>LDAU01000027.1:0-264534 GCA_001447515.1 Pseudocohnilembus persalinus
AATGATAGTATCATTTTAATTTTAACCATTCTTATAAATGTTATAAAATTCAATTATATAAATTATTCAAAAATTAACAGATTATTGTAATCTTTCACTTGTTAGAAATTTAATTAAAACAAAAAATCATAAATTTCTTTATAAATTAAAATTTAATATAAAAAACACAATAAATTATCATATGTATCAAACAAACTACAAACAATAATTGCATGGTTCCTAGTCCAAAAACGCATATTTAAAATCTGTAGATATTTTAAATAGACCAATGCCAGAACTCTACAAAAAGTACCATATTTAATTAAAGCCATTATTTTTATTTATTAATATAAAACATTATAACTAATATTTAAAATTAGAGAAAACTACCACATCGAATAATCAAAGCACAGTTTAAGGGAAAATGAGCAATTATTTCACGATTACAACAATAATGAAAAAGAAGAAAATTACTACTAAAAACAAATAAACTTAGAAAATTAGCATTAATAGTAATTATAATAGTAATAATAATTATAGGAACAGTAATCTTAGTTAGAAAAATAAAATATATAACACCAAATTCAAAATCCAAACTACCAATCCAATTTTTTAAGTCCAGAATAAATGGACCAAAATAACAAATATTCCAATGTATACCAATCCAAATTAGTTGATAAATCTCAACTTTTCCAGTCAAAAAATTATAGTTGGTAGGGGGCCCAAGTTTTGCACTTATATTATTTGAGAAAACTGTATTTCCTATTACTTTTGCAAGTTTTGTTTGTTATTGGTAAAATTTTAAAGCTTAATTTAAAATTACAAAGTTTTTTAAATAAATAATTTATTAATTTTTTATATTTTATTTTTTAATGTTTTTTTTTTAATAATTTAAAATTCTTTTAATGTAGGTGGAATTTATGCTATTACTTAATTTGAACCGGCTCTTTCTTTCTTATTAGACCAAAATCACAGACATAAACTTTTAGTAATAAATGTTTCACTTTTCTTTCTTTTTTAACTTGTTGGATAATGCATGAGAAATATTCTTTAAAAAACATTTTTGCCTGTGATTTTATTCTTTTTCATAACAGCTAATTTAATACTAGTTTCTTTTTACACATATGCTCATATTTTTGAAAAAAAGGAAGAATTTTTAAATCTTTTAATAATTTTAGCTGGTATAACTTTCTAATACATAACCTTAATTGTTATTTCAATTATACAAAAAACGAATTTAACTTTATTTGGAATGACTCTAACATTAGTCAGCTCAGGACTTTTAATTTTCCAAATTTTACTAGTTTTTACAGATATCTCTTATTTAAAAACCTTATTAATGTCAATTTTTGTAATTATTTGGAGTTATTTCATCATTTTAGAAACAATGACACCTATTTCATATACTAAACATAAAGACAGTGTATTTATGGACACAAGTTTAATTTATTCTGATATTATTATTTTATTCCTAAATACAACAAATATTTTAAGATAAGCTATAATTAAAAAAAGATCAGTTTTAGATGATTGAAAAAAATATTTTTATTTTTTATATTATTAATTATAATTTATTAATCTGTATCTATGTATATTTCAAGGATCAAACATAAATATATAATATAGAAAATTTTATAATTCAGATTCAAATTTTATATATATATAATAAAAGAATTTTTTACAAATGAATTAATTGCTCTATATCAGAATTTAAAATATGAAAAATTAATTGAGATCAATTTTCAAATACTATCATTATAATTATTAAAAATTAATTTTATTGTCTATATAAACAATAAGGAAAATGATATTAATTTAATATATCATAATTACATTTAAATATTTAGAATAAAAAGAATAATTCAATAGCAAAAAAAAAAAATATTTATAAAAAATCTTAAAAATTTAAATAATATATCATAAATATTTAAAATTGAATAAAAGGAATAATGAAAGCCAGCAAGAAAATTTAAAAAAGACTTTAAGAACAATAAGTTTTAGAAGAATTAAAAAAACAATAGGAAGAAGAAGGCACGGAATAATAATTTTTCCAGCCTAAAAAATAAACAAATTTTTTCACAATGGATGATAATTCTGATTCGGAAGAATCTTAAGAAAATGATAGTGAAAAAGAAAGAGAAGAAGAAGAGGAAAAAAAAAGACAATAAGAAGAAGAAGAAGCGTTGTAAAAACAACAATAAAAATCCAAAAAAAACAAAAAAAAAAACAAGAAAAAAAAACAACAAGAAAACCAAGAGGAAGAAGAAGATTTAGAAAAAATGTTATAAGAAATGAAAGAATAAAACTAAAAATTAAAATAATAAAACCAAGAAGAAGAATCCAAAGATAATGTATCTTTTTAAGACTAAGAAGAATTTAAATAAGAAGAATTTATTTATCAATAAGGAAATCTTACCCTTTATTCGCCTTTATAATTAGTTCCGTCCAAATTTAACTATAATAAGTAAATATTTAAATCAAAATATTTTTTTAATAAAATATATCACTTTTTTTCAATTTTATTCTTTAAAAAACGATATTAATTTTATTTAATTTAAAATTTAAAGAGAGCTATAGAAATATTTCAAAGGAGCCAAATTAATCGAAAATAAATAAGAAGATGAAATACAAGATTAGAGAATATTAAAACAAATGATACCAATGTCAAAAAAAAAATATTTCAAATTGATTTATGATAAGAAGTATTATAGACCGGCCACTGAAAGATTTAAATTTGAGCCTAAAAATGAAAAAAATGCCTATAATTAAACATAATTCATTGTTTAACCTACCCACAAATATGAAAAATTATAAGTAATTAATATAATTATCTATTTTTTTTAATATATTTAAAAAAAAAGCAAAAAGTTTAATTTAAAATATTATTTCTAATAGGAAACTTATTAAGGTTTAAAAAATTCTATGGATCCTCAAAATACCTTTGATTTTGTTCAAAGAAATCCTGATCATGTAGATGCATTATATGATATTAGTGAATTTTTTAAGTTATAAGGAAATTTTAAAGAATCAAATCATATTTTATCTCATATTTTATTCATATATGAAGATTCATTTGGTTTACTTTTTAGACAAGTAAAATTTAAAATTGAAATTATTTTTTAAAATGAATATAATTCTAAGAACTAAATAGTTAAATATTTAATTGACCTTATTTATAAGTAATATAAAAATTATAATTTTATTAGATTTACGAAGATACTGAGAATAAATTTTGTTTACTCTATCATTAAAATCCATATGCAAAGACATTCTTTAAAGCCCTTTTACAATTTCTACACATAGTAGGAAAAAAAGGGTGTTTTAGATCAGCTTTAGAATTTAACAAATTTTTACTTAAATTAAATCCTGTAGAAGACCCTGTAGGTTCTTTATTGTGTTTGGATTATTATGCACTAAGTAGTAAACAATTTTCTTACCTAAATTATTTTATAGAAAATTTCGCCAAATCAGTCTTTAAATCTAGCAAACATTCTATTTTATATATGCCAAATATGATATACTCCTTAGCCTTATCCAAATTTTCTGATAATTCAGACCATTTATTAATGGATGTAGATGATTTAATTGAATTTAAAAAAGAAGATTTCGACAATGCTATTGATTTCAACAATGTAGACCACTTAAAGTCGTCTCACAACACATTAATTTTACTAGCAATTCTTCTTTACCCCAAACTAATTGTGGACATAAGTGAAATGAACGAATTTAATAAAAAAAACGTATTCAGTGGAAAATTAAAAGGTCTCCAAAAAAAAAAATTTTAAGAACTTCTTTCACACCAATTTTTTTTAGACAATTTGGAAAATTTGCCTTTTTACGGTTTCCTTAAAATGGAAGACGAAACTGACGTGGAAGGACTTAAAAAAATTTTTGAAATTTACACTGAAAGAACGAAAATAGTGTATAAAAATGACCAGGTAGTTTTGTGGCTCAAAGCAGCTATTGGATTTTTACTTTAAGAAATTGAAGACAGAGAATTTGCTTACGACGAATTCGTTGCACAACTTTGTGAACCTGCCGAAAAAAACATTTTACCTTTTAGACTGTGCAAATACAGAAAATTATTAAAATCCAACTTTTCAGATAAAGTTGATAGATTAGACCTTTAAAATATAGAGTAAGATGAAATGGCTAACTTTTAAAATTAAATGTAATAATAATAACAAGATATGCAAGGAAATTTAAACCCTTTAAATACAAATTAAGGCTTTTTAAGACAATTTTTAGAGTCGGCCTTGCCTTGGGTTAACCTTCCATAAAATTAAGGCTAGAATTAGTAATAATAAGAATAAAATTAAAATGTCATATATTAAGATGACGATGTTTAAATTGAAGATGAAAATGATGACGGTGAATGGGAGGAATATAACCCTGAAGATTTTTAATGATAAAAATAATTATTTTATTAATTAAGATTTAAATTTGTATGCTATTAAGTTAAAAAATATTTAAATTTATTTTAAGAAAATTGATTTTGTATTTATTATATATTATTTAATTATCAACTAAATTAAAGTGAATTTTGTAATTTGTGTATTTTAATGTTTTAAAAATTACAAATTTTAGCAAAAGATATTTTTAATTTATTCATAATTTTTCATTAAAAATAAAATTACACTTATTAGTTATAGTAAGTTATCAATTTTACTATCTTATTTTATGTTGAAACAATAAAATTACGATAAAATTATAATTTTGTTATTTTTGATAATGTAAACTAAATTAAAAATATTTTACAAAATATATAATTCTAATAATTTTCTATAAAATAAAAAAAAATTCCAAAATAAACTATCAAGTAAATAAACAAACAAAGTCATATAATATAACTAAAAATACTAAATAATAATGGTCAAAAAAGCCCCCGAATAAAAACAAGAAGAATTAAAATAAGAATAAAAAAAAGACAGAACTTTGTTCTTATCAGGATTACCATACGAATGTGATGAATAAAAAATTAAAGATTTCTTTGAATCAGTAGGATAACCTCTGTAATTATAAATGCTTATATATTACTTATTACAATAAATCTATAAATATGAAATTAAACATTAAATATATTAAATATCTTTAAATAATTTTAATTGGTATATATTGTAAATTTATATATTTAAAATAAGTAAATAATATATTTTTTTATTTTTTTAGAGAAATCAAATTACCAAAATATCAAGATACAGGAAGATGCAGAGGATATGCACATGTATCCTTTAGTACTTAAGAAGAAGCTGACAATGTAAATATATAAAATTTTAATTTTATATTATTATTTAATAATTTAATATAAAAAATAGTAGCATAAAAATAAATTTTAAATGGGATATAACCTTATATAATTTTTTTTTTTTTTTAAAGGGACTTAAATTAAATAAAAGTAAAATTGGTTCCAGATATATTGACATTTCAAAAGCCAAAGGAGAAAAAGCAAATGAAAAATAAATAGATAAAAAAGATATTCCTGAAGATTGCACCACTATTTTTGTCAAAAATTTACCATATAATATTACTGAAGATGAAGTTGGAGATTTCTTCACTGAAAAATGTGGATAAGTTACCAATATTAGATTTTCATACAACACTACGAATAATAATTTTAAAGGGTAATTTTTATTTTAAATTAATACCAAATTTTAATTTTCAATAAATAAATTTTATTATAAATTTAAATGTAAATTTAATTTATTTATTAAAAATAATTTTATATTAAGATTTGGGTATATTGAATTCAAAAGACCGGATTCAGTTAAAAGAGCTATTGACTTACATGGAAAAGATTTTTAAGGAAGACCTTTATTTATTGTAAAAAAATTAGTTTTATCTTATATTGATATGATAAAATATTTTTTTAAGTTAATTTTAATTCAATTTTTTTTAGGATTATGAAGTCGGACAAGCTAAATAAGGTTATAAATTAAAATAAGAAAAAGAAGGACACACCAAATATAATCAAGAGTAAAAATTTTATTTTAATTTATAGTAATTTTTAATATAATTTTTTTTTATTTCTAGCGGACAAGAATTTAAAAAATAATAAGTAAAAAAAATTAAAAAAATAGAAAAAAAAACAACTGGGTTATAAAACTTCTAAAAATAATCTTAAAGTACAATTTTATCTAAAAAACCCAAAAAAATTAATAAAATCTTAAAATAATAAAAAGACTAAGAATATTGAAAATTCTTTAATAATTTATTAATTAGTTTTTTGCTTTCCTATTTATACATTTAAAGTATTATTTTATCTAATTAAAAAAAATTATATATAAATAATATAATTACATATTATTTAGCTATATATATATACAAATAAACTTAATTTATAAAATTAATAGACGAATAAATTAAGTTATCATAAAAATTATATTTTTAAAATTATAAATAAAGTAATTTTTTTTTTACTTTAAGTTTCTCATTTTTTCATTTCAGCTTTTACTGAACTATTGCATTTTTACAAATTTTTTAATTTTTATTTTTCTATTTATCTAAACATATCTAAAAACCATTTTTTATCATCTTCTTTTATTTAATTCACCAAAAAATTACACATTTTTTTTTTGAATTCTTTTATCTTTACAAATTTTTTAAAAGCATTCGTTTATTACAAAACTTAAGGCTAAAATAATAAAGAAAAATAGTTTAAAATCAAATATATTAAAATAAATTAAGTGAATATTATTTTTTTTAATATATAAAATTACTTTTTCTTTTCCCATTTAGTAGTATTAGTTATTTATATCATTAGAAAAATTATCTACTTTTTAGTCCATTTCAAAAAAATCCTTGCAATTATTCGCCTAATATAATTTTAAAAAGTATTAAATTATTAGAATAAAATGCTTTTTAAATAGTAAAATAATAAAAAAATAAAGTAAGTTATAATTTTTTATTTTTTTTACCTATTCCTTTCTTATATTTAAATAAAAGTTTCTAAATAAATCTTTTTAAATTTTAGTTTGGCTCTGATTTTATTTTACATTTTTAAAATATTGTCCAAAACTAATTTTATCTTTATTTTCTTATTGATTTTACCTTAATTTTTTATTATTTTATATAAATTTTTTCCCATTTGAATTTGTTTTTTAATCACCTCTTTAATTTTAACTTTTAAAATCTGAGTTAATTTTAAAAAAATCGGTAAAATCTTAAAAATTACAAAAATTCTCCTAATTTTTATTATATTTATTTATATCATGTATGCTTTCACTATTTTCTTGATTCACTGGTGTTCCGTTAATATTTGAATAATTATCCATCTCGCTAATTATTTCATCCTAACTCATATATTATTTTTATTAAATATTTTAATCAATATTTATTTTTTTTATTTTCGCACTTTAATCATTTTATTAAATATTTCTTAATAATTTCCTACTATTTTTTTAACTGTATACTCTTTGAACTTATTTACTTATAGGAGAACCGGGAGCTGACTAATGCTTAAATTGTACATTTTTTAATCCGAATTTATGATTAACTTTATAACAATCAACAAAATATTTTTTATTCAATTGTTGAGTACTTTGTTATAAGTTACTTTGACCCTATTATTCAGAAAATCTTTGATATTTTTAATTTATTTTACTAAATCCACTTCCAAATGTTTAATATAAACTACTATTATTGAAATTATTACTATAATTATGTTAACTTAGCCAAAAACTTCCACTTAAATTCTAATTAACTTCATCATTATCTTATAAATAACTATTTAACCCTTTTTCTCTACTTTCATAAACTCTTTACAATAATTAACTATTACCTTTACTTTGAACTGAGTAAATTTTCCTCCTTTGAATTTACTCTTTACTTTCACATTTTTTTTATTCTGAATTATTTTTTATACTTTTTATTTTATATTTATCCACTAATTATTATCCTTTTTAATTTTAGCTTATTTTTTGATTTTCATCATCTATTTGCATTTAATCCAAATCCTTTTTTTTAAATCTTTATTTTTAAATATTTTCCTCGTCAAATTTCTTAAAATCATCAAATTTCTCTAGCATTAATTTTTCCATATCCCTGTCATTTAAAGTTTAGAATAATACCTATTTTTTCTTTTCATTCATATCTCTTTTGCTTAATAATTATATTTCATTTAAATCCTATTTCTCAAACTTATCTAAAAAAAATATTTTTATAAATTATTATAATAAAGATTTTATACTTTACCCTCTAAACCCAAAATTTGCCACAAATTTATAGCATTTTTCATACTAATTTATTTTAAAATAATTTTCTCATATTACTCATCTTAGCTAATCTACATTTATTAAAAATTTTCTTCCTTAAAAAAGGCATATTAATCATCTCCTTTATCTAGCTACTCCTTTTCTATCATTTCATCTTACTAAAAAAAAAAAAAATTTTAGAAAATTTTTAGGAAATTTTAAATTACTAAACTTATTTATTATTAAATGTAAAAAATGTACTTTAAATTTAGCCCTTTCAATAAATTGATTTTCAAACTAAACTGTAAATCTTCTATCTAAATACTCTTTATGTAAAATTCGATACTCTTTTATTTTATCATCAATCTTTTTCTCTTCAAATTCACCTATTTCATTTTATTATTATAATTTTTATTAATTTTTATCATTTCTATTAGAATTTTCTTTTTCGCTTAATTTAACTTTAAAACAATTTTCTTATATTTCACTCTATAATGAAAATATTTTTTATTTATTTTACTAGTTAATTTTATCATTTTCTTTCTAATATGGCTATAATTTATGCTTATTTTTTTTAAATGATTAATAAATTTTTTAATTTTAATTCTCAAACAAATCGTCTGTTCAAGATCCCTAACTTAATTTTCTTTCTATTTGTTAATTTTCCTATTATAATTACTAATTAAATTAGTCCAAGCCTATTTTTAAATCCTTTTCAAACGTAGAAAAACTTTTCTTCTCTTTATTTTAACTTTAATTAATATATTTACTTTATTTTTTATCATGATTGAGGTTTTCCTCATTAGATTTATTTTTTTAAAATTTTTAATTATTTTAATATTCTTCTATTTCTCTTTCACTTTCCCTTTTTAACTATAAAACATTGCATTTTTTTACATCATTAGCATATTAATCATACATCTAGTTCCATTTCTACTAACTAATATGTTTATTAATAAATTATTTTAGTTCTAAATTTATACCACTACTCATAAAATCATCGTCATACACTCCATCTTCAAAATTTTTTTACTGTAAAAATTTAATTTTTTCCATATTTTTATGTCTTTCGTTAAATTCTATGATAAATAATTTTTAAATTTAATAAATGATAAAATATTTTAATATAATTAATATTTATTATTTATAATTTTTATATTTGAATTGTATAGTTTATTATGAATGAATTAAAAAATCTTTGAGGGAGTTAATAAACTTCTTAATATTAAAAAAAAATTAAAAAATTACCTTAACTTTTTTTTCCTTTATTCAGTTATTTTTCAGCATTTAACAATTAAACTTTAGGGAATTTCGGATATTGAATATTATTTTTCTAGTTTATAATTTCTTTTATGTTAATTTTTTCTCCTTTATTCTTAATATTAACTCTCACTTTATCCAACTACCTGTTAAAAAATACTGTTATATTTTTTTCTAATTTGGGGTCTTAATTTTTCATATCATCTTTTTAAAGAATTCTATTTTATATTAAATTTTCTTATAAATTCTAATTATCGTTATAGTATTTTTATTTTTAATAATATTAATTCATTTCATTAAGAATCGTTTCTTTTTCTAAATATTCAAACTATTAATGGCCATTTTAAGCATTAGCAATATAGCTTTTCTCACTTTCATTATCAAAATCTTTTTCTAATTATATAGAGATAGAATTTTTATGTTAGTTTTTACTATTTTTTTCATCCAACTAAACCAATTTTTTCAATATTAATTATTTTTAACTGTTAGAATTTTATTTTAATTTTGGATTTTTTTATGAAATCATTTATTTAAACTTATTTGTAGATTCATTTTTATTAAATTTATAATTTTTGTTGGATTCTAATTCTATGTTATTTTTTTTATTAATTTCAACTATCTTTTCAAACAAATTATCAGTTTCATTAAGATTTTTCCTTATAGAATTTGGTTGAGCTAATTTCAATAATAAATAATCTTAAAAATTTATATTAAAATTTCCAATATTCTTCATAATTTTATTATAATTCAAATACAATTTTTATATTTTTTTTGTTTTGTTTTTTTTATAATTTTATTAATTTGTAAAATTGAACAAAAAATATTATTGCTAAGTTAATTTCTAAATTAAAATATACTATAACAAAAATAATAAAATTATAAATTATAAAATAAATTATAAAATATTTATTTTTATGAATAAACTTATAATATAAAGTATTAGTTTTAAATTCATTTAAAATCATTATTTTTTTTTAAAATTTCTGACAATGAATCGTTACATTGATTTAGAATTAAGTGGATTTTTTCTAAATCATCCAAATTATAACTAACAGTATATTTTAAATCACTATACAGTTTATAAGTATATTCTTAAATTAAATCCAAACTTTGGGGAAGAAAAACTTCCATTTTTTCCTATATTTCATTCAAATTCAAACTCTTATCCTAATACTCACAGTTCTCCTAAAATTTATTTAATAACTATACCAAATTCTCTAATTTTTTATATTGTTCAAACAAAAATTCTTAATTTTATAATTGTCTACTAAATTAATTAATGATAAACTAAACAACTTCTTTTTTTGTTATTAATTATTAATAAATTTCAATTTATGCCAAATTTTCAGCACCCAAAATTTCTTAATAATTAAATAATAACCCTACGACATTCTTTTGCAAATCTAAACTCAAAATTTCTAAAAGATTTTTTAAAAAACCCCAATTTTAGCTGTCAAAACTTAAAACACATGCAAATATTCTTTTCAAATCAATTTCAAATTAATTTTCCTCTTGAATAACAATTTTTTTCTTTTTTTTTAATTCTAATTTTTCTCCTAAAAACTAAACTAAAAGTTTTCCATTTTTTTCTAAAATTTCGATTTAATTTTTCTTTTAATTTTTAAATTAATACATTATCCATAAAAATGATAGCCCAATATTAATTTAGTAATCAATTTAATAAATCTAGAAAAGCTCTTTTTTTTAAAATATTTTAACAACATATTAGCTCATCATTTCAATGTTATAAAATTTAAATATACTATAGGCTTTATTTTCTTAATTGATATACTAAATATCCACTAAATTAATAGCCCTATACATTTCCAAGCTATTGAGCACCAAATTAGCTAAATTATCTCCCAAAAATGAATTAAATAAGTTTTCACACTTATTAAAGCATTTTCCTAAATCCTCTTCAAAATAATGTTTACCTTCCAAAAATTATAACTTATAATTGTTCAAAATACCCAAAATATCCAACATAAACAATATTAATATATGTCGAAGTTAATAATTTTAATAATCATATTGTTAAAAAACTTGTCCCCCTTCGTAAGCTTGCTAAAATAAGTACTAAGTTTAAACCACGCCTTTTAAATTTTTTATTTCTGTAAATTTTCCTAATTCCTACATAAATCTGCTAATAAGATCCAAAATCCATTGAGAAAAAGTACAGTTATAACCTTTTTTATCCTAAATTTTTTCTTCGTTTTAATTTTACAATAAGGGCATCGTAATTGCTTTAAAACTGCTTAAAAAAACATTTCTAATTTACATTAATAAAGTGGGCAAAAATTCAAATTTCCTTTAAATTACTCTTAACTGTTTATATATAAGTTCTATAACGACCATTTTTTGGTCCAAAAATTCGCATTTTTCTAATATTTCAGCCAAAATTTAACCGTACCCAAAATAATTTTTACAATTTTTAGCTATCAAATTTAATAAATGAATACCTAAATTGTTAGGATTTTCTAAATTTTCTATTGGTGAAAATTTTAGTTAATTAGCTTTTAAAACTGCGTAGCTCAATTAATCCATCAAATTAAGAGCTAATTCTCCAATTATATCTGGAAATTCCTCATAAAAATTATCTATTTTAAAATTATTTTTATAAATATTTAAAATTACTCTAAAAATTAGAAATATTAAGTTAATTAAATCTATAAAAATACCTTAAATTTTATTTAAATTATCTTTTATTTGAATAGCTATTTCTTTTAGTTCTTGCTTATTTTTTTTCTAAATTTCATTTATTTTATCTTTTAAAGAAACTATTAATGTATCATATTCTTCATCTTGATTTTAAATAATTTGTATTTATTATATTATCTCCATTTTCAGCACAATATTTAATAATTTTTATTTACTTTTTTTAATATTTTTTTTTTATGAATATCTATATTTTTAAAAAAATTAATAATTCACTAGAAAACCTTCTTTATTAATTTTTTATACACAATAAATTATATCATTATAAATAAATTACATTTATAATATTTTATAAAATAAATAAAACTTATTTATATTAAAAATTTAAAATTTTAGAATATAGGATTTTTATTTTTTGTAACTTAATTTGATTTAAAATTGAATAAAATCAATAATAATTAAATTTAGTTATTAGATAAAAAATCCTCAAATTTTTAAAATTTATCTACTTCTATTAACTTAGATCCTATCTCACTAAATTAAATTTTAATTATAGTGACAAACAATTAATTTCTTTATTAATTATCATAATTTTAAGATAAATCTTATAATAAAATCCCTGAATTATTTTATATAAAAGATATTATAAGAAATTTTTTTAATAGTATTTGTAGATTCTTATATAAAAATATATATAAATTAAAAATATTTAATATTATTTAATAAATTTTATTCACTTAATTGTTTTATTTTTAATTGCAAAATGTAATTTTATCTAAAGCTAAGTTATTAAAGTTAACCCATTATTTTTAAAAATTCCTTATACTTTTATTTTTTTCATTCTATTCATATTACAATTTTAATTATTTTCTGAATTCAATTATGAAAGTTCGATCATTTCGATCCGCTTAGATAATTGATTTCAAATTTAATAATAAATAGTTTTATTACTCTATTTTATTTAAAAAATCTAAATTTTTTCTTAATATTCTTTAAATAGTATTTATTTTTAAATAAAATTTCTTTAATACATGTATTATTTATTTTCAAAATTTATTGTTAATGTCAATATTTTGGTAAAAAATATTGTATAAATATTATAATAGCAAAACGAGATATAAAATAAAAAAAAAAAGGAAGGAAACCAGAATTAATTCCTAATTCTATTATTAAAAATAAAAAAAATAAACTAATTTTCTAAATTTCTTAAACTTTGAAAACAATTAGTAAATCCTTATATTTAATAAATTTAATAAAAAATTATGCATTAAATATAAGTGGTTTATAAAAATAATATTCTGTTTATGCTATTTAAAATTTTTTATCTCCTTTATTAATATATTATTTAATTTCTACCATTTTATTCAATTATTTTATTTAATTCTGATTCATTTTCTAAGTTATATTATTATTCGCGATTTAATTCTTTTTAAAACTTATTTTCGTAAATTAAATCCTATTTCCTTTTATTTTTCAATAATTTTTCCCTTTTTTTTTATGTATTATACTTCTAACTTTTTTTTAATTAAATAAAATAGACTTAAAAAAATATGTTTATAGCCTTATTATTATGCTATGAAAAATAAAAATTATAAAAATATGAGCATTTAAAATTATTGTTTTTTTTGATTTTTTAAAATTTTTCATATATTATATTTGATTATTTCAAATAAATATTTATACTCATATTTTATAATATTATATATAATATAAGCTTCTTCTAATTTATTAAAAAAAAAATAGCTATATTTTATCAATTTATATTCATTAATATAAATATGATAAAAATAATCAGTTAATTAAATATATAAGTTATTTCGCTTTATAATAATGCAGTAAAAAACTGATATAAAGTATTTTATATAATAATAAATCTTATAACATTTTATGCACTGACTGTTACATATTTTAGAAACAAAAAATATAATTATAAATAAAAGGAGAATTATACACGGCATTAAATTCTATAAAGTATTATAATCAAAATATTAGTAAACTAAAAATAAATCATTCAATAAAAATCTTATTCTTTTATTTATATTAATTATAAATGATCCACGTTAATAAATTGAATTATTTTATATTATAATTATCAATAAAAAAATTCCTATTACAAAGAGTATTGATAAATAAATAAAAATTTTTGAATTATTATTAATTAATAGTTTTTATTTTTTATCTTTATTATAAAATATAAAATTAACTTTCTAAAATCAAATTTTGAAAAAAATTTTTATTATATTAAACAGAATTAATATTTTGTTAGAATAATCTATTTATTTTAATATAAATATTTTTATTTTAAATTTTTTTCCTTTGTTAAAAAACACTTAAAAATTTACTTTTCTTATTACACTTTATTAAAAATTCCATAAAAATAATACTATAACTACTATAATTATTTAATTAATTCATTTTTTTTCCACTTATCTTTTTGGAAATAAATTTAGAAAAAGCTATGATTTTATTTATGCATATTATCGGAAATAGTTTAAATATTTAATTAATTTTTATTAAATATATATTTTCTAAAAAATTATAAAACAAGATGTTTATATACTAAAACCCTTAAAATGTAACTTTAAACAATTAAAATTTAAGCAATAATGGTTTGGCTTTTAAAATTAATAATAAAAATGACTAGATTTAATAGCTTACAATTAATTCTCAATTTAAATTAATATCTCTGCTTTCAAATTAAATAAATTTTATTGCTTTCAACAAAAGCCAAAAATTAAAAAAAAAAACACAGAAAAACTTTTATATTAATTAATTATATAAATAGAATAAAATTATACTTAAAATAACTAATTTTATCCTAAAAGTATTTTAAAATATCCTAGAAAAAAGTTTTTTATTAAAAAAAATGTTTAAAAATACATTTAACCTAAAATATGGTAATTTTAATAAAGAAATTGCGCACATTAATTAAAATAAACCTAATTCTTTTTTACTATTAGAATTTGAAATACAATTTCAAATAAAAATAATTTATATTTGATAAATTAAAGCTTACCTATATTTTGTATCTTATATTTATTTATATTTTTAAAATTTAAAACTAATTTTGATTTGTAAAAAATTTATATTTATTAATTTTGATCATCTGGAAATATTATAAAAATAAACTTTGCATCACATGAATCTTTATGTATTTAATATATATATTAAGGATAAATAATTTAATTATAATTTAATTTAAATGTTCTAATAAATAAAATATATATATAATTATTATTTTTTATTAATTCTTTAAGAATTTTATACAATATCCTTTAATAACTTCATTTTTAAGTAAAAATTATACTAAAATGAAAGAAATTTTTCACATAAAAAGCTCTGGAAATAAATATACTAATAAAAACTAACAGTATATAAAATTTCATGCTTATTTTTAATAAAAAAAAACAAAATAAAAAATTTATTTACAGATATATAAAAATATGTATTTTATTCACATATAAACCCCACCACATTATAAGTATTACTTATTACTTTTTAATTAATAAAAATACCTCTACAAAACCCTCTCCTTTCCAAATTTATAATAATTTAACAAAAAAAAACTAAAAAATTATTCAAAAAAATAAAAAAAAAAAAATAAAAAAAAAAAACAAAAATTAAAACATATAACAAATTAAAAAATATAGATTAAATATTTATTAAAACAATGAAAGGAGTAAAATTTCAAAAACTTTTAAAAGCAGCCCAATTTGCCAGAAAAGACTATTTAAATCTCGGCAAAGACATAATGAAATTAGACACTTTGCCTTCTTATTAAGAAATGTACGGTTTAGTTGCGGATCTTAAAAAATCGGATTTTAACATATAAAGTGACTTTTTTACGAAAAATAATATAGTCAGATATTCGAGTACTCTTCTTTTTGAAACTGATAATAATGATATTTGTTTTGGTCTTTTTATTCTTCCCAAAGGTAATTATAAAAATTTTTAAAAAATAAATTGTTTTCCTTCAATTTTAACTTTATAATGCTTTTGTTTTTATTTTTATTTTTATGCTTTCTTGGTGTAAATTATTATTTCGAAAAAAATAAAATAAAAATATATAATTTTTATATTAATTTTCTCATTTTTTGCAATTTAGAACTAATTTAATTTTAAACTGAAAATATTTGAAAAGATTTGCTATTAAAATTATAAAAAATTATCAAGCCTTATATTTTTGTTTAATAGCTATCATAAACTTTTTCTAAATAAAGAAGTAGTTTTTTAATAAAATTTCATGACAAACTATTTATAATAGTACTTGCTTTTATCTTATTTTAATTTAATTAAATATTAAAAAAGTTTCATACATTTTTATAATTGATTAAATTTTTTTCATACTATTACAATGATAAATAGATAACACTGATTTGAATAATTACATAAATTTAGTTCTACAAACCCAATTTTATTGCGTCATAATATACTCTTAATAATATAAAAGATTTTAACAAAATCAAAAATCTATTTAACAAATAAATTTATAAATTAATTTTTGATATTAATGATTATAAAAATTAACCCTTTTTTTTTTAAATAAAAAGGATATTATATCCCAATGCACGATCACCCAGGAATGTGGGTTGTTTCCAAAATTTTACATGGAACTGCCAGAAAATCTTCTTATTCTTTAACTTAAAAAATCTAGTCCAAACACCAATTTTTGCTGCCTTAACAAGTAAAAAAAATTAAAGAATAAAATAAATCTGTAGACCAAATTGAATCTCCAGATATTAATTTAGTTAAATAATTTGATAATGTAATTAGTGAAGGTCTTGTAGATGTAGTGAGACCAGAAGTAGGAAATTTACACGAATTTTCAGCATCAGAAGATTAGGTAAAAAATTTAAATAAATAAATAAATTATAATTAAATAAAAATAATAATAAAAATAAAAATTAAAAAATAAATTGATTTTATTTAAATAGGATTTCATTTTCTTTAACTGTTTTGTCCCTCATTATGATGATGTGACTAAATTTACTAACTATTATGATATTGAAGACAGAGACGCTAAATTTACCACTGGGAAAATTTTAACTAAGCCAATTCCAAATTATACGAAAGACCTAGTTTCGTTAGATCTTGAAGAAATGCCTTTCTTTAGTGAAGAAGCCCCTTTCAATTCTTCAACCAATAAATTATTGTCTGAATTTTTATAAAGAGAAAATTATTAATCTAAATATGAATCAGAATAAGATTTTAAATAACAAAAATAATAATAATAGCTGTAAAATTAAAATAGGATATTGAAAAACAACTAATATAATAAATTCCATGCCCCTTTATAGTGAAAAATATATTAAATTAAAAAAAAACTAAAATTAAAATAAGTAAGTAAAATAACAGTATTTTAAGCTGAAATAAATTAATCATTAATAGTAAAATTTATTTCAAAAATAAATTAATAATAATGATAAATGATAACAAATATAAAAAACTCTCCTTAAATTTCTAATTCCTTATATTAAATTATTATGTTCAATAATTTATTTATATATTTCAAATGTCTATATTTAATTCTATAATAAAAAAATTATATCATTATTTTATTAAAAATAATTATTACTATAATTATATACAATTTAAAAATTTCAAAATAATTTATCAAAATCAGTCCCAATTTTCCAAGTTTTTTATTTATTCAACAAATTACAAAAAAAGAAAAAAATTTTTTTATTATTACAATATAATTTTTGATATTATTTTAATTAATCATAAAAATACATATAGTAATTTATGTGTACTTAATTCTCATAAATATAAAAAAAATCTAGTAAAATCATAATTCAAAAAATTAAACTTTTTTTTTTTTTTTTTATATATTCAATATATATTTCAAATAGTTATAGAAATAAGCTTTTATAATACTAATTCAATATTAAATCTATAAATATCAAGAAGCCAATACATAAATAATTATTTTTCTTTTTCAATTTCTTATGAATATTATTAAAATCAAAAAACAAAAAAAAAATAAAATAATAACTTTCACTAAATTATCTAAATTACTAATTATTTATCATAGAAAAACTCTAATAATATTATAAACTTAAAAAAATCAAAATAACAATTAAAAACAAAAAAAACAAAACAAAAATAATCCAAAGCCAAACAAAAATAAATCCAAAATCATAAACTTAATTATAATCTAAACATAAGTATAAATACATATCGACCCCATAGTTTCGCATTTTTTTATGAAAAAAAATAAACCTGAATTAATAAACAGCAAAAATAACACCTAAAAAAGTCCTAAAAATTCTTAACTGCCCTAAAAATCAATTTTAGTAATAAAAAAAAAATAAGAAACAAATTTAGATGCAAACCAAACATTTGTAAACGGAAATGAAAGCAATTAAAAACAAAATAAAACCCCAAAAATACAATTAATAGATTAAACCAATAATATAACACTTATTTCAGGTTAATAAAGCCTTTTAAGTCCTGGTAAAAATAGTTTTAACAATAATAAAAATAATAACAATAATAATAATAGTAATAACAATAATAGTAATTTAAATTTGGAGAATTAGATAGATAAAAATTTAAGTAAGAAAAATTCAGCTACTCATTCTTTTTTAGCGAAAGCAGTTGGCCAAAATAAAAATATAAATAAAATAAGTTATTTAGACTCTTTGACTGAGTATTTCAAGTAATTAGGAACAGAAACTGAAGAGTCAGATGATGAATATGATTATGATGGGCTTACCAGTTCTTAGGAGATTAAAAATGACTCTTAAAGTAAATTAAATTGAATTATTAAATTATTAATTTATTAATTTTTTTGGTATTGAGTATATAGATGTACTTGATTCTTATGTTTTTTAAAAAGTAAAATTTATTTTTTTATTTGAATTTACCTCTAAATACTTATGTGTTACTGAATTTTCAATTATTTTTATTTCAAATTTTATTCATTATATCGAAGAAATTTAAAACAATTTATTATTTAAATATCAAATATATTTGTAAGTAATTATAAAAATTTTAAAGATGATTCATATTTGCGATTAAATAGAAACAATAAAAGAGTTACACTATATGATTTAGAAGTATTAGAGAAACATATTTTAAACGAAGAAATGAAAAAAAATAATATCGATAAAAATATTAATGATGGTCAAAAGCTAAAAACTTCTAAATCACAAAACGATAACAATTTAAACAAAAATTAAGGTCAAAATAATAATTTCCTAAAAGTTTAGAATAATTATAATAACTCTAAAACCAATAAACTTAATTAAGAAAATTAGTTTAAAACTAAGTTAAAATCTTCAGAAGATACCAGTGAAAATTAAAACCTTATTTCCCAAAACCTTTAAAATTTTTCAAAATCAATTTAATAAAGTTTTTTTAAAAAGACGAACATTAACAGTGATTTTGATACTGCTTAAAGAAAAAATTAAATTATGGAGTTAGACTCAAACTAAATATTAGATAAAGATCATGAATCAACACGGGAATTTATAAATAAAGGCTTAAATACTCAAAAATAGAAAACCATAAACACATTTAGCAAACATTAAAAGTCTTAAAATAATTTTTTAAAGTAAAATCCACAGGATTTAAATTAAAATTAAGACTTAGATTAAATAAATGAGTAAAATGAATATAATGAAATTGATGATATCAAATTAGCAAATAGTGAATAATATTAAGAGAGAAAAAATAAATCAAATTAATAAACTTTGTAGGAACAAAATGATCCATAATACTAAATTGATAAAGATATACACATAAATTAAAATAAAAATTAAAATATTTACAGTCAATCTAATATAAATATCATAAAATCAGAAGATAATATAAATCAATACAAATATAGTCAAAATTTAACAAAAAAAAATAGCAAGTCCGAAAACCTCGCGCCCATTTAATAAAATATCACTGAATAAGATATGATTTCATAATAAATATAAGACAATTAAATTCAGAAAGAATCTAATATCAAATAAGTATAAAGCATTTAACCGAGCAATATTTTAAAGAATAAAAAAGAAATTTTAGCCAATAACATTTAAAAATGGAGAAAAGCGACGATAAAAATAGTAACAATAAAATAGCTTTCCAAAGTTATAAGTGATATTCGAAAATACGGAACAAATATGTCGTAAGATATAGGCCTTACTGAAAATTTCTTGCAAAAAGTAAAAAAATAAATAATTTCCAAATACAAAAAGAAAAAAACAGATCAAAGCAAATACATCTTAAAACATGTAATATATATATTTATTTATTTATTTATTTATTTATTTATTTAATTTTGATTTTAAATTTTAGAATTTGGCATAATAATAAGATAATGAATGTTAAAAAAGGTAACTAAAATTACATTCTAAATTTATGGGCTTTTTCTATAATTATTTTCTTATTTTTCTTTACGTTTGGATCTGTATAACTGCCCCTTGGCTGGGTTTCATCTGGTCTCATTCTGAAATTAGCTAAGGATATGTAATTTTATTTAAAATAATAGATGTGATAATTTTCTTAGATATATTTCTTTAATTAAACTTGAGTTACATAGACAAAGAAGGAAAGATAATATTACTTAGATCAAAAATAGTCCGAAAATATATTTTCAGAGGCTTAATTCTTGACTTCTTAAGTTGTTTTCCTTTCGAATGGTTTTTTAATTAATCTGAAATTTTAAACACAAGTTAAATCAGACCTGAATACTACAATTAGTATTTTAAAATTCTAAAACTCCCTATTCTTTACAGAAGGGCTAGAAATGGAAAATATTTTTTAGACTAGGTCAAATTTTCTTCTTCATCTATTTTTAGATTTTATAGATTTATTTCGAATTCTTTGCTAGGCACACATATTGCTGGCTGTTTTTATTTTTTTGTTGCTAAATTATCAGACCCTAATTAAAATTGGATAGACCATGTTGACCCCGAAAGATAACTGTCTGAAGTCGACTACTATATTTTTGGCTTGTATTGGGCTATTTAAACCTTAACTACTGTAGGTTTTGGCGATATTATGGGCTTTACAGATGGTAAATAATCATAATATAATTTTTAATATGTTATAATATTCAAAAAGGTAAAGTAAAAAAAAAAAAAACTATTTTTTATGCAGTTCAAATAAAAGTAAAACTATTTTTTATATGCAGTTCAAATATAAAAAAAGCCATTTACCTGAAAAAATTGTATGAATTTTTATAATATTAACAATTAAATTAAATATATATTGTAGTAGCATTTTCTTCTTTATATTATAAATATTATTTATTGTTTGAAATATTTTTAAAGAGGAAAGAATAGTAAGTATGCTTTGGATGACATTTGGTATTGGTATATATTCTTATACTTTAGGAGCGATTTCGACTATGATTATAGAGACTGATTCTAGGTACTTAAAAAATATAATAATTTAAATAATAAAAATTTAATTTATATTAAATTAATATTAAATTTGTTAAATCAAAATAAGAATAATTTTTGTTATTTATATTTAGAATGAACAATTTAGAACACGGAATTATATTGTTAGACGAATTTTGTAGAGAAACAGGTATAAATATGAAATTAAAATTCAGAATTAAAAAGGCTCTTTAATTCAATACTTCGAAAACAATTTTAAGTGAAAATGAAAAAGAAGTTTTTTTTGAAGAACTAGATAACAGGTTAAAATCCGATCTTTCTGCTCAAATTTTCTAAAACAGAATGGAAAGTAACAAAAGAGCTCTTCCTTTTATTTTTTCACTTACAGATGACTACAATTTTCTTTCTAAATTTATTAAATATCTTAAACCGTAATTAAAAATTTTAATTTAAATTAAAAATTTTAATGTTTTACTTAAATTATAATAAAAAATCATATTTACAAAAATTAAAAAATTTAATTTTTAGCCTGCAATAAAAAAAAGGAGAAATAGTTTACAGAAAAGGAGAATATCCAACTGACCTATATTTTATAACTAAGGGAAGGGTAAATTTTACGTTATTTAAAAAAAATTAAGCTTTCAGGACATTTGTTCAGGGCTCCTATTTCGGAGAACTAGAAATTTTTAGTAAAAAAAAAAGATTATATACAGTCGTATGTGATACAGATTGCGAGTTTTTAACTATTTAATCAGACTCGTATACAAATATCTTAGATGATTTCCAAGATATATAAAAAAAAATAAAAAATTTAGCCGAAAAAAGAGCAAAAATTTTCCTTTAAAATGCTCAAGAAAAGGCCACAAAAATTTTGGAAGCTAAAAAAAAATAAAAAGAACAAAACAAAAAAAAATTTCTAGCCGAACTAGCTTAAGAATACCAAAAAAATTCTAATGTTTCTTTTCCAATTAAAGATTTAAAAGAAAGCCCCGTAAAAAAAAATTAAGTAAATTAAAAAGAAAAAGAAAACGAATTTCTAATGAAAAAAAATCTTTTGCCTCTAAACTCAGAAGAATCTTAAAATAAACTTACGACATTGGAAATCAATTCCCCTTCTAATCTTCTCCAATAAAGTATGTATTTCAATTATTATTTTTATTTTTAATTTTAATCTATCATTCAAATTTCAAATTTGTTTTCACTTATTTCGTATTTAATATTTATTTTAATTTTAATTTAATAAGTTGAAAACTTTCCCTCATTATATCATTAATTATTTATTATATTTAAAATTAAAGAAATAAATTTTTCCGCCCAAACCTCGGCTAAATAAAGCATGTCAGTAATAGATGAAGTCGAAAAAAACACAGTAGATCTGGAAAACAGTGAAAAAAGCATATAATAAAATTAAAATAAAGAGTTAGTTTAACCTAATACAAATGTAACAAAAAGCCAGGAAAAATAATAATTATTAAAAAGTCCAGCACAAAATACATTACACACTATTAAAGAAGAAGATTTGAACTAAAGCGTAGTTACTAGGCCCAAAAAAAACAGTATAGCGAGTTTGATTGATAATATTACCGAAAATAATAAAAATATAGCTGAAAATTATGAAAATAACTCAGGTTAAAACTAAAGTTAAAACTTAGAAGATAATATTGTCTCTTAATTTAGTAATAAATTACAGGTTTCCCCCGATTTAAATGACATGAATTTTTCTTCAAAATATTCACTTTTTGAAAAAAGATCGCATTTTATTGATTTTAAAAAACCTCCTCCGTCTCCTTAGAAAAAAAATTTTGATTAAATTTAAAAATCCAAAAAAAATTCATTATAAATTTAAGATTATTACCATTTACCAGCTGGCAGAAAAAATTAAAATATGAATTTAAGTTCAAGTTAGAATAACTAAATGAATAGAAGTTCCATAGAAATTTAAGAAATTTCCAGAGCCTCTTCTCATTCTTTTGGTAGAAAAAAATTTAATTAATATATATTAAATGCTAAATATTTTAATTTTTATAAAATCTAAAATTTAAAAAAGTTGAAGAATAAAAGGTTCCAGATAAAACTCAAAGTAAATATAAAAAAATATCGTGTAGACTTAAAAAATTTAATAAAAAATACAAAAAATTAACTCATAAATACCAAAAAATACTGAAAATAAATGAGAAAATTTCGCAAGAATTGACTTAACATATAAAAAATCTAGAAAAATTCCAATAATTTCAAGAGCTACAAAAAGACCCAGAGTTTCAACAGCTTTTATCCGATTACTAGTAATAAAAACAACAAAGTTGTGATAAAAACCAAGAAAAATAATCTAGTTTTTTATTAAAATAAAATAATGAAATTTAATCTCAAAATAACGAATAATAGGAAAAATAAATATCTAAAAATAAACTTCAATTAAACAAAAGCAATTTAAAAATTTCAGACTTCAATTTCCCAGATGAACTGAATTATCCGAAAATCCCTCTAATCACACAAGATAGTGAATTTAATGATTTCCAAGAACTTTTAATTTTAGACCAAGAAAATCAAGAAGAATAGGTTTAAAATGATAACTATAATCAAAATTATGGCTTTTAAACTAATAATAATTATCTTGATACTTAGGACGAAGTTATCCAGGGACCTGAAACTATTAAAAAGAAATTAGATCTATAATCATATTCTTTATCTTAGTCTCCAAAAGAAGAAGAAGAATCAAATAAATCTTCCTAAAATAAATAAATTTCTCCAAACTCAAAATATTATATACGATAAAATTAAGAAATGCGGCTACAAAGCGATAATTCTCCCTCTTTAACTTATTCAACCTTCACGCCAAAGTACTATATAAAACAAGAAAATTTTTCTAAATTTTCACTACTACAAAACCAAATAAACCAAAAACAAAAAAACTTATTCACAAGACAAAAAACCCTTGAAAATAATTCTTCTATAAAAAATAGATAAACTTTTAACCTAAAAAATAATTAATCAAACTTAATAAACCCCAAAAAAGAAGAAAAAAATTCGCCCTTTAACGATTCCCAACCCCAATCCCAACCCCAAGCCAGAAAAAAAAAGAAAAAACTTACTACTTTTTCTTCAAAAGTGGAAATTTTCAACTTGGAAAGCGAAAATTAAGAATAAAAACTGCGAGAAACTTCTTAAAGTGGCTAAAACACAACGGCTTTTGTTTTAAACAATAATTCAAATTTAACTTAATAAACTAATATTTACCCTTTTACGCCCAAAACCTTTAATATTTCTTAACTTACTTCTCTTAGTTCTGAAGATTTTAATACTAATAGTCTTTCTAAAAAGGGGCTGTTGGGAGAGAATTAAAATAAACAGTATTTCAGATTTTAGGAAAATTTAAATAAAAATGGATAAAATTTTGAAAATAATATTTAATTTACTTATTAATTGAATGAACATTTAGAAGAAAATGAAGAAAATAGTGTAGATACTAGTTAAGATTTAAATAAAAAAAATGGAGAATAAAAAAATTTAAAAAAGGAAAATTTGAATAAAGAAATTTTTTTAAATTCGGAGACGTTAAGTATTTATTCTGAGAATTAAGAGATTTAGCTATAAAAAAAAATTATTGAAAATTCTCATAAAAATGAAAAAATAAAAGAAGATTAAAATTAGTGAAAAATAATTGAAATATTACTTAATTTAAATCATTTAAATAAATGTAAAGTAATAATAAAAACAAAGCTCTTAAAACATATTTATAAATAATTTATTAGGTTTTAAATTAATTAAATTTATATTATTATTAGCTTATATAATATATTATGGTATTATATTTATATTTCTTTTATATATTATGTTAATGTAAAGTAATTTAAATTTTTATAAATATTTATCAGAAAAATATAACCTAGAAGCAATAAAACCTATCAATATTTCATATATTTTAAAATATTCTACATACAAAAATTATTATAATTAATTAATAATAAATATAATAAAAATAACAATTCAAAAATCAAAAATGCTTAAAAAATTAACAAAAAATCTATTCAAACTTAACTATAATTGTTAGTAAACGTTTCCAAAATACAATTTTTCTAGCACAGTTTCTGAAAAAAAAATAAGTGATATTTCAGATTACTTACTACACCAAGAAAACCCTTACTCTTATTTACAAGTCAAATAAAAATTAAATTATATAACTCACAATGTAAAAAAAAAATAAACAAATAAAAAATTTTAAAATAAATAAAGTTTTATAATTTATAAATAAATATTTATAATAAATTAGTATTTTATATATTAACAATAAAAATAAACATAGCATTTAGAATTTTCCTTAATTTTGGTTTTTTTTGTTTTAAATTTTTTTAAATAATAACAGGAAATGGCCATGCGAGTAGACGAGTCCTAAATAAAGTAACTTTCACTAGAAGAAACCAAAAACAACTACTTAGTAAAAAATTTTTTTCCCTAGTATTATGAGGAAATAAAGGTTTATGAAATGGGAAACAGAGACCTTTAAGAAGAAAATCACATAAATTTTCCCAGAAATTCCTGGAATAAAATTGTCTTGCCCTTTTCTAAAAATGAAAAAATGAGGAATAAAATATCCAGGTTTTATACCGAAAAAATCAGGTGAGAAATTATAAAAAAATTAGCGAAAAGATAAAAATACACATCAATTAATAAAATTTTTTATTTTTTTTTATATAAATATAAATTATTTTTTAATTTTTCTTTTAAAATAAAGAATAGGAGTTTTAATGGAAATGTTGGATTATTAAGCTGTAATTTCCAGTTATGAACATGTATATAGAAAAAGAGATTTAGCAACTATAGTTACAGCTTCAGTTGACGACATAAATTTTTATAAAAAACTTTAAACTGACAGAGATCTTATTATCATTAGTTATCCAAACTATGTAAAATATTCAAAAAATGTTTTGAAGATCTTAAATTTTGAGGATTATTTTGTTTTTTAATATATTTTTATTTTTAAAAAAAATTAAATAAAGGTTGGAAAAACTTCTTTAGAAATTTGTATTGATATGCTTTAACCGGATGATAATGGAAAAGAAGAATTAAGAGCAACTGCTAGTTTTTTGATGGTAGCAAGGCAAAAAAAAGATCATTCAAAAGGATATAAAGTCCCGCAAATGTCATTCTAAGGTAATTGTTTTTTAAAATTAGAAAAAAAAAAAAATAGAAGAGAATAAGATAAAATAAAATAACCCATATTCTATATATTCTATGAATTATTTATAAAATTATAGAATACTTAAATAATTTTTTTTATTTACTTAGGAGAACATGATATAGAAAGGTGTAAAATGAGATTTGCAGTTGGAAATAAAAAAAACCAAAAGAGAAAAGAAAAATTCACCAATTCTTTAGAAATAAAAGTAAAAATTTATTTAAAATAATTAAAATTTTAATTTTATTAAAATTACTACAATAAATTAAAATTTTACATTTTTAGCCTCCTAATTCCGAAGAAATTAATTACGTCCACTCTTTCTACCTCAATAAAAAATCTCAAGATGAAAAATATAGTTAAAATATTAAAAACATAAGTGAAACTTCTTTAAGTAATAAATAAATAAATTAAAAAATATTATATTAAATCAAAATTTATAATTTAAACAGAAAAAAATTTACTTATGCATATGTAAGACAGAAATTTACATGGAAAAATTTTTGGGGGCTTTTTAATGAGAGAAGCATTTGAAATCGGTTGGCTATGCGCTTATTAGCATACATAGGTAAAATATTTTAATATTATTCGAAAATTTAACAAAAAAAAAAATAATTATTAATTTTAAAAAATTACAAAAAAATAGTTTATTAATTTTAAATAATTTTTTATAAAGGGAAAATACCCTGAAATTTATCATATAGACGATTTCTAATTTATTTCAGCAGTAACAGTTGGAGACGTCATAGAATTTGAAGCAAGGGTAATTTATTTTATAATTATATAATTATATATAAATACTTATATAAAAATGAAAACTAATTAAATAATATTTATTTTTAATAAATGAAATAAACCAAATTATATTTTTAAAATTCATAAACAAAGGTAACCTACGTTTACAACAACTTGATGCATGTTTATATTGAAGTTAAAAAAAGAGATTTTAAAGGAAAATTCACTACCACAAATGATCTACATTTAACTTTTGTAATTGCAGACCAAAATAATCCAGATTAAATAAATTAACAATTAAACGAAAAGTAATTGTTGGAAGAAGCCACTCCTATTCCGTAAGTAATACCAGTTACTTATGAAGAAGCCATGATACAATGTGATGCAAGAAGGAGAATCAAAGATTTTATATGAAAAAATAAAAAATAATAAAAATTAATATAAAATTACTAAATTTTGTAGCTATACTTAAATATGTTTATACACCTTATTAATATACTATAAAATTTATAAACAAGATTATATTATTTAACTATATATTAATATAATTATAGAACAAATTAAAAATTAAAAGATATATCATTTTTTTAATTAAAATAATACACATTTTGGTAAAAATTAAAAAATTAATTATTATTATGGAATTTAAACTCTATTACTTTTTGCGCTTATTTTTTTCAATTATTTTGTTACAACAACTTAAGCCGAACACTTTCAAACCTATCATAATCAGCTTAATAAACCTAAGCCAAAAGCATGGCATCTATTAAAGCACCATGTTTTTCCCTGACCTTTAAATCGATGCCAAATTTCTTACACAAACTATCTAAACTCAATTTTTCATCTTAATAAAGTAAGCTGGCCATATAAACCGAGCACATACACTATTTTTAAGTAAGTTATTTTTTACCAATATTTTTAATTTCCATATTCAAAAACTTCATATCAAACTAAGCATTATGCATGATAACCATAGAATCTCTTAAAAAATCCGTTAATTCTCCGTATTTTTCAGAAAATTTAGGCTATTTTTTTAGGAAATCCGAACTTATTCCGTGCACTTTTTAAGCAAAATAGTTCATTTGCCTTCCCTCTGGGTTTAAATATGTCTAAAATTATTTACCAGTTATTTAATTGTTAATCATTTCAACTGCCCCGATTTCTATTACTCTATCATTTTCATTAATATTTATATTATTATTTAAATTATTATTATTGGTAATTTGATTGCAAATGCCGCCAGTTGTTTCAGTGTCCAAAAAAATTAACCTTGTTTATTTTTGGCTTTTAAAATTTGTAAAAAAATCATAAATTCTCTTTTATTTTCGCAATTCCCTGTCTTTTTACTGAAAATCTTCGTACCTTTTTTGCCTTACTAGTTTGTAATCAATTTAATAATTTCGATTAAACTTATTATTAACATTATTTTTTACAAAATTAATTTAAAAATTTTAATTTTTGCATTCATTTTTATTAATTTATATAGTTTTTTCCTCTTTTTTGTATTTATTTTAATTTTAATTCTATATTTATTTTTGATAGCTTTTTTATTTACTATTATCTCCAAATTAAATTTTATTTTAACTTAAATTTTCTTTTTGTATTCCATCTTTATTTTCATTTATTTTTTCATTAATAATCTCAAGATTAGATTTGCTACTCCTTTAAATAATTTAACTTTTATCTTCAAAAATAAAATTTTCTTTATTTATGTCATATTAAGATTATTAATAATTTTGTTAAAATAGCTAATTATAATCTTCATTATTTTTATATAAACTCCTTTTTTATTAAGTTATCTCCTACTCATTTTGCTATACCTATATATGCTATACATTTTATAATATTTTTTAACGATAATTATAAATTTTAATAATATTATTACTTTTTACTTTATTTGACTTTTGATAAATGTGACATTCTTACTTTTCTTCTAACATTTTACATTTTTATTTGTTATTTTAAATAATTTAATTTTAATTTTAATTTAAATTTTTTTAATTTTATTCTGTAAAAATATTATTTTCTTCTAAAAATTAATCGAATAACTATAAAAAAATGTGTTTTTTTTATTTGTCTCCTTGGTTCATATATAGAAAATAATGTTTTTATTTATTTTTTCTTTTATTTTTTATTTTTTATAATTGTTTATTATATTGATTACATTATCGTAATTGAATAGTGGAATATAATTCATTAATAGTATAAATTTAAAAATTAAAAATTGTTTTTTGTGGATTATCCTTTTAAAATTAAATTATATATTTTTACTAATTTAATAAATATCTTAATAATTTTCTTTTAAATTTTTATAATTTGTAAAAAAAGAATTACTATAATTTAGCAAGTTAAATGTATTTAATTTAATATTTTATGATTTTTAATATTTTATATACCTTTAATTATTTAAAGTAAATATGTTTGACAATATTTATTAGATACAAATGAAAATTTAAAAATTAATATTAAAATTTTAATAATATTATAAAAAATTAGAATATGAATATTTTATCACGCTTTTTGAATTTTTTTCTTTTTTAATTGCAAATAGAATAACAATTATTTAATTAATTATTCCTAACTTACAACACAATTTTATTTCTTAAAATACTTTGCACTTTTTTAAGAATAACTTTATTATTTTTATTTTTAATACTTTAAAACCTATATAATTAAATAAAAAGAATAAATTTTCTAAATAAAAATTAAAAATAATTAATAAATAAATATACCTAATAACAAAAAAAAAAATAAGAAAATATAACAAAACTATAATATAAATAAAAAAATAAAATAAAGCCTATCTCTAAAAATTATACAAATAAAAACCTTATAATAAATTAAAATTATTATAAAAAATCAATACATTTCTACATAAAATATATACCCAAAAATAACAAATTCATATAATAAGCTTATTATATATAAATAATAAATATGTATAGAAGTTAATCATCATATCTGTAAAATTTTGTTAGTCCAAACGAATAACTTCGTTTAAAAGGCAATTACGAATAATAAAAAAAATAATAAAATAATGTATTAACTCATTAAACAGTTTACGAGGAAAGACCAGATAAAGCAGCTTATTTATCCTATGGTAAAATTTTATTTTTAAAATCTAATTAAAATTAACACATATTTTTATGTATAAAATAAATAAATATATAATATAGTGAGCATAAAATTTATATTTTAATTTTTAAATATAACTAAAGTGATGATATGCAAATATGGATTTTTAAGTGAATTTTTTTTTTTTAAAATAACTCTTTTTCAATTCTTTTTATTTAAATTTTAGCTGAACCTAGTAGAAAATCGTTAAGGTCAAAGCCAGTATGGGAAATGACAGAAGAAGAAGCTGAAATTTTTAATTAAATAAAAGATGACCCGTAATACAACGATAAAATAAGGTTAAATAATGGACATGGCTCATTTTTAAATTAATTTAAAAGAAATCCGAAATCCAAATAGTAATTTAGTCCCAGTTATTAAGGATAAAATAAACAAATTCCTTAACAAAATAATTAAAAATTTTAATCATAATTTGACACTTATTCTCCTTTAAGAAGTGTATATCAAAACCCTAATTAAGGTAGGTAAATTTAAAATTAAAATTAAAATTAAAATCTGTTAAACTCTTAATAATAATTCAATAATAATAATAATTTTGGAAATAATGCTTTATTGAGAAACAAAAGTGCAGTTTAATTAAATTAAAACCCAAATTCCAACTATAATAATTCTTATATTAATCAAAATCCTTAATTTGATTAAATTGGTGAATTAGAAGAAAATGAGCACGAAGACGAATTTTAAAGAGCATATGAATAATAAAAAATGCTAAATAAATCAAGGTCTAGAAGTCCTATTTAAAATTAAAATTTTAATAATTAACATATAGGTTAATCTTACACTTAACCCTTAAAATCTCCTAATTTTTAATCGATAAACGAATAAGATTATTATGGTGAAACCCCTTAGCCAAAAACCAGTTAATATTCTAGAAATTAAATGCTTTATTCTCAAAATCAAAATTAGCCTTAAATTAATTTACTAGCCTCATAAAGGCCTTATAATAATTAAAATTTAAATGAAAGTATGGAAAGTCAAGCTTTGGCCTAAAAATAGTTACTTAGATCATAAAAAATTTAATAATAATAGTAAAATTTCAATTTAGCTGACTTTATCAACAATCAAACACAAAGTTATATTAATAATAAAAATTAGCCTATATAACAAAACTAATTTTAAAATCAAATAAATAATATAAATACTATAAACGAAGAAGATGACAATTATAGGTATGATGATGAATAAGATTTCCATGACCATCTACATGAGGTATAAAAAAATAATTGTTTAAATTTTCATTTTTATTAATATATTATTTTCTTCTAAAATTCTATAATAAGCCTTAAATCTTTTATATTAGTTTTTAGAAGGCTTAAATTTTTCCAATAATTTGAATTAATTAGATATATAAAATCATTTAAATAACGCTTATTTAAACTCAACTCCTTTGCTTTCTTGTACTATATCTAATGCAAATATGACTGGCCTTTAGGAAACCGAAGAAAATAAAGAAGAACTTTTAAAAACTAAAAGTTGCGCTAAAAATTTATAAGTTCAAGACAATGCATGTAGAGAAGATCTAAGTATAATTTTTCCATTTTATAAACCTTAGTAGTAGAAATTCCAAAATCAAGATGAAAGTTATCTTATAGCTTCCTAGTTACAACCTAATTTTGCTCAAAAATAGTAATTATAAGAATTAAACTAATAATTTCCTGAAAGAGGCTCATTTTAGCCTTTTTAGTAATATTAGTAATTTGACCCTTTAGAAGATAATTATTTACCAACCAATTAATTTTAAAGAAAGCCTTAGTTTTAGTAATAAAACCAATTCAACTAAAATAAGCACTTAAATTAAAGTTATTCCTCTACTAATCTTTACCAAAATAATAATAATTTTAGTCATTCTAATAATTTCCATACAAATGGGATAAATAACAACAATAATTTATATAAAAAAGAAAATGAACAATTTTCTTCGTATTCCAATTATTTCCAATAACATAAATTATCAGAAGCGGACAAGAATTTCCCCGGTTTTCACAGTCGAAAATCTTATTCCCCGGCCCCAAATACCAATAAATAACCTTATACTTCGCGTTTAAACTACACGCCCACTGCTGCAACCTCTAATACAAATAATTATTAATATTTCAATAAATCAAATATAGACAATTTTAACACATATACGAACAATAATAAATATGATAACTAGGCATTTTCCAGTTTCAAACAATAAAATTACAGCAGCTCTAATAATTTAACTAAAAGTAATAAAAAACCCTTTGAAATTCCTAATAATATAAATGAAAGTGATGCAGATGATAAAATAAAATTCAAATAATAAAATTTAAATTTAAATTTTAGACTTAATTTAGATAAATCTAAACAATACTGTAACGGGTACAGAACGGAAAGAGACCTTTCCAAAGAAGACCCTGAAAAATTCAATGAAGTTTAAAATAAATACTAATATAAAGACACAAATCATGTTATTAATAGAATTGACCAGTTCGAAAGAGAAATTAATGAAAATTATCATAAATTATCAAGTGTTGAAAAAAAATATTATGATATGACTCATAGCAATAATAAATATCCGGCAACAGCTAGAAATTATAATACAAATACTAATACAAATTTTAATTATACAAGTAATTTAAAAACATTTAGCAATAATAATTATAATAATTTCAATAATAATCATAGTAGTAATAATAATTATCTTAATCATAATAAAAATAATAATGATATTTCGGTCAGTTCTTTGGGTGGCAACTATTATAATAGAAATTTTTATTAATCTACTACATCTAATGCTTAAAAATAGTAAAAGTAAAGTTTATCTCCTAAATTAGAAAATTTGGACAAAAAAAGTACTTAATAATATTAACAATAATAAAATATTAACAATAACGATAATTAAACTAATACAATGAATATCTAATTTGCAACAAATACAGGTATTAATGATAAAACTAATATAAGTGGTTATGAAGAAATTTTCAATAAATCTTACTCTCTTATCAGGCCTTCTAATTCAAAAAATAAAGGTATTTTATTTTACAAATTTTATATAATATAATTTTTGTTAATTTCAATATTTTAAATAAATTAGATAACAACTTAGATGTTTAGCATATATAAGCTACATATGATTAATTTAAAGAAAAACACAATAAATAAGTTAAAAATTAAAATGGAGAAAATGAGCCTTACGATCTCGGATATAAAGGTCAACAACAACAAAAATTTTAAAAAATTTTAAATGAAAGCACTTATGTTAATCATAATAATCCTAAAGATTCAGAAAATAAATACTTAACTTATGAAGAACAATAAATTAGAGACATGTAAACTTAGTATCCTTATTATAAACAGACTAATCCAGAAAGATAATTTTTATCACGAAAAAATGACCCTACAGAATAATATAAATTGTAAAAAAAACTACTTTAAAAAGACTCACCACCTCTTTCCCAAAAAAAATTAATTCATAAAAAATTAGCTAATAATTATAGTTACATATAAAATAAAACCGTGAATAAATCATCTAGATCACTTAGATCTTCATCCAAAAAAATAAGATCGACTTCAAGAAATTAGAATTCTAAGAAAAAATCTTAATAAAATAAATATTATAGATAAAATAGTTCTTCTGAAGACGAAGAGTAACGGTAATATTAATATGAAGATGAGGAAGAAAGTGATGAATACATATCGCCTGAAAAAAGCTTTAAAAAATTACCTAAAAAAACGCCCTAACCTCAAAACCTAAGTACAAATAATACTTCTATGTAAATTAAATAAATAAATATATAAAAATAATTCGAAATAGATGATAAAAATAGTTTTAAAAGTATATAATAAATGTAAAAATAAAAATAATGATAAAAAGTAGAAAAAATTATTTATTTTTAAATAGGAGATCCCAAAAACACCAGAAATCCTCCAAAAAATCCCATAAATTCCAAAACCAATCACTCAACCCCAACCCCAACCCCAACCTGACTAACTCAGACTCGGAATTAGAGCCCAAAATTTATCGAAAACCTGTAAAAAAAACTCTAAATTTGATGGACCCCAGCTTCCACAAGAACTCGAGTTCGAAAAAGAAGAAAAATTAGGTTTAAAAATCAGCAAAAAAAAATAAATAAGCAGGTCTTAAAAAACGACATAATAATTACTAAAATAATTACGAAAATAGTAGTGATTCTTGTTACAGTTCTGATAACGAAGAATTGGGATAAATACACATAAAAATGGACCTTTCAAAATCTAGTTTCAGCAGAATTGAACCTAATGCTGAAGATTATGATGATAATTAATAATTATATAATAATACTATAGATTTGTCCTAGCAATAGTCTATTCCAAATAATTAGTTTTCTAAGTATTTGTAGTCGGATGACGATGAGGAAGAAAATTATAGTGATGAAAATTATTAATAGTAGTATGAAAACTCTAATAAAAAAAGGAAAAACAAACATAAATAGTAGTAGTATTAATAAAACCCTCCTGAAGTTGAATATACGTAAAATAATAATTTTTATAATATATAAATAATTTTTTGCTTGGATTTTTATATTTATTGATTTTTATTTTTTTTATAGTTTAGAGGATATGGTTAACTAGTTTACCAATGAAGATGGCTACTATAGCCCTCCAAAGCCTTAAAAATAACCCAAATAAAAACACTAAAAGGTTGTCAAAAATAATATGTAATTAAACCAAAACTTCTATTGATAAAAATAAATTATATTATATTATACTATATAATATTTTATTGTAAATTTTAATAATTAATTAAAAATTTTATATATTATAATCTTTAATTCATATATTATATTTAATTATTTATGTTACATAAATATAAATTAACGTATTTCTGATAAATATTTCATCAAAAAACCTAATTCAATTTACTAGCTTACCCAGTTATCTTAAAATATAGACATCTTATAATAACTAAATAAACTAATAAAAAAAATAAACAAAAATAAAATAAAAAATTATTAAATAAATTTCAAAATTTGTAAATTTTATTTATAAAAATCAAAAAATTAATATTAAAAATGGAAAATTACGGCACAAAGTGCGCATTTAAAGAGTGCAACCAGTTAGATTTTTTACCATTTGATTGTAGATATTGTCAATAAAAATTTTGTTAAAACCATAGATAACCAGACCAGCATAATTGCGAAAAAATAGAAAAAAATGCAGAAAAAAGACCAGTTTCTTCTAGCAAAGAAAAAAAAGATAGGTGTCCGATGCCAAATTGCAGGACAATTTTAACATTAACTAATTAACATGAATGTAAAAATTGTGGCCTTAATACCTGTTTGGCCTGTAGATTTCCAGAAAAACATAATTGTAAAGCCTTAAATAATAATAATAAAAATAATTTTAAATAACAAAATAAAAAACCAATTACAAATCCAGAAAAAAAATAAAAAAAAAAATCAGCCTTTTCCTTCTTTTGTTGTGGAGGTGATAAAAATAAATAAAAAAGAAAGAAAGAAATGAAATAAAAAAAATGAAAAATAAATTATATTTAATAAATTTCCGTATTTTTAAAAACAAATTGTAAATACTTTCCTTATTATTAATTTCATTTATTATTATAAAAATAATTGTTATAATGTTTATTATAAAAAATAAATTATAAATATATCAATATATAAATATGTATGTATATCTTAATTTAGGTTAATAAGTAAATAAAAATAATTATTTTTTCAAAGACTATTTGTAAAAGAACAAGAATATTTTGATGCTGTATTACCAGGATTTTTAAATCTTAGTAAAATATAGTAATTTTCTAGAGGTTTTATTTAAATTTTAACAGTCTTATTTGTCAAATTTTATGCATTTTAAGGCTAAATAACCAAATTATCTAAAACTTTAAAAGTTAGATCCTCTTTGTAAGTTTTTTTACTTTAATTTTAATAAACTATAATAAATCCTTCCTAATGCTTCAAAGTATATTAATTAACTCCAGTAACTCTTTGTTTACAATTTCCTTATAATTAAAATAAATTAAATATTACTATTTACTTTACTAAATATAATATATTTATAAATTAAAATTAAAAAATTTACCTTATTTTAAAGCTTAATTAACCAAATTTTCATTATTTTAACTTTAACCATTGTTAATATTATTTCCAAGATTTTTATTTCCTATTCCAGTTTAAAAGCTAGAACTACTGCTAAAGCTTATTTTATGGGAACAATTATTTTAATTTCCGAGTCTAAACAATATAACCTCCTAATTTTTTGGCTAAACTTAAACTTAAATTTTTTGCCCATTTGTTACATTTTCGCTATAAGCAAATAAATTTTCAAAAACAGGGAAACTGTTAATATTTTCAAAAAAAACACTATTTTCATATTAATTCATGTATGCAATATAAACGAATCCAAATAATGTATTATACATTCTAATAACCCCGTTATCCAAATCACTTATTTCATTCTAATTACAGTATTTTTTCAAAAATTAAGCCCCGGTTTTTTTACATTTTAATTCGATTTCATTTTAGTATTAATCTTAATTTATATAGTTTAATATTATATATTTTATTAATTTTTATTAATTAACTTTTTTCATGTCAATAATTTCACTGGCATTTTACAAACTAACTGGAATTTTTGAGTAACAACTAATAGTGAAATCAGAATTATATGATTGGCTTAAAGTATCTATTTCTCCATATATGAAATATTAAGTATTTTTCTGTAGGTAAACTTCTATATAACAGGATTATTTACAGTTATGATCTCCTCCTAAAACTGTATCAATTTTGCCATTTTTTATACTAAAAACAATTACTCTTTAAGTTTTATACTAATAACTTTCATCAAAAAATCTAAAAAGAGAAAAAATTAAAATTAAATATTTTAAATATAATTTTGAATTAAAAATAATACAATATAATATATTAATTTATGCATATTTATACCTTTTATGTTTTTAATGCACAGAAATATATGCCTAGCTATCCTAATGACAATACAATGAAGTCAAGGAAAAATGAGTTTTTTATTGAGTTTTATTTTCATTTCCACTTTCATAACTTAAATAGGAATAACTGTACCCATTGTAAACCTTAGAAACAGTTACAACTTCAAAATTTTTAATAAAATCTTCAAAATACATCCACAAAAGGCCTCCTTTCTGTACAACAGCTTCATTTAATTGCTAAACTACATTTTAAGGTAATTTTTCAATAAGCTATGATCCTCCTGTATAACCATGGGGGTTCCTAATTTATACAAATTTATATTTCTTACCTTAATAATTTATTTCTTTAATCTATAAAATCCCGTAACAATGTTTATTATTCATATTTTAACTATTTTCTTTGGAACTTGCTGTCAAAACAAATTATTTATTAAGCCCCTCTCTAATCTAATTCCACCCTTCTTAAGGTTATTTTTATATTTCAATATAATCAAAAGGAGCACCAGTCACTAATAATATATAATTAATTATGAAAAAGTGATAGGTTTTTAAACAAAATTGAATATTCATAATTTATTAAAAAATAATTTAAACTATAGACTAATAACTTTTTTTAAAATACATAAAAATTATAAATTAAGTAGAAAAATTACAATCTTTCAAGGCATCTCCAGAAAACCCAACGCTAATATTATTATACCCTCCATACAATTTTGCATAGCTTTTTTCCAGCAACATCCCGTAAATATTCCCATTTTTAGGTTAACAGAATAAAATGCCTCCATAATTATTACAAGGGAAACAATCATCTAGCAAAATTTTTTTAAATTTTCCACTTTCAGACATCAAAACCTAGTAAGCTCCAAATTAATTGAATTATTTATTTCGGAACAATCTCGTAATATAAAAGGGATTTTCACTTAAAACCCCAATTGAACTTATTAAGTAACAGTCCCCTAAACTTCCTTAAACTACACTTTCACTTGAAATTTCCCCAAATAATTTGTACTCTTTTTCATTATTTCTATTAAAAAAGTAAATATGTTTTAATTTGAATTTTTAATTTTATTTTTTAATAAATATTATATTTTAAACTATTTTTTTTATTTTTGTTTTATAAACAGTTTAATGTTTTTAAAATACAGTCAGTTAATTTTAGACATTTATGTTTTTATATATATATAAATTACTTGATTTTCTCAATTATTCGGGTCATTTTTTAATTTTGGCCTGGAAATTCACTATCATTAAACTCAGTCTCAGCTATTTTACAATTGCTCAAAATATCATTTATATCTATATTTTATTATTTTTTGCTTGAAAAATCAAAAATCGGAAAATCTAAATCCTGGTTAAAAATTCCTTTATTTAGCAAATTTATGTGATTTTTTTCTAAATCACTATTTCCAATAATCTAAAAATTATCCAAAAATTCAGTTTTTTTAACCCCATCATATTTACTCTAAAAATTTTTTTAATATTCAAATTCCAAACTTAAGCTATTTTAATTAATATTTATTTTTTAAATATCTTTATTTATATTTATATTTTAAGGTAAAGAATTCTTTTTAGCTCCAATATTTTTTATTATATAATTTTTTTATTGATCCTATTATCTTTTAGTATTTATATTATTAGTTTTGGGGTTAACAGGCTTTTATTAAAAACTATTTCTAACATTTATATTGTTTATTTATATTTTTTAACTTTTATTTGCAACTCCTTAAAAATAATTGTAAATTAAATATAAGTATATAATATAAAATATATATGTAAACAATAAAATAATTATCAATTTAGTATTACCAATAGTTATCCCTCCTTTTAAATTTTTAGGTAATTATTGCTATGATTTTGTATTTGGAACTTTGTATAAATTTTTATTTCTAGAAAATGTTTAATTTTTTTAAACTTTTAATACGTTTTTATTTTAATTTTATATAGGATTCGCTTTTTATATTTATTAATTATTTTAATAATCTACATTATTAACTCCAAATTGGTTATAAACATTATTCAGGTCATTTATTGCATTTAATGATGACATAAAATTTTTACCACCTATCATTTTGTTGGAAATTTTTATTTTTGGGATATTATATTATTTAATCAAATATTATTTTTTTTTTTACTTTTTTTTTTTTACTTTTTAATTTATTAAAAAATTAATCAACTCCACCAAATGCTAGTTAAAGGAAACAATTCTAATCAAAGCCGATTAAATCACCTTCTTCTGATTAATTTTGACCCCTTATAAACAACTTAATTAAATATTATAAACAATTTATTAACCAAAAAATTAACAATAAAATACTTAGATACAAATTAATAATTATTACTAGGGTATAATTTATTAAAGTTTTATATATTAATTTAATTGAGAACATCACTATTAATCAACAACATTATAATGACATTTAAGTATATATATAAAATAAAATAAATATTTATCAATAATATTTAAATTGTAATATATACATTAAATAGATGGATACTTTATTAACATATAAATATGTTATATATTAAAATACTTTTATGTTATTTGGAAATATGAAATATATATAGTTTTTCTTTCAATAAAAAAAAAAAATCACTAATTTTAATAAAAATGTTATTTTTATTTTTAAAAAAATATTGTTAAAATTTATATGAATTACTGTATTTATTTCGTTAACATGGTTAATAAAATAAATACAGTATAATACTAGGAGGAAAAAGTGAAATTATTAAATTATTTTGCAAAATATATTGTAATTAAAATAATTTTTTAACCTAAAAATAATTTATATATTATTAATATTTTTAATTTTTTTATAAAGGTATATAAGTAATAATCATTAATTATATAGTAATAAAATAAATATACATATATTAATAATTAACAAAGTAAATTAATTTGTAATATTATTAAATTATCATAAATAAAATTCATAACTTTTAATCAGTTATAAGTGCATCTTTTTCCTTAACTCTCATAATTAATTTAGTAATAAACTCTTAGCTCCTTAAATAATTTGTAGATTTATTTTAATAATTCTAAAATATTAAAAAAAATTTTGTTTATAAATTACTTAGAAAATTCATAATCCATTTCATTTAATTTATTTATATAATTTTCATAATCATCTTCATCTGGCTCATTATAACAAATTTGGTCAATCTATATAATTTTACAAAAATATTTAATTATGTTTAATTTAAAAAAAATCTAGTAGAAAAAAAAAATTACCAATCCTAAAAATTAACTAGTGATAGACAAAACTTTAGCAATAGCTTCCTTTATTGGCAAACTATCTACACTAATAAATGTCCATTTACATATGTGTTATAAATAATTTTCTTATATCTAATTAATAACATTAAATAAATTAAAATGATAAATACTATACCTTATTTAATTTTAATTTATTTTTATATTTTTTTTGATTTTTACTCTTTCTATATCTTTAAATGACTAACATTTTTTAAGTTCCCTTTTTAGCAAGTTCCAAGCCACTTCAATTACGGAGTAGTATAAATAATTCTAAAAATAAGATATAAAATTTTATAATTTATGTCTTAAACTCTATGAAACCCGGCCCAATAATCTGCTAACATCCTTTATTTATTTTAATAAAATTTATTTATATTTTTATATCTTTTTATAATAAGATTATAATATTTCCAATAATTTACCTAAGATATAATTAATTTATTATTTATCATTTTCCACCTTTTTCTTAAAAATAAATCAGCATACCTAAATTTAAGCAAAAATGAAAAAATAATCATGTACTATTTCATTATCTCTTTCCTAAATAAAATTTTTAAAACCTAATTGGATTTATCCAAATCAATTTCCAAAAGATCCTACAACTAATCATATAAAAATATTTTTAATAAAAATCTATATGTTTTAATTTAATTTTTATAAAATTAATTAAGGTAGTTAAATACTAATATTGTTAAAAATTTATGTTAAATTAAATTACATTTGTATTTAAGAAATTGTAAGGCTTATTAAAACCATTTTCTCCCATAAACTAACCCTAAATTTACTTATTCATTATCAATCTTGGATCAAAAAAATCTTTAATCTAAATGAAAAAACATTAAAAATTTACATTTTTTTATTAAAGCGATTATAATGAGTAAGTATATAATAAAATAATATAAAAATACCTAAGTATAATCATTCTCATCAAATAAATTTTGAGCTGCTGCTAAAAGTCCTAATTTATTAATTGTGTTATTATCCAGGACAATATAAGAAACGAACTCATCAATTTTTTCTCCTTTGTAACACAAAAAATACCCCTTCATAAATTTCAAAATTTATAGCAATTAAAACTTCTCAAAAACAAGTCCCACCAAAAACCCATTAATCTAAAAATAATAATAATTAAAATCTAATAAATAAATAGAAAATTATTATAAATAAATAGAAAATTATTATATATATATAGTATAATAGCTTAAATAAATAAAAATTAGTAACCTTACTAATACATTTTTTAAAATGCATAAACAAAAAGAAATATAAAATACATTCTTTTATACAATATTTTTTATTTTAATTTTTTTTTAAAATAAATTTATCTAGTAGCATAATTAAATAAATGTTATATTTTATTTTATAATATAAATTACCGCTTTATTATGAATAGCTAAGGGTTTTTTAATGGCAACTTCAATAAGAGTCTAAATTGGCACTTAATAATTGTTATATTTTTCCAAATCAACTAAATTTTCATCTAGACTAAATTATTTCTTTAGCATTTTTCTTCTTTAGTTCAATTCTTCTATATATTTTTTATTTTATTACTCTTCGTCATCTTCAGAAATATATTATAAACTATTTTTTCTTTTTTTAATGATCTCATCAAATTCTTTAAGTTTATAAAATAATTAGATATATCTAATATTATTCTTTATATTATATGATTTAAATATAAGTAAAATTATTATTATATAATTAACTAATTACTTTCAGAATCTACAGATTTATTTAGTTCATCGTCGTTAAAATCTTTAATTTGTCTTTCTTCGTTTTTCCTAAACCCTTTAAAATCCTCTTCTTCAACTATTTCTTCTTCAAGCTAAAATTTCCTTTGATCAATTTTTAATTTTTCTTTTTCTCCATCTATTTCTTAATTTTAATTTTACATCTAATCTTCGTTATATATTTCCTTTATTTATTCCTAAATTCCTTTCATCTTTTCTTCATATAATTCCAACAAAGTTTTTTCCTATAAAAATGATAAAAAAAATAAAAATATTTTCTAATATATTAAATGATGAAAAAAATTTAAAGTTAATACCTATCTTTATTTTTATTGATTCGATTATTCAACTATAATATTTTCTTCTTCCATTTTATTTTCTTATTGATTTTCATGTTAATTTTTTTCTTCATACATTTTTTTAACCTATGCTATTTCCTCTCTGTCCTCCTCTTTTTTTTACTATATTAATTTCTCCTATTCCTCCTAAATTTTCAAATATTATTCTTTCAAAAATCCTTCTTCTTTATTCTATTTATTTAAATCTTCCATTTCCAATAAACTAAAAGAATATAAGAAAAAAATTAATTATCATAATAAATTTTATAATAAAATTAGTATAAATTAATCTGAATTATAATAATATATTAGTAATTAAAAAAACTTATCAAATATTTATAAAGTAATTTTTTTTTTTTTACCTTTTCATGCTTTATTTATTATTTTATTACTCCTTCCATTTACCCCTTTCCTCCAATTTTTTTTTTATATTTTCCTCATTTTTCAAAATAATTATCTTTTCTTCTTCAATTAACTACTGGTTTTTCTCTATTAACATTTACTATTCTTAGTATTGTTTTTCTCTTTCTTGTAATTCTTACTCAAGTAACAAAGCTTTTTCCTCTTCAATTTTTAGCTACTTTTTTAACTAGCTTTCTTTTTAATAATTCAATGCATCCTCTTTAAATTTCAACAATTATTTCCGCTTTTCGGTCTCTTTTATCTGCCTTTACAATTATTCTTCTTCTCTTTATTTTTTATATAATTTTTTAATTTCTCTTACTTTTTCCTTCTTGATCTGTAACTCAGTCTACTGTTTTTTTTCTAATTCTTGTCGAATTTCTTCTATAACTGTTTTCATTTATTGTTATTTCTATTCGTAAAATTAACTAAACTATTTTTCATATTATTTCAGCTCCAGAAATTCCTCTCCAATTTTAATACCAAATTAATTATTGACGCAAATTTCGAAATATTTCTCGCCCACAAATTTAACTAATAACAAAACCCGCATAGAGTCTATGATTTCATTTTTTTAGTCCTGTAAAAAACCAGGTAAAAAACTATTATAATTACTTTTTAACTAATACTAATTCAAATAAACACTATTTCGAATTCTCTAATTAATCAAAAATTAATTCAAAGCTTAAAAACGCCAAAAACTCAACTAATCCAAGGAATTTACCTAACCTTAATTTTTGTATTTTATTTTAATTATATTATTATATTTAAATTTTAAATTATATTTTAATTCTACTATTTTATTTAAATTTTTAATTTTTAATTTAAATATTATTTTAATGCTAACCTTGATAATTTTAAGCGAAATTTTAGTTTTTTAACTCAATTTCAAAAAATCCCTCTTCCCAAACTCCTTCTAAACTAAACCTGCTTATTTAGAATAGTAAGGGCTGCAAAGAGCTTTGGAAAAATAGAAAAATAGATCCGAAATCGTAGTAAACCAAAGTGTTAAATTTTAAGTACTCAAATAAAATTTCAAGCATTTTATTTTAATTTGGTAAAACTTATAAAGCTAATTGAAGGTCGAATCTTTCTTGACTAAAAATATTTTCTTCTTAATCAAAATCTAAATTTCTTTAATTTTAATATTATTGTAAATTTTAATTATATTAATTTAGCTAATTCAACTAAATTAATCTGCTTTTTTTATTTTTAGGGGTAATTTCCATTTCTTTGTTTTAACTTTCCTCTTTAATTGTGAAATATTACTGCTATTAATTATTTTGTTATTAGTGCTGTTTTTAATTACTTAATTTATTTTTATTATCCATATTTAGACTCTAATGATAATTATAGAATAAAATTTCATAAATTAACTAAATTTGATTGATAACAACCCTTAATTAAGCTCCCAACTCCAGTAAAGTTAAATTTTTATGGCTTTAAACTTTTAAAACTACTTCATTCATGTACTGGAAATAATTCTCTAAAACTCCGAAAATTTCCTATTTTAATAATAAATAATATAAAATATATAAAGATATTAAATAAAAAGTAAAAATTTTTTTAAAACAAAACAAAAAAATTTAATTATTTTTATTATATTTAAATTAAATTTTATTTAAAGCATATATTTCGTTAAATTTATATTGATTTTTATGTTAATATTTTATTTTTTAAAATTTTTGTTTTATTTAAATTTAAATTTTGTATAAAAAATAGATTCTCATTAATTAAATGAAAATTCAATTTTATATAAAAAATATGTTCCTCTACAATAATTAAAGTAATATAATAACAAATATATTATTTAGTACCTTTAGATTTTTTTCCTTATTTCTCTGGCCCTCATACGCCAATTTCAGCTAATTAAGTCTATAAACATAAGTAGCCCCCACAAAAAAGACGTTTAAATTAAACCTTAAACTTTCTGCAGTAATATGTTTCAAACTGTGTTATACGTTCGAATTTCGCCAAAAAAAGCACTATTCTTCCTGATTAACGCAAAAAAGTTCCCCATCTACTCCCAAAAACATATAGCAAATATTTTAAATTAAATTTTGTTCTTAAAGCTAAACCACGGGCAAACAAAACAGGTTTTGTTCTTCTTTGTTGTAACTTTTTATCATTTATAAGCATTTTTCTTCGTTTAAAAGCCCGCTTTCTGCCAGTTTTAAACTTTTGAATCTGTTGTCATTTTAAGAAACTCCTTTTTTTAAAAAAAATAAAATTAATTTTTTAAAATATAAGACTTGTGTTATAATTTTATTTTATAAATCTTATTTTGGTCCTATTTATTTATTTTTTTATAAGTAATCTTTATATATTTATTTTATTTTTTTATTTTTTTACCTATATCTTCCCATAAATTACTTATTATATACCTGTCTTTATTTTTATCAAATTAGTCTAATTATTGTCCCATATTCAAAAGATTTAAATTTTCACCTCCATTTTTAAATAAGTTACTTCTATTTTTTCTTGAACCTCTTACAGTCTCTTCAAAGATGCTGCTAAGTCTTATGTAAATATTAATAAAATTATTGTTAAAATATATTTAAAAAATAAATTATATTTAAATTAATTTTGATAAACATATTTTATATATTTTACTATGTTTCATTTAAATCTTCTTTTAATATAAAAGTATTATCTGGCCTCTCTTCGTGCATTTTATCATTATTAGTAATATTCTAAGAAATGAAACTATTTTAATTTTAATCAAATAACCCACTTTACATAATATTGAAGCTTTATTCTTATTTACTAATTGGTATTTAAAACTATTGATTTTCAATGTTAATCAAACTTTTCTATTTATTTTTATCGCTTTATTTATTTAAAATTGAAAAATTTATTAAAGGGTTAAATCTCTGTTCTTCTTTTTAACTTTTTAAGCTTTGATTAGAGTTAAAATCTAATTCCTAATTTACAAAATTCTCACTTAAAGAAGGAATCCTCAAATTAATGCCAAAAGGCTAATTAATATTATTAAATTTACTCTTTCTCAAATCTAGTTATTAATTTTCATTTTTAATTAAATTTGGACCTTCTTTTTATTCTTAAACTCTTTAAACAGCACCAAACAAGGTTTTATCTAAAATTTTTATAGATTTGATATATTTATAATGATTTTTGCTAATAAACTAATTTATATTAATAATTTTTAAAATGTTGTAAAAAATAATAATTTTTCTTACTTTTCTAATTTACATCACTTTACTCTTCAGGACAAGCTCCAAATTAAAAAGCCTCGTAAGCTTTTTTTTCCCTGATAACTCCTTAGTACTGCTTTTAAAATAAAGTTTACTGATTTTAGCCAATATCTATATTTTCAAATTAATTTAATTTCAAATTTTTCTCATATTTTTATTCTTCATTTAGTTAAATTTTTCTCTCTTCTTCTCCCATTTTAAATAAATCATTCGAATACATAGAAAATTCTTATATAAAAAAGTTATTACTACACAAAATTTAATATCTAAAAATATTTTTCATTTGTCATTTTGATGTTCAAAATTAAAGAATTTTATATAAATAAAATAATAAATGAATAAATAAATTAATTTTAATATAAAGTATATTTATTTATATTAAAATTTAAAATAATTTAGTACCTCTGGATTTAGGGTCTTATAATGGTAATTTTTAAAAATTGTCAAAATTTCTATTTTTAGGTAGAATATCGTCTCTGTCTACCAAACTCGATAAATAACTAGATAAAAATTGATAATCTTCCCCTTGATCATTTAAATTTGTTTCTACACTTTTTATGCTACTTTCTGCAAATTTATCGCTTAAATCCATATTTAAGACTGTTTTTTAACTACTACTAACAAAACTTTTAGATTCACTTGAAATCATATTTTTAACTTATTTTCCTAAAATTATAAAAATAATTAAAAACATATTTATTTTAAATAATCAATAAAAAAAATAAGTATTACATTATAATTAAACTCGAAAAAAATTAAAAAAAAAAGTGTAATTTTATATTTTTTTATTTCTATACTTTTATGAGTTAGAACATACTCATTATTAGAAAATTATTGATAATCATTTTATTTTTGCTAATTTTGTTACTAAGAAGTTATTTTTTAATTGCTGCTATTTTTTAATTATTATTAGTATTTTTAATTTTTACTTTTTGACCTATTAAGAAACTAACCCACCAATTTCATCCCAATTTTAATTTTTTATTTGTAATCATCACCACATAAATCTTCTAATTTAAAAATAAATAAATAAATTAATTTATTTCGTTTTTTATTTAATATTTTATATATTTCATTTAAATAAACTAAATATAAGAATAAAAAATTCGTTATTTACCATTAACGTCATCATTGATAGTATAATTCTTCTATTATAGTTAATTTTTTTTCTAATTTCCGTAATTTCTACTACTCATCAATAAAAATGTTAAAATCAAACCATAGTTACTAATTTCGATTATTTAATTTTATTTAAACTATTAAATATTATTTTAGTCATCTTTAACAACCAACATTTTTCTTTTTTATTTCTTAATTAATTCCTAAATTAATAATTCCAATGCAAGTGCTTACTAATGCTAATTTCTCTCTTTTAAACTAAATATTTTACAATTATAATGAATTTATATAAATAAATATATAAATAAAATAAAAATATAACATAGTATAATTTATTTTATATATAATTTTTATATATATTGGTACTGTGTTACCTTGCAACAATACTAGTAATTTCAAAATAACTCTGCTTAAAATTTTCAAATTTTTTGTTTTCATTAACAAGTTAATTCTGTAATTACTTATCTCTATCAATTCTAATTCCTTATAATTTGAGCCTTTTAAAAATTAATAATATCTTGAAAAATGCCATTAAATTAAGCAATTTAAATTTTAAATTTTAAAATAATATTTTCTTGTGAAATAATAAAAAAAAACTTTAAACATTTTTAGAAATAATCATAAATAATTATTAATTTTTACTAAATGGAATTAAATAACAAATTTTAAAATAATTTTCGCTCCAAAAATTTAACTATTTTCTTAACTTCACTTTTCTTTAAATTTTTTCTTTTATACTATATTTTTACTAAATCATATAGACTTCCTTAAACTGAAACCTATTAAATCATTTTATTTTTCAGTTTCCTTGACTAGTTTTTAATTTTTATTATTATAATCCCTATTTTTATTTTTATTTTTATTTGCTTTTGATTTATGTTTTTACTAGATTTAAAAATATTAAATAAATAGCAAAACCAAAAGAAAAAATATTATATTTAAAAAAATAATTTAATTTCACTAGAAATAAATACCAAGTTTTTAATTAAACAAACAAATTGCCCAAATTTGAAAAATTTCTAAAAAATTAATTTTTTCAATAATATCATTTCCCTCTTAGTTTTTATATTTCAAATTACCCATTTGAATTTAAATTTTAAAATTATGTTGATTAATTCTTTTTAATATAAATGTAAAGTAAGTATATCATACCAATTTTCTTATTTAAAAACATAATTTATTATAAAATTTATAATAGTATCAAAATAATATTTTAATAAATTAAAACACATCTTTTTTAATTAAAAAATAATTATTAATAGTTAAATATAAAAACAAAATGTTTAAAATTATAACATTTATTCTCGCCTTTTTATTAATTATTAACGCCATAGAAATTTATCCCGTAGCTATTTTCCACGGTAAAAAATAAACTTTTTTATTAAATTTTAACAAATAAAATAATTTTATAACAAATAATATAGATATTAGTTTTTAAATTCTAACAATTATTTTATATATAATTTTAAAAAAAATAATGAATCTTTTTTATCAAATATTTAGGAGCCTTATAAAGTTGTGTAAAATAAATAAATAACTAAAATAGCAGTATATTAATGAGTTATAATAAATATATTTTTATTTGATATAATAATTTATGCAAAATTTTTATATTTTTTTGGTATTTTTAGGAGGATGAATAACTTTCAAATTTAACCTACCAATTGTAAACATAACTTTAAGAAAAAACTGAAAAATAAGTTTATGTTAAATGTATAGAATACGGGCCAGGAATGTTAACTATAAACAGATCGATGGAAACCCAAGCTAAAGAAGTAAATATTTACAAAAAATTCTAAAATTTATAATTAATTTACATATGTAGATAATATAGATAGATTAAAAAATAAATTCATTTCTAATTTATATAAAAATTTTCATCAAATTTATAAAACAATTTCATATATAAATTTATTTTATTTAAAATATTTATAAAAATTACTCCAATTTAATTTTTGTAATTTAAATAAAAATAAATAGGCCTGCGAACTTTTAAAATAAGACGAAAATTTAACTGGAAATATATCAGTTTTAGGAATGTCTTAAGGTTCAATTTTATATAAATATATATAAAATTATAAGCGAATATTTTTTATTAATTTTTAAAAAAATATAAATTACTTTAAAAATATTTCATTAAGCTTTAGTTTTTTAATAAAGGTGCTATGATTGGTAGATACATTATTTAACAATGTGAATTCTAAGGATAGGTAAAAAGATATGTCGGAATCGGAGGACCTTAAATGGGTGGAGCTTCTTGTCCAGGCTGGTAAAATTATTAAAAATTTAAATAATTTATAAAATTATAAATTTTAAATACAAATATAATATATAATTGTTCAATTAATAATCTTTTATAGATATTTTAATTAATACTTAAATTTTAATACAGTTTCAAAGGAGTTGCTTGTATTCCTTTGAATTCTTTTGTGAGTAAATATGCGTACACAGAATATGCTTAAGAAAATATAGGACCAGCAGGATGTTATCATGATGCAAAAAATTACGATAAATATTTAGATGGAAATAAGTTTTTACCATAATTAAATAACTTAGTAAACTATCAAGAGCAATATAAGTAATCAAAATTAGTTTTTTTTAAAAAATAAATATAAAGAAAATTAAATTAAAAAAATTAGGAAAAAAATTGAAGATTTGGAAATAATGCAGCTTGTTTAGTTTTTAGATGATTAAGCTGTCGATCCTCCTTCTTCTGCCTGGTTTTATTTCTTTGACTCAAATAAAAAAAAAGTAGTTCCAATTCAAGACCAAGAAATTTACAAAAAAAATTTAATAGGTATATAATTGTTTTTTAAATTAATAATAATAAGTAAAAAAAAATAAAAATATATAAACAATAGAAAATTTTTATAGACAAATTAAATTTAATTTTTACTTTAATTTTTATTTTAAAAAGGTCTTAAATCTCTAAATGATAATGGACTTATTGAATATGTTTAATTACCTGGGGGACATTTAGAATTTGATGAAGATGATATATATGATTATTTCGTACCTGCTTTAGCGGGTGAATTCTAAAATTGATATTAATAGAAAAAAGGCGATCATGAACAGTATATTAACTTTTTATTCATATTTATAAACATCAAATAATCAATATTTAATTTATGATATAAATATTTTAATTTTAAGAATATAACGAATTAAATCAAAATAAGGGTATTTTTATATAATTAAAATAATCAATTTTTTTACTAGGCCTAATAATTCATGTTTTACTGATATAAATATTACTAATTTTAGTTTTAATTTTAACCATAAAACTACTATTATGCTATTTATTAAGGAATAAAAGCCTATTATTATTACTATTATTACATATTAAAATTTTGGTTTTAATTGAATCCTTATTGTCCTAAATTCGGTTAATTGTATTAATTATTTTAAATTAAATGTCCTGGATTATTTTGGAAATTATTTTAATTTATATTTTAATTATTTAATTAAAATTGACCCTAAAACTGTTAAATATTATTTTCGTCCATAAAACTTATAGAATCTTCATACCCCTAAATTTTTCCTACTTCTTCATAGCTAGAATCCTCATCCTAATTATTTTATAAACCATTATTATAGCTAAAATTAGGCCCTTAGTTAAACTATTATTATTATTGTAATTATTACTGATAAATTTACTGATTATACATTTATTATTATTGTTAATTATTAATTATTTACTATTATTATAAATTTTATTAATTTTATTAATTTTATTATTGTTCTTCTTCATCTTCTTCATCATCTATGACTTCTCCCATAAAGGCCTACCCATACCCTTCTTTAGTTATTTTATCATTACTTTTCCCCTAATTTTTTTCATTTTCAGCTTTTTTTTTTAGATATTTTTCTTAAAAATAGCTTTTAAACCTGTTATTTGCTTGATTGTTCATATTATCTGATTTTTAAATTTTTACAACTTTTTAACACTCTTCTTTCAAAAGCCTGGCCACATCTGCAGAAGCACTTAATTTTAAAATAGTGCAAATTTTATTGCTTTTATCGTCAGCTTAATTAGTAAAAACTTTTTTTACTTTAACCAGTTTTTCAGGAAAACTTGAAAGCATTTAAGAAACTTTTTCGAGTTTAAAATTATTTTTTTCACTTATATCTCGCTCATATTAACTCATATTTGGGTTTTTAGAATTCTTTTAATTTGACAAAACAATTTACTAAATAATTTCAGATTTCTCGTAATTTTTTAAACTTTAGCTGCCTAAAAGTTCTATAGAGGACAATAAAGACCCACTTTGGTCCCCCCATTTATTAGGTATATTTAACTAAATATTCGAAAAATCCTTTGAAAAATACAGTTTTAAATTTATAGAAGTTTAGTCATTTTTTTTAACTTTTTTTCTTATTTCAATTTCAGCAGAACACCCTAAATTTTAACCATTAACCTAATTTTAATTAACGCCCTTTTAAGATTAATTTTTCATTTAATTTTGGTAATTTTAAAGCTATTGGTATTACTACTATTATTACATTTACGTTTTCATTTATTATTATGGTTATTATTATATTTAAGTAAATTATTAATTTTAATTATATTTATAGTTTTAGTTATTATTTTAATTTTGTAGGCCTTAGTTTTAATCATAGCTATCCTCATTAGACATTTGCTAGTTACTAAATTCTCCAATATTTCTCTTTCTTTTTCCGTTTGCAACACTATCTTCAGTTTAGACGCTCATTTTATTACTTTAATTACTGTTATTAGACTGTTGAAAACTGTTAGTTATTAATTTGGTTGAATTAGACGCTTTTGGGTTGTTTTAAGCCATTTTTGTTCTTTAATCTTTATTTTTAGAGCCAAAATTTTTATTTCCTCTATTTATTTAAGAATCCATGCTATAACTTTGAGATTCTTCGGGTATACAGGGTAGTTGGTCTTGTTAGTGTTATTATTGTTAATGTTGTTGGTCGTTTGTATTTGACTGGTCTGCACCCATTTTGTATTTTATGAGTTAATTGTTTTTTTTAAGATTTTTGTTTTTTATTTTATTTTTTTTTATTTTATTTTATAATATAGTTTTTATAGTTTTTGACTATTAAAATAAAATATTAGTGTGTTTTTGAACACTTATTATTATAAATATTAATAAAAATATTATAAAATGATTTCAATTAGTCTATTTTAATTATCAAAAAAAATTTTTAAAAATAATAATATCCACTTTTTGAAAAAAATTATACTAGACACTTTAAGTATATTTATTATAAGAATGATCTATAAAATTCAGCTAGCATACTTATTCTATTTAATAACAAATATTTAAATTAAAATCATAGTTAATAAATTTCATATTTTTAAAATATAAACTCAAAATTCATTAATATATATTAAATTTATTATTTATACTAAACTAAATAAGCGTTTAAAAATTATACTATATTCCAATAATTATTACAAAAGCATTTATTTCTTTAAAAAGAATTATTATCTTGTTTTGATTATATATAATAGAATTAATAAAAATTAAGCTTTTAATAAATAAATTACTTATTCTCTTAAAATAAAATAAATCCAAAAAAACACTTAAAAACATATTTTATAAAATAAAATATTATAAAAGCAATTATTTATATATAAAAACCAAATAAAATTAAATTTAACTTATAAATTTAAAACAAAAATAAATAATAAGATAATAAATGGAAGGAATTATTCCTTTAGGTAGCGAATTTTATAAAACTTACGAATTTTACACAATTTCAAATAAAGATTTCACATAAAATAAAATTGATCCTTAGCTTCATAAATTAGCTTTAGCAAGGTAAAAAATATAAATATAATTTAAAAGTATATAACTTAAAATCATTCATAAGCAAAATAAAATATTTTTTATCAAATTTTTTTAATAAATACAATAAACTAAAGCAAAACATATGATATAATTAATATGTATATATTATTTATATAAATAATTATTTACTTAAAATTAACAATAATTATACATAATTTTTGTATAATTTATACTTATTTTATATATATAATAAAGGTATGGAGGGCCAATAGCAGTTGCCAAAAAGAAAAATGAAATTTATGTTATGTCAAATAATTAACTAGAAAATTGTATATGTTTCTACTCTAATGACGGTGAATTAAAAAATAGTATTTTATTAGAAGAATTTTATTTAGATATAGAACAAGTTATGGCTGGGTTTGAATTTATAGAAGATGAGCTTTTATTATTAGTTGCAAATACAGGAAAATATTATCTCCTTAATCCCTATAAAAAAAGAGAAGGAGCCTAAAAAAAATAACTTAGCATTTAACGTAAATAAATATAATTAAAAAAATTTGGTAGTTTTATAAAGTAAAATACATAGTATAAAATAAAGACTTTGAATATAAAATAGTCTAAATAATAATATAGATCATATCATATATTTTTATTTTTAATAATAAAATAATAAATTTTTATTTTTATTTTTAAATATTAAATTTTTATGTATTTAAAAAATTATGAGATATAGTATAATTATTTAAATTAATGTATTTAATAATTAACTATTATTATTTTTTTATCATTTATTTAATAGTTCCCAGAAATCAAACTATTGTCGAAGCTAAAGTTGTCGAAAATGGATTTGTCTGTTATACATCTGAAAAAAGATTTTATTATGTCAATAATGTTTTTGACCCTTCTATAAAAGAACTTCCTTTTCCAGGTCTTACTGAGAATCCAACAGATTGGCTAGTAATTCCTGCATCTTAGTCGTAAAATTAATATAAAAATATATTTATATTTTAAATAATTTTTAAATGAAAGCATATTTCTTATGATAGTAATGATATTATTTTTATTTTTTTTTAAAATAAATAAATAATATATAACAAATAAAATAAAAATAAAACTAAAAATAAAAGTTAAAGTAAAATAAACCTGATTTTTTTATTATTAATTTAAGTTATTAAGGCAGACTATAGGTGCACGTTGCCCATCCGCAATAAGGAGTTTTTGTTATAACTGACGAATAAGACGTAAAATTATTTTTTAACAGTTAAACAACAGAAAACAGAAACACTTTAGACGGGCAGCCGATGCCAGAAATTTCCAATATTTAAATGATGTGCTAAACTTTTGAGTCAGATTTATTTGCCTATTTAACAAAAGGTTCAGAAGGCTTTTGGAAAGTTTGGGTGATTGGAAAAGACTTTTAAGGCCTTACTTTAGAAATTAATCAATAAGTAAATAAATAAATAAATAAATAAATAAATAAATAATTACATTTATAATAATAATATTTATTTGAGTAAAAAATTATCATATACAATTATAATGGTAATAAAAAAAAATACAAAATATTATTTAAAAATATATAATAAATCGAAAGTTTAATAATTATTATATTATATATTTTTTAATTAATAGACAAATTTGAACTAAAACAACCAAAATAAAAATGTAGGTCTTTAAAATCTTTTAGACAAAGAAAATTCTAAAAAGCCATTTTAAATGCATTGGTGTTCAAGGGACTGCGTAGTTCTAGTTTTAAAATAAAAATATATAATAGTAGGACCTGGTGATTTTGCTTATGATACCAAAAAAAGCGGATTTTTCTTCCCTGAAGTAGATGGTCTAAGAATCATTTCTAAAACAAATAAAGATATTAAAAGAGAAACAGGGTAAATTTCACAAAATATAATAACATATTTATTTTAAAAATAATAAATTAAAATAATAAATTATATTAAATATTTATAATAAATTTGATAAATAAAATAATTTATTAAAAAGTGAATTCGAAAGTAGATATCTTAATGAAATTTTAAGAAGAATTCCTAAAGAAAACTACGAAATTTAAAGAAATTGTAAAAAAATTAACATTTAATTAGTTAAATAAATTATATTATAAATTTATAAATATAATAATTATTTTTTTAAATGTTAAATGTAAATTGTTTTTTTAAAAAAGGGTACTGTAACCATCCAGGAGCGAAATTAAAATAAGCCTATAATTCCTTTAAAAACAGAGAACCACTTGAAGAAGAAGATATTAAGTAAAAAAAATCTGAATTAGCAGAGGGAGTTTAAGCTTGTTTAGATGCAGGACTTTTTGAATTAGACCATGATATTCAATAAAATTTGCTTAAAGTAATTTTATTATAAATTCCTTTTAAAAAAAGATACTTAACTTTTTTTTAAAAAATTTTCAAGGTTTTTTTATAAATTAATTATTTTAATTTATGTTACAAATTTTTTAGGCTGCATCGTATGGAAAAACTTTTTTAAATGCCAATTAATTTGACCATGATTAATTATATCAATGCTGTAAATTTTTAAGAGTAGTTATAAACATAAATAAAACTCCTTATAAAAGAGTTATTACCTATTAATAAATGAGATAAATTAAAGAAGATGTTTTAGTAAATATTATGTTAAGGTAAAAAAATGATAGTATAAATACAAAAATGTTTTTAATCTAAAATAATTTATTTTAAACTGATTAAAAAATCATAAAAATAATTTATAAAATTTTGAAATTAGATATAATTTACATTATTAAGCCCATTAAGTATGTGTATATTTAGATTTCTAAAAAAAAGAATAATTAATTCCTTTAGTTTATGAACACTGGGCCTGTTAAAAAATAGAAGAATACTAAGAAGATGATGTGCTTTGCCAAATAATCAAAGAAAAGTAAATTTTAATTTATCATATTAGTATTTTTTTAAATTATCATTCATTATTTTAATAAATAAATATTCATTGCTTTATTTTTTAAGACTGTAGCATTAATAAGGAATTTCTTTTACTGAAATCGCACATAGATCTATTGAAAAAGGAAAACCGGAATTAGCTTTAAAATTATTATAATTAGAACCAGAAAACGCCAAAAGAGTTCCTGTTTTACTTTCTATGGCTGAAACTGCCGACCCTTAATAAAAATTAGAAGTAATTATAAAGCAATTTCATAAATAAATATACAAATTTATAATTAAAAAAAAATTAATATAAAAATTTATAATTAAAAAAAAATCAAAATATAAATGATAATATAATATAATTATAATTAAAATTAAAATAAAAAAACCCATTTTTTTAGTTTTACGAATAAGCTATGCAAGAAGCTTTGGCTAGTAAAGAGTCAAATTTCATAAACATGGTTATTTTAGAAATGCTGAAAAATAATTTAGATTCGAAAAGCATATTTGAAATAGCTATTTCTAACGATTTCACAAACCATCATTTCATTGAATTTTTAAGAATTTTTGAACCTATACAATTAGACGAATATTTGGACAGAACCGATTAGAAGTATAGATAAGCTATGAACTAGATAAGAAAAGCAAGCACTTCTAAAAATATAGATCACATGATTGCTTTTATAAAAGAAGCCTAAGTTTTTTTTTCCCTCGGTATTAAATTTATTTATAATTTTTTTATTTAAAAATAAATATTAAATTTTAAGATATTTTTTAAATTTTGTTTATTTTGATTTTTTTTTTAAAAATTTTATTTTTTTTATAAAAAAGACAAAAAAAGTGAAGAATTGGCTGATATTTTGAAAATTTGGAAAGCTCATTTAGAATCTTATTAAGAAATTTAAAAGGAAAAAGCCAAGAAAAAATTATAAATGTAAATGACTCCTTAAGAGGTATCTTCCTTCCATGAATTTAAATTAGCCATAGAAAAATCCTCTTATGACAGTAAAGAGGTTCATAAATTAAATAAAGAAGATAAGTTAAGTGACAGAACTCTCTGTATTTTATAAGTAAAGAAAATTATGATAAAAAATAAATATTATTATAAACTTTCTATATTAAAAAATAATTTTATCTTAAATTTACATTTATATATAATTTTTAAATATTAGGCAAGATAATATATTAAACAAAATATGACTATAGAATTAAACTAATTTTTAAATAAAATTAACCATAAAAAAATTGTTGTTCCCTATGAAATTATAGCCGATATTTATATGTAAAGAGATGAGAGAGACATGGCTTTATAATTTTTGGATAAAATGACTGATTTAAAACAATAAATTCAAATTTTTATGGACTTAAAAGAATAAGATAGAGCAATATAGGCCATTTTAAAATCATAAAAAGGTCGTTCAGATAAAAAGAAATATTTAGAAAGACTTATGGAAGATTATGAAGAACCTAATTTTGTTAATAAAATTCAGATTGAAATTGAAAACCTAAAAAAAAAATGAATGTATTAGAAATATAAATAACTTTTATAATTTAAAGATAAATTAACATACTTTATTTTTTATATTTCATAACTATCATATTATTTTTACCCTTTATTTTTTCTCTTCCAGTAATATATTATTAATTTATTTATTTTCAATTCAATTATAATAATTATTAATCAATCATATTAAAATAAATTTAAAAGTACCTATCATAAAAAATAATAAGTAAAAATAATTAAGAAAAGTTAAAATTTAAAATTAATAAAAGAATAAATGAAATCACCTTCATCAAACTATTCCAATTTATTTTTATAGTAACAATAAGATAAAGAAAAAAAAAATGAATAAGAGATAGAAAATAAAGAATAAGATAAGTATTAGAAAACTTTAAATTAAATATAAAATATAGATGAAATTGCGAAAAAATAAATCCAAGATACTCTCCAGTTTTTAGAGTTATAAACCATAAATACTTATAATAATAATTAAATAAGCAACTATTTAAATCAAGAACAATAAAATCTATAAAAACATAAAGATTAAGTTAAAAAATCAATTTGTTTTGATACAAAAGATAAAAAAAGTTAGGAAAAATTATTACCATATTAAAAATAAAATAAGGTAGATAATTAGAAAACTTAAACTAATTACTAAAATAAAATTTTATAAAAATCCTCTTAAAATAGTAGAACTAAAAATAAAAGCCCTTAAAATTCTATGAATATGAATACATTAACATTTTAAAATTTAGTAAGTTAAAATGGAAAAATTATTAAAAATTAAAATTATTAAGATTAGAAGGTAAAATTTAATTAGTTTAACCATTAATTTGCTTCAAAATAATAAAATATGTATAGATAATATATTTATATATCATCGACTATGTTAATAAATCTTAATTTTTATTAAAATTAAAGTCAATAAGAATTACTCAAAATTTTATAAATGAAACAGAAAATGAAACATACAATTTACATTAATTAAATGATAACCCCAAAACAATATAAGATTTACATTATTGGAAATAAGAGAGAGGTAAGCATTTGCAAGTTAAATTTTTTATATAGTATTTAATATTTTTTATTAAATTATTTTAATTTTTATAAGTTGCTACTTAGGGCATAATAAACAAAGAAAAATAATAAGATTTTAAGAATAAAATTTCATAAATTTAACATTAAGAACTTTCATAACAAAAAAAAGAGCCTTAACCTTCATATATTAATTAACGATTTTTAAACTCTATTGTTAATCCAGAATAACTCAAATAAATTTAAAGATGTAATATTAACTTAAAAAATTAAATTTTAAAGATTACTGTTTTTTTTAAAAAATTATATATTTATAATTAATAAGATAAAAACAAATCATAAATAATTAATAATTAATCATTATTTTGTAATTATATGAAGCTAACACTATGCCATCCAAATTTTTACTAAAAAATTCCGATTAAACTTCTTAATATGATAAATCTGAAGTTAATGATGAATTTTTAAAAAAATAAGTAAATCTTTAAATCATTAACTAAGTTGCTTTTAACAAGCTATCAAGAAATTTGAAATAAAATAAAAATATTACAAAATTGGATCATATATTCAAGACTTTTATAATATCCAATACACTTTCTTATGGAAAAAGCGATGTAATTATTTTATTAATGACATAAACATTATAAATTATATAAATATATTAATAATTAAAATTTAAGCTTGTTAACTATGAAAAGATTTATTAGCAGATTATAAGCTTAAATTAGAAATAACCAGTAAAAATTTATAATTTAATATTTAGACATAAATTCATAAATAAATTTGACCTATTATTAAAAAAAATAGTAAAAGCTTTTCCCAAATGAAAATTTAGACCAAGAATAAAAAAGACTTTAAAACAATGATAAAATTATATAGAAAATTGTTATGGATAATTTTAATTAAATTGAGTCATAAATTGAAGAACTATCTCATAAAATATATTGCCAAAGATTAAATCACCATTCATATTAAGAAAAATTAAATAATATATAAGAATAAGTAAAATATTAAAATTTTAATAAAGCAAACAACTATATATATATTTATTTAATTATGATTTATAAAGCTTTAACTTGAAAAACTAAAATATGAAGGTAATTTAAAAGAAATTATCTTGAATGAAAAAAAAATAAAAAACAAAGACAGATCTAATTCTTCAACTTCTAAATAAATAGAATAAATTCAAAAAAAAAGTATTTTTAAAACAAAAGACATTTTATAAAAAGCTTACCAAAAACTTTAAAAAAATGATATAAGCTACGATAATGAATAAGAAAATATATACTTATTAAAAAAAGAAATGCTACAAAATTAATAGCACTCATATCAATCTAAATTATAGTAATTTTTTATTATTTATTTTTAATTATTTTAAAATACATTTTTATATTTAAAGAGAAAACAACGACTTAATCGAAAAATTGGTAAAAGAAAGATAAGAAAAAAAATTTGATAAATAGAGAATAACAAATTTTATGAATATCCATTTAAATAAATGTGTAGAAAATAGCCTAACGTATATTTTTTAATAATTTTATATTAAATAAAATTTAAAATAAATATACAAAAATTGGTTTATATTTATATTTAAAATAAACAGCAATTTCTCCGAATTAAATAATATTCTTATATTTATACACTAAATAAATGGACAAATAAAATAAGAAAACCTCCCTAAAATATTGGATTAAAATAGCAAAAATTTTCTAATATAAGTAATAAAATATTTTTAAATGATGTAAAATTTTATATTTATATCATAATAATTTAATTTATTTATTTAGACTTCTTAGCTGCAATATGAAATATAGTAACTATAAAAATTATCAAGTAAAAAGTCTATAGAATTAAAAAAAAATTAGAAAAAGTAAATTTGTATATAATTAATAATATTAGTTAGATTTCATTTATATTTATAAAAAAATAAATTTATAAATATTAAATATGCAAATTAATATTTTTTTTAATTATTTTTAAAAATCTAAGTAATTCGGATTCCCTTTAAAACTGTTTGAATAATATATCTTAATATAGAGAATAATATTCAATGTCCCCCAAAATTTTCCACCTTAGATAATAATCTGAAAATAATAAAGTTTCTTATATGAGCGAATAAAATAAATCTATATTTTTTAACTTTTCTTCTCAAAAATGTAAAATCTTTAAAAATAATTAACAATTATTAAATTTATAAATGATTATACAAAAATATATAATAATATTTATGTACAATATAAATGAAATTTTCTTATAATTTAGCCACTTCGAATATAAAACATGATAGTAAGTTTATAAGTAAAATTTAACAAATTGATAACAAAAAAGATAGTGAAAAAAATGATGAAAATGGCCCATTATAACTTAAGACTTAGTTTTAATCTATGATAAATGGCATAAAATAAAATGTAATTTTTTTTTAAAAATAATTCATTTTTTAAAATTTGTTGATAAATAAACGTAACATTAAAAGTCAGAAAAGGAGTGGTGGAAAAGTAATCCCATTTTAAAATAAATAGAGGAAAAGAAATTAAAAATAAAAGAATTAGAATAATAGGAAATTGAAAGGTTATATCTTATATACTAAAAGTAAATTTTAACAGACTACAAAATCAATGAAAATAAAATAAATTAACAATTTAAGTAAATACTAAATCTTATATTTTCCTAAAAATCTGAAGAAATTTTAAACAACTTTCAGCAAAAAACAAATTAATAACTAATCTAAAAAAAATAAAATGATAAAATTTCGTCTCAAATTAGTTCACAGCAATATGAATAAAAATAATAAACAGATTATTTTTAAAATAATAATTTAAAATAAATTTTTTAAAACTAAATCCATAATAATTAATAAATAAAAGTTAAAAAAATTGATAACCTATCCAATTCATCTGATAAACTTATATAAGATTATATAAATTTTGACCAAACAAATTAAAATTCCCAACAAAATAAAATAAAATAACAAACCTTACTACATTTATAATAACATAAGATTTCTAATTTTTTTAATAAATAGTCTAAAATAAACGAAATTTCTTACGATAAACTTTTAAAATAATAAGAAGAAATTTATTTATAAAGAAAGAAATTTAGTAAATTTAATAATTAAAAATAATAATAAAATTTAAAATAAACATAAGATGATAAAAATATAAGTTCCTTATAAAAATAAATATCTAATTCGGTAAACAGTGATTTTTTATCTAAATTTAGCGATTTTGGGTAAAAATAATATATTTTTTTACATAATTAAAAATATTTAAATTCTTAATATAAAAATAGGAATTCCTAACAATAAAATAGGATTATAACTACTTTTTATGAAAACTAATAATAAAATAAGCAAAATAAAAGTTAAAAGTTGTATAAAAGATCGTTTTTTAGAAAATATACAGACAAAAATATCCCATAAAACAAGTATTTATTTAAATTTATATTTTATTATATTTATATTTATTATACTAATTTATTATTGTTTTTCCATAATATAAATTTATTTTTTAAATTATTAAATTTTTTTTACAGCTCATTTTCTGAATTTTCTAAATAAAAAATAATAACTAATAATTTTGAACAACTTTAAGATGATATTATAGAAAATTCCGAAATTTCTGATAATTTCATAAATTATTCTACTTAACCTAATTCGCCAATCTACAGCCTTAACAAAAATTATTCAAATTCAAAATTATCTTAATTAAAACTAAATTGAACCATTTTCTGTTTAAATTTTTAATGAAATCAGTTATAAATATTTTAATTTAAATTAAATTTATATATATTCTGCATTATAATTTCATGTGAAATAAAAAATTCCTATAAATAAATAATATTTGAAAATAATAACTATTTATAATAATTAACATATTTTTTTTTGCTTTCTTATTTTTAATTCTCAGCCTGAATAAAAATTATTAATAACATTTTTCAATTTTATAACCACAAAAAAAAATAAAAAAATAACTTTATTTTATAATTCCAATCAAAGAATCATATAAAAATTTACTAAATTCACAATAAAAATAATAACAACTAAAATAATTTATACTTTAAAATCTAAAAAATTGATCTATAACTATAAAAATCAATGTCAAATTTGCCTCACGTAATAATAATTTTATAAAATATATAATATATAAAATATAAATGATCATAAACTTTTTTTTTTCAAAATTATAAAAATAAAAGCAAAATTTTTTATATTTTTTAGATTTAAGGAAGTAGTAAAAATATGTAAAATTTACTCTCATTAAATCCTACATAAAATCTCCAAAGAATAGAATAAGTTAAACCTGTAAAAATATTAAATTTTAAATTCAATAAAGAAATTTAAAACTATGCATTGAAAATAATTTATTAAAAATTAAGCATTTTATTTACATATAAAATATAAATAAAAATTTAAAAAGCTATTATTAATTTTATTTAAAATTCTTATAAGAGAAGTTTAAGAGGAGTTTAATCGAAAAATATGGCGGAAATTTTAGGTGGAAACGAGGATTTCTTAAAATTCTAAAGAACAAACTAAAACTAGAACCAAAATCAAAATCAAAACCAAAATCAAGTTTAGTAACATTTTCTTAGAAGATCAAATGAGAAATTTTATAAAAATCAAAATTAGAATTAAAACAACAATTAAAAAAATTATGATAACTAAGAAAATATGGTAGAATCTTCACCTAATTAATATTAAGATAAACAAAATTTTAATGAATATAATAATAATAACAACAATAACAATAATGAATATGAAAGGCCGTAATCTCAAAGTGGACAATTACACTCACAAAATTAACAAAATTATCAGCCCAAATTTTTACCATAAAATAATTTTTAATCCAATTCTAATTTACATGATCAAGGTAAGAACTTCCATGCACAATAAAATTACGATAAACTTAAATAAATGAGAGATGTATAAGATTTGTAATAAAAATATTAAAAATTATATAAAAATAATAATGTATTTATATAAATTAATGTATAACATATTATAATTATAAATTTATTTATTTAAAGTGAAAAATTTTTTTAAAATTAACTAATTTTTAATAGGGAAATGAAAGAAAGAGTATAATAATAAGACAGAGTTGTAACTTATTTAATAGAATAATTAAATTAACTTGAAAAATCTGTTAATGGGGAATTAAGAAAGGCAAAGGTGTAAATAGATTATGAAAAAGAGTATAGATCTAGGATAGAATCTAATTTAAGGGTGTTATAGGATTAGGTAAATAAAAATTTTTATAATTATTTACATTTGAGAAAATTTATATAAAAGTTATATAATTATTTATATGTGATAAATTTTAAAATTAAAACATTTAATTTCTATTATATATAATCAATAATTAATAATTATAAGGTTTCAAGCATGACACATGATACATCTTCGAAATTAGACTATTTAACAAGTAAATAATAAAAAGAAGAAAAATAAAAATCAGATATAGAACATAAGGTAAATTATATAAAAAATAAAAAGTTTGTATTTATAAATTTTAAATATATAAAATTCAAATTTGTTAATTATTTATTATGATTTTTAAAGTTATAAATACAAGAACAAAACCAAAAAGAAATTTTATTCTTTATTAGAAATATGTAGAAAAGTGAAACAGGTGAAATTTTAAGTATGAGAGATCTCATGTAAAAGAAAATCTCTGAAGATTAAAAAGCTTAACAAATAGAAAGAGAAAAAAGTAAAGCACTATTTTTAGAAATGGTCAGACTAGGTAAAAAATAATTTTTACACAGTTTTACTTACATAAATAAAATTTATTTACTATTCTAATAAATTATACATATTTATTTTTAACTTAAATTATTTTTGTAAAAATTTTTATTTAAAGATTTTAAAATTTTTTATAAAACAGGTGAAACAAATGAAAAATTGCAAGCACAAGTAAGTAAACTATAATCTTAAGTAGACTCAAAAATTTAGACGATTGAATCAAAAATGAATTTGGGAGAAAAAAATTTTAATCAACTGGCCCAAAAAGGTATTTAAATTTAAATTGGTTTAAAAATATTAATTTTATTAATTTATATTTATATTAATGTTTTATTATATTTTAAAGGTGATTCTGGTTTAACTTATATGAATGAATAATCAGAAAAAATCGAAAAAAAACTTTAATAACTGGAGCTAAATATTCTTTAAATAGGAAAAGAATAAATGATGGATAAAGACAATATTACTAGACTTGACTTTAATGATGTCAAATTAAGTGAAGATGTTAAATAACTTTTGAGTATAAAAGTTTTTATATAATATTTATGAAAAGTTTATATTTTATTAATATATTAGTTTTAAAAATATTAAATAATTTTAATTTTTAATTTTTAGCCACTCTTCACAAAGACTACTAATAAAGACTTGATACAAAATCTTTAGATTTAATTAATAGACTTTCAATGGAACATGAAGAAAGAGTAAGGTCTCTTGAAGATTTTAAAGGCGCTCTTGAAGCAAAAGAAAAAATGTTAAATGAAAAAAATAACTATGAAAAAGAAGAAATGCGAGAAAGGTACTATAAAATTTATTTAAAAATAAAATAATTCTTTTTACAATTGAATTCATATTTAATGCAATTATTTATTTTTGTAAATATTTAAATTAAATAAATAATATTAATTTAGATATTCTTCTTTAGAAATGTTAATGAGAACCGAATTGCAAAGAAAAGATGAAGCTTTAAAGTCAATCTAATCAATATTCGAAAATCAAGTTAGATCCTTATAAAATGCTTTAAAAGTAATAAAAATAATAAAAAATTTAATATGATAAGAATTTTAAACTATAATATATTAATTAAATAAAAAAATTATAAATAAATACTAAATATATACTAAAAAGGATGAAGAATAATAAAGATACCAACAAGAATAATAATTCAGAAATGAAATAGCCAAAATATCAGAATAATTTAATTATGAACACGACCTTTTTAAAAATCAATAATCTTAGTTGACTGAAAAAATAACTGAAATGATGAAAATTGAAATTTAAACCAGACTTAGTTCAGATGTTGACCTTAAAAATCTCACATCTGCGATTGCTTAAGATTTAGTTTAAGACCTAAATTAATTTAAAGAAAATGTGCAAATTTAAAATCAAAAATTCTAATAGGACTTAAAAGAGGTTAATTCGGACTGTTCTGTGAGAGCTTAATAACTTTCTAGGTAAAAAAAATAAAAATATAAATAAATTTAAAAATACTTCTTATTTATATAAAATATGTGATTAGAAATTAGATTATATAAATTTTTAAGACATATTGGAATTTATTTTAAATAATTAAAATTAAATTAGATACATAGATGAAGAAAATAAAAAAATGGCCGAAGCTTTTGGTCTGAAATATGATAAAATGAAAAATATTTTCACAAAATTAGCTGAACAGTTCAAAAATCATTTAATAAATACAGATCAAAATAGAAAAGAAACTGAAAGAAAAATTTAACTTAATGAGTAAAATCTTGATGATTTCAAAGCGGAGTCTTATTAATTATTAAATGATACATAAAAAGTAAGCATAAAATAAAAATTAATAAAAAAATTATTTTTTTTTACTATTATATATAGACTTTTGAAACCAGATTGGAAGAAGAGAAAAATAATTTAAATTTATAAATAGATTCAAAATTAGCAACATAAGAAGATAAAACTTTAAAATTAGAAGAAGAATTAAATAAAGATGTAGAAATTCTTAAACAAGGTATAGAATCAAATAGATAATAATTCACAGAAAAAATGGAAAATTTAATATAATAAAATGAAAACTATCATCAATTACATGAAGGTACTAAAATAGAAATTTATTATAATTTTTTTTTTATGTTTATTTTTATAAGATTTAACTAAAATTTATAAGTTATAAATAAGTTAAAATATAATTAATTTTTAAGAGAATATGTAGAAAATAGTAGAAGCAACAAAAATTGTGGAAGAACAAGTAGAAAAATTAGAAGATACTTATAAAGAAAATATGGATAAATTAGAAAATAAAATTGATAATTTTGAGAAAGAAAATGCTGAAACTCTTTCAAAGTAGCAAAAATAAATAAATGAAAATAAAAGAAATCTAGAAGAATAAATTATTGAAGTTAAAAAAGACCATTAAGAAAATACTCAATTTATTAAAGAAAAATTAGCTGAATTAATTCAGCATGACATAGATTTATAAAGTTAAATAGACAAAAAATTTGCTGAACTTGAAAAATAAATAAAAACAAATTTCGACATAGCCACAACTACGGCAGAATCTATAGAAGTAAATATTTAAAAATAATATATATTAAAAGATAATTATAGATTTTAAATATATTCTTTTTTAGTTATTTTTATTTTTTAATATAATTGTACATTATTTTTTAATTGTATTAAAATACATTTAAATAAATTAGGAATTATAAAAATAATAAGAATAGAATTTACTACAATTAACTAATGAAATATATGCAGATCACCTATTTTAATAATCAGAAAATTAAGATGTGCAATAAAATTTGTAAGATCTTCTTAAAATCCAAGAAAATTAATAAGAAGAACTTAAACTAAATCATATTCACTATAATAAATAATTTGAAAACATAAGCAATGATTTAAGGGCAACTAAAGAAAAAATATTAAATGAAATTTAAGAAACCTATGATGCAAAAATTTCAAATATTTTCACTAATTTAAAACTAGAGCAATAACATGTTTGGGACACAAATGTATAAAATATTGATTCCCTATTTAAAAATGGTAAATTAACTTTATAAGATAATATAATATTTTAATTAAATTTTAAAAATTGTCTTTATTTTATATTATAATGAAAATATTAAAAATAATATTTAATTGCATCTAATTTATCTTTTATTTTCAAAGGCAAATTTACAGATTAAGAAAATATTCCGATGGCCTAGCTAAACGAAATTTTATTAACTCAAGATGTTTATTAAAAACCACATATTAAACACTAATGATAAATATAATTAACATTATTTTTATTTATAAAATTTTACATAAACATATATATAATATATATATTCATATATTTATCATTTTGTTTCTTATAAATTTATATATAAAATAAATAAAATTTATCTCCATTCTATTAATTAATAAAATTTTTAATGAATTCTAAATATTTAGGTTGGTACAATAATATTTGTTTTAAGGTAGATTAATTGTATCAATTTTTTAAAATAAATTTACTTCAGTTTAGTTATATATGAAATTATTAATTATATTTAGTGAGACATTTAGTTATAAAATTGAAATTTATTCATAAAAAAAAAAAACACCTTTCCTATAGCTTTAGAAATAAAGTAACATATAATAAATTAACTTGATAATACTAGTAATATATTTATGTTCTTATAACAATATTTAAATAATAAAATTAAGAATAATTTTATTTTAAAATATAGTAAAATATTTATTTAAATCATTAAAGTATGATTATAATATACTCATAAATATTATTTTAACTAAAGAATTAATAAAATCTAATTTTTATTTATTAATTTTTTAAATTTAATTCTAATTTTCATAAAAAAAATTTAAAATCCCTCCAATAAATTTTATATAATAATTTTATCTATTTTTATAAATAAATAACGATATATAAAACCCTTTGATTAACATTAATCTTATTTTTTCTATTTTTATTATTAAATTAATAATTTAGATACTTTTATTCATCTAAATAGTCACTGAAAATAAATCCAAATATTTTAATAACTTTAATTTATTTATTAAATATTACATTTATAATGGCTATATCAAAAAAATTTTATAAAAAAAAACTAATAAATCAGAATTTTAATCTTACAAAGCATAAAACAAAATAAAATAACACATATTACATAATACAAAGAATTGATATATATAAAAAACAGAGAAAACAGAGCTATTACTGTTTTAAATATACTAAGTTATTTTGTTTTGAATAATAAATAACATAATTATAAATACCTTAATTAGACCAAAAAAAAAAAATCAAATTACTATAATTATTTAAATAAATGACATTCATTTCTATCATTCATTAAATATATATAATAAAAATAAATCAATTTCACAATTATTTCATAAACTTATTCTTAAAGTTGATTCATAAAATAAATATATATTAAATAAATAAATAATTTTTTAATTAAAACATTATCTAATTCATTTTTTTTTATTGATTAATAAATAAAAAAAGAAAAAAAAAAATCATTAAAATAAATAAATTAATTAATATTTTATTAAAACAAATAAAAATTGAGAAGTAAACATGGACAATAATCCCAATCAATTCAATCATAACCAGTAAAACTCATATAACAATGATCCCAGTAAAAAATCTAAAATAAACATTTATTTAAACACAATTAAAATAGCCATTGAAAATATCATTTTTCCTTTAATTTATAGATACACTCTCTCAGTCTTATTATTCGTAACCTTTAGATAATAGCCAATTGTAAATGTCTGCTTAAGATAGTAAAAATATAAAAAAAAACAGCAGAATTTTTTAAACCGGCCTAAAAATTGGTCCAAATTTAAATTTAAATATTAAGCATAAGCTCTTTTACTTTTTAAAAGGCTAAAAAAACTATATAATTTAAAAAAATTATAGATTTGTGCCCCATTTCTATAGAATTATCTATATTTTATTTTTATATTTTTATTTTTATTATTTCAATCAACATAAAAAAAAAAATTAAAAATGCCCCATACTTATTATTTTTTAAAAAATAATTTATAAGAAAAAAATAGCAACCACGCTCTCTAAATGTTCGAATAATTTGTAAAAAAAACTGAATAGATTAAACCAGAGGAACTAAATTTAGAACAATTAAAAGAATTCTATCAAATTAAAGCCACTAAATTACAACCCGTAGATCAAATAAAATAAAATTACTACAAAATAATTTAAAGGTAAAGAATAAATAATATCAAATCAAAAAATTAAAAAATTTTATAACAATAATTAAAATTCTTAAGAATAATCTTTAAAAACAAACTTAAGAAAACCAAAAAAATTATTTATAAAATATTAAAAATATGCAAAAGAATTAAATTCAAAAAATTATAAATATAATTATAAATTAAATAAAATTTCAATCAGACTTAAAACCCAAATAAATAAGATAAAATGTTATAAAAATAAGTTATTTTAAAATTATAAATATTTAATATATGAAGTTTATAAAATAATATAATTTATATTAAAAACCATATTTTTTTAAAAATTTTACTTATATATATTTTTTTTAGCAAAAAAATATTAAAATTAAATTTATTTTCTTATTAAAATATTATTTTAAAAGATAAACATATGTCAAAAATTAAAAAAAAAATTGGAACGATATTGAAACCAATATATTAGTTTGGATAATTGTTGTGGCTTGTTCTTGGTAAAAATTAGATGCTAGAAAAATAGTAATATATTACACATTTTTTTTATTTTAGTTAATATTTTTAAAAAATATAAAATTTTATTTTTATATAAAAATTGGGAAAATATTTATATATGTTTATATTATAATAATTTTAATCGTATAAAATTTTTTATAGCCAGATAATATTTGGGATGAAATAGCGCAAATGATGATTGGAAGAACAGGGGAATAATGTAAATTTAAGTGGCTTTCACTGAGTAAAATGAATTTGTAACAGATTCCTTGGACTTCAGATGAAGATCAAATTTTGTTAAATATTATTAAGTAAAGAAATTTAATAAATCATTATATTTTAATTATAATTTCTAATAAAATTTAATTAAATTTAAGACACTTTTAATCAAATTCTAAATAAAATAAATGGAGCGAAATTGCCCGAGAATTGAATAGTTAAACCAAAAGAAATGTTTATAGAGCAGGCAAATAATGTAGGGAAAGGTGGAATAATCACTTAGATCCGTCAATTAATAGGTAAATTTTAAACTAATAATAAATAATTAAAAATAAACTAAAAATTAAATTATAATAAAATTTAAATTATTAATCAATTTCATATAAAAGAGGACCTTGGAGCGAAAAAGAAGACTTGGAACTTCTAAAATTAATTTTAACAAAAGGAAAAAAATGGTCAGATGTTTCTAAAAGTCTTAGAAGTTCAAGAACTGAAAATTCCGTCAAAAATAGATATAATTCTTTATTAAAAAGAGAAAAACAAGTAATTTCTTAGGAAAAGTTAGAATAGGATGAAATAAATTCCGATACTCATACTTCTTTATCAGAAACTACTTTAATAAAATCATTAATAGAAAAATATGAAAATAGGTAAATTTAAATACTTGGCAAAAATTATATCATTTTAATAAATTAAAAATTATTTATTTTTAAAAACTTAAAAAATGAAATTTATATATGCAGAATAAAAAATGGACTAACGTTGGTAAACTCGGAATAAGCCCTTGAAAATATTAATGAAGAGGACGACGAAGAATATGAAGATAATTAGAATAATCAAAGTAATTTAGACAACAACAACGACGACGATTTTGAAGAAGAATAAATTAAAAATTAAAATTAAAATTTTAATGACAACAACAACGCGAATAATTAAGACTATTCTAGTCAAAATAAAAATGAAAAAGTTTTAAGATAAAAAAAAAAAGTAACCAAACTATTTATTATAAAAGTTATTAAATATAGAATAAATAATTATAATTTTTTTACAAATTATTCAATTAATAATTTATAAATTTTAAAGCTAATGGGATTAGTAGAAAACGAATTAACTGTAAAAAGTGAAGATTATCAAAACCAATACAATTAGCAGTAAAATTACAATAACTAGCAACTTTTTCCTAATTTCATTTAAGACCCTCAAAAAATGTTAAACTAAAGCACAAACCCTTAAATGATGCTACTTAATAACAATTAAATTCCGCAAAATTTTATGGTAAAAGATCAAAATTAGCCGTTTAATAGTTAATACCCTTAAAATGTAGAATCACCCGCTTTTAACTTCTAAAATTTGTCGAATATTTCACCTTAACCTTTTTACCATTAATTTGCAGGCTTAGTTCACAATCCTAATAGTACAATGGGCGGTAATGCATAAAATTAAAACAATTAAAATTAAAATAACAATAACAATAATTCCAATAATTTAAGTAAACAAAAATTAATTATGCAATATTTTTTAAATTGATAGTTAATTTCTCTTTCTTAAAAATAATTTTTATCCTTATTTTATTAACTTTATTAAATATATTTTAAAAGATCAATTAGAATAAGAAGAAGTTAATATGGTTAATAACAGTAACAATAATAATAATAACAATAATGTTAATAATGTTAATAATAACAATAATAATATTAATAACAATAACCTGTAAACTACTCCCAGTTCATAGATGAGAACTCCGGATTCATCAAAAATAATGGTATAAGGAAATAAATTTTTAGGCTAAGTTCCAGACCTTTATCAAGTTTTATAATAAAATAACAGTCAAAATCTATAAAATGGTTAAAATAATCAAAATCAACCCAATTTCAACAGTGTTAATAATAATTAACAAATGTAAAAATTTTTAATAATTTTGATTTATTTTTTAAACTTAAAATTATAATTTTTTTAAAAAAATTAAAATGTTAGCACTTTGAACATGAAAACTACTCAAGATATTAAATCGGAAGAAGAATTCAATAATCTTTAATTGGGTTTTATAAATTAAAAAACAAATGAAATTTTCATAGCTGCTCCGAGTTTTCTCTAATAATTAATAAACTAAAAAGTGGATTAATAGTTATAGATTTTCCAGTAACAATTTTTAACTTAAATGAACAATATACCGAATCCATAGCAAGCATAATAATTCAATTTACCCCATTCTCCCATGCTTTATTAGCCAAAATAGGATCCAAGTCCTTAATTAACTGGAAAATCGCTTTCATAAATGAGCACAAACTACCTTAATTTTTAAATAAATAACAATTCTTAATTCTAAAATTATATGAACTAATAAACACCGCCATCTTAATTATAATAAAGAAGTTTTTCCATGTTCTAAGAGTCTCCTTAACTATAACAAGTTGGTAGATTCATGAACTAGTAATAATAAAATTAATAATAATAAAACCCTTAAAATTAATAAAACTAATAAAATTAAAATTTAAATAATGTAAAATCTTAAAATAAATAAAATTTACAAACATAATAATAATAACCTTAGTAATCATAGTTAACTTAACAAAATCTAGCTAATTAACAATAATAATAACAACAACAAATATAACATAATTAGCCTAATTAATAATAGTAACAATCGTATTCTCCTTACCTTTCTTAATAAAACCACATATAAACTCAAGATAATAATGCTTAAATTAATTTATTTAAAATGAATATGGGTTTAAATAAATAAGATAGTTAATAGCCTAATAATTTAAACAACAGTAGTATTTAAATTAGCTAGAATAATCCGAATTAAAGTAATAATAATCAAAATTATTTTGATCAAAATAATTATTATTAAAACTAAATAGGCCTTAATAATTAATAAAATAACATGTAAACTTAATTTGACCAGTCATAGTAGCCTTAGTTTAGTTAATAATATCTTCAATAATAATAATAAAATTATATATAATAACAATAATAGTAGCAAAATTAGCATCAGTAGTCAATTTCTTAAATGAATCAATGAAAAAAATTAAAGATTTTTCCAAAAAGCTTAATAAAATAATTAAAATTTTCTTAAACTTAAATGGTAAATAAAATATAATAATAATAATTATTATTATTAAATAAACTTTTTAAATATGATTCCCTTTTACAATTTTTTTATTATTTTTATTCGTAAATCTTATAAACAAAAATTATATACTTATAATTAATATAATTTATAAACTATATAATTATTAAAATATCTACTATACTGTAATAATAACTAACCAGCACAAAATTAATATAAATATTATATAACTGTTAAATAATATTTTAAATGAAAGTACTTATTTATATAATGCTTAAGAATATAGATACAATATTATTAATTTTTAAATTCATTTTAAAATAGATTAAATTACTTTAAATATAAAGTTGGTAACAATTAATAAATATCATTAAATATTTGATATTAATTTTAAAATATAATTTTCTTTTGATTTAATTATATATTAACATTGTTTCTTTCTTTTTTCTTTATTAGTTTATTTCTTTCATTTGTTTATTCATTAATCAATCACAATAATTAATTATTAAAATAATAGATAAAAACCCTTATAAAAACAATAAATAATCACTTTTAAAGTAAATTAAGAAAAAATATTCTCAGTAAAAATGGAACAATCAAACGTTAATAGCTTCATCTATAAAATGAAAGATGTTTGTTTCAAATAATAAGAAAATTCCAACCCTAAATAATGGACTGAAAAAGATTAATAATAATTATAAAATTGTTTTGTTAGATTTATCGATACTTACAAAATCGTATCTTAATCCATTTTCAAAGAAAAAGATTAAACTCCCCAATCCATTCTTAAAAACTGATCAAATTCACATAAAAATAAGAAAAACTCTATAAAATTATCTGCATATTAAATTAAATTTGCTATAATTAAATAATAAAATACCAATTTATTTGTACTAATTTCTGTATTTTTTCGGAAAAATATGATGAATAAAAAAGCAGACCAAATTAGCAAACACTTTCGAAAATAAAATAATTTGAAATGGGCAGAAAAATTTTATGAATTTCTTTAAAATTTAATAATTCTTTGTTAAATTTAATATAGTAACCATTTATATTTATAATGAAGTTAGATTAATATAAGAAATTGAATAGAATATATATATATAAGAAAAGTCGATAAAAATAATATACATAGTTAACCTTGTAAAATCTTTTACCATATTTAATAATAGACAAATTATAAAAGTTATTCATAATATTATCATAAAATTAAGCTTTTATATTAATTTTATTTATATTTTGTTTTTATATTTTTTTAAAAACAACTAACAACTTGTTTTATCATAGCATAAATATGAAACAAAAAACTCCTATAATAACAAGTAACTATGTCTGCAATTAAAGTCTACCAATTCCGGAAAAACAGTCTAAATTTTAGGCTATAATTGTTTTTAATTCATCACTACTTGCATCATCAGCACATCTACTCACACAGTATTTATAGGCAACCTTTTTTCAAATTAAATTTAAATTATAAAAAAAATCATTAAAATTTTAATGGATTTTTTATTTTTTATATATAATTTTAAATAATAAAATTTATATCCATAAATTTATTATACTATCTATCTGAATTCCAATTCTATGCCCTCAAGATCATTTATTCTTGCAATCTCATTTCTAAAATATATACACGAATCATCTATATCTATACATTCATTAATCTCTTATAAAGCTTTTAAAATAAAATTAAAATTAAATTAAAAATTAATTGTATTTTTATAATAACTTCCTTTTATTTATATTAGATACATAAGTAAATATAATTTATTAAAAACCGCGTTTGAATATAATTTTCTACAATTATTATCATTATGTGAAAAAAATAAAAATTAATGAATATAAAAACTATTATTCTAAAAAACATAAAAATAAATCACCAAAATTTTATAATAAAATGATTTTTTATTGATAATGGTAATTATTTAAGCACATTTAAAAATGAAAAATTTAAAAAATTTAAATAAATTTAATAATATTTTAATTTTACCATCATCACATGCTGTGCACCCATTGACGGCTTCATCTAAACAATTTGTTATATTATAAATATTTTTATTCTAAGATTTTTCAATACATATACACAAAATAATCAATACATAAAGCAAAATATATCCTTTCATTTAATTTTAGCTATTTTTATTAAATATATCTACTTTTTATACTACAAATTATTTACTTTAATTTAATTTTATATCTAAATTTCTTTTAATATAAATGTCTTAAATAAATCGAATTTTTTCTATCTTTTTCTTTTAATTTTTTCTTTTATAATAACAATTTAATTATAATAACTAATTATATCAAATATTTCATTTTTAAACTAACTTATAGATCAAAAGTTGAAAATCATAAAAAGTCAAATAAAATATGTATTTTTGAAATCTTGTTTATAACTTATATAAAATTAATCTTAAATATACCTTTAAAAATTTTTATAAATAATTATTATAAGCTATTTTTATTTATTGAAAAAAACCTATAAATATTTTGAAATATACTTAAAATTAGATTTTCAAATATATAATCTTGTTTTAATTTAAAAACCTTCGCCTATATCTGGGATATAATTAGGCCTTTTCCTTTTTTTAGGATGTAATTTTAAACTAACAACCTTCATCTACTCTTTTTATTACTAATTTTTTTTTATTTATTCATCATTTTCATTATTATTACCATTATTGGCATGATTATTGCCTATTATATCAAAACGATATAATTAATCAGTATTCTCAGAGCTTGATTTACCAAATTATTAATCATCTTAATTTTTAAATATATTCATTTATTGCTACTATTATATTAAATTATTTTATTTTTAAATTATATTATTATTATTTTAAAAACTTCCGTATTCATCCAAAATATCCCCATTATTATAATTATTATTTTATTAAAACCAAGTTTAATTCATGTTTTAGTCATTTATATGCTTATTATTATAAGAGCCATTGGTATCATAATTATTTTAATTCAAATCTATTTCGTCATCATTTTAATCTAGATTCCCTCCGTTATTTAAATTATTATAATTAATGTAATTTTAAAAATTTTGTTCTTCATGCATTGTATATGTTTCTGCATCACTTACTTCTTCCAAGTCCAAACAGTTATTTAAAATGAATTTTTAAGACTATTATTTTTGATAAATTTGTCTCATCTAGTGCAGACACTAATTATTAATTTTTTATTGACACTATTATTGTTATAAAAATTAATCTTACTAATTAAATTACTGGTGGTTTTATTAATCATTTTAATTTAACTGTTATTATTATTATATTGGCGAAAAATTTTCATTATAATCTTAGTTAAATTCTTTTATAAACCCCTTTTATACCTCCCCCTAACAATATAAATTACTTTCATTAATATTATTATTTATATACCCCTAATTATTTATATATACTCTATAATTATTGTTATTATCATATTTATAATTATTATTATTTTATTTGTTATAATTTAAACTATTATAGTTATTGAATTAAAGTTCTTACAAACTTAGCTATAATTTTTAAAAAAATTCTTGACTTTTAGCATTATATAACAGACCACACCTAATATTTTCAGGATTTTAAGGTACAAAACTCATATCAGGCTCAACAAATAGATATCTCAACTATAGCATCAGTGTATATAACCTATCACTTTATATTTTAATAAAAAATTAAAGATAAAAAATAAATTTTTTTTTACGTGTTTGTGCTGTTCCAGTTCTCTTCATCCAAAGACTTTAAATATATTTACTTATCTATTTAATTTATGTTTGGATGGTACAATTTAGTACTACTTATCATTTTTATAGGCTAAAATGGAAACTTATCAGTTACGTGAATTCTTACCTTATTTTAGATAAAAATAATTTTATTTTTGAACATTTAAATGTTGGTGACTTTTATATTTTGTCTAATTTTTTTAAAAATAGCAATTTTTATTTGAATTTTATTTTACACAAATTTAGCGAAAAAATTAAAAATAAATAAAATAAATTAGATAATTAAATTCCAAAATACAGAAAAACGATATATAAATAAAAATTTATAATATTTATTGAAAATTTTTAACATACAACTTACTTTATAAAAATAAATAGAGTAATATATATTGAAAAATTGCTAAAAATCTTAAAAATTTGATTATTTTACTTTATACTTATATCCTTTAAAAGCCCCAGAATGAGGCATAATAATAACATTTATCAAAAACATTTTCGGATAACTCTAAAAATTAACAACTTATAAACTACATAAACTATCATTCATCATATCCATTTTTAAAACCTCTTTAAAATCTTTTTCAATTCTTTAAATAGCGAAATTGTTCATTTTATTACATGGTAAATCTCTACAATCAATTTTTTTTTTTTATCTCTATATTTAGCTATTTATCATTTTTTTCCTTTTTATTTTAATTTTATATAGTTTTTTTTTTTTTCTTATTTTTTTTAATTTCCTCGATTAAGTTATTTATTTCTTAGTTTTTTATTATTCAATTACCTTGTACTTAACCTTAATATTTTATATCTAATTTTTATTGATTTTTAATTTTTTGTTTTTTGTTTTTTTTTTCTATGTTAATATATTAAAAAATTTAGCAATCAATATTTTTATAATCTTAATAATTAGTCAAATATTATACATACCTTTTTACTTATATCATTTAAAATTCAAAGAAAATTTTGATAAAATTATAATAAAAAATCCGCATTGCACTAATTATTTTAAATTATTCACACTACGCTCACCATATTCATTAATAAATAAAAATAAAAAAATAAATAAAAATTATTTTCGTGAAATTCTTTAAAAATGCAAAGTTAAATATATAAACAAAATATATTAATAATATGAAAGTATTCTCTACTAATTATTATTGTATTTAAGTGTTATAACTAATTTTTCATCATTTAATTTTTTATTCTATTTATCTTACATTTAATTAATTATTATACTATAACAAGTATAAAAAAATTCAAATAAATTATAAATAAATTATAAAAAATAAATTTTTAAAAAAAAATAAAAATAACTTCTACTAAAAAAACGTTAAAATAATTATATAGGAAAAATTATAAAAATTTATCATAAATTCACTCTAATATATAACATAAGTATAGTGTACATAAATTTAAATTAGCAAATTAAAAAAAGAGCGTAAATTTTAATACAAAATAAAATTTTTTTTATAAATATAGTAAATTTAAATATGACTGATATTTCTAAATGGAGTTAATCTACTAGAGATTGGAATTTGGTTCCAAAGGCAAGTGAATTTCCCTTTTATAAAGAATAAAAAAAACTTCCTTCAGACACAGAGTCAGAACTTTATCATCATTATGAAAAATATTTCAAAAATAAAAGCAAGTTATAAAAACCTAAAAATGAACAATAGTATAAATATGAATAAGAACTGTCATTAGAGTTTAAATCATAAAATAACTCTATGGGATAAAGAAGTGAAATTTAATCTAAATTCAATCTTCCGAAAAATATTAATACGAAAATTAAATAATAACCATATAAAATATAATAAATAGAATATTTAAAAGCGCATTAATAAAAAATTAATCAAAGGCCAAAAACGGGTAAAATACAATTTATATTAGTAATATCTTAGGTATAAGAATATATACTTAAATACAATAAATTATTTTTATATAATATAAATTTAAATTTCATAAATAAGGAGTGAAAAAAGACAAATTCCTGGCTAATAATTATGGTTGTAATAAATTAAATGACTCTATTTCTTCGTTTAACGATTAATGCCAGCACAAAAAGCCTTAAATTCCAAAATAAAGTTAACAAAAAGAAATAAATAATATAAATAATTAGTAAAATTAAAAGAAAAATTTCATATAATATAACAAATTCGGCCCCACATTTAACAACAACCTAACTCTAAAACAAAAATAAAAAATTCTTAACTAAAACTACGAAAATGAAAAAAAAGAAAAACTTGAAAATGATTAAAAATAAAATTATGGTAAGATTCCTAATTATCTTATAGAAAGATAAAAAAAAGAACAAATTTAATATTACCAAACCTAGTAGGAAACTATTAGACCTTATTCAGATTTATTGGTAAAATGGCATAAAGATTAAAAAGCTATTGAGCAACGAAAATAAGAATTAAAAAATAAATATAATGAATTAAATAGAAATTATTAGGTAAATTATATAAAATTAATAATTTTTGATAAATTTATTTAAAATATTTTGAATTTTGAATTTAAATATATTTTAGATTAAATTTGGTATTAAAACCTAAGTTTATAACGATGTGCTAAAAGAGTAAAAAGAATAAATGGAAAAAGAGTTTAAAAGGCTAGAAAAAGAGATAAAATTCATAAATTAAGTCGAAAAATAAATAGAAACTGCCAAAAAAAATTAAAATATAGACATAAATATTCATGATTTATAGCATAATTAAAAATTAAAAAATAAATAAATTAATTAAAATAAATCTAACCTAATTCATTTTGCTCCATGCAAAAAATGAACTATATGACCATTATTTGTATATTTTAATATTTATTATACTTTAATAGATTTATATAAGAATTAAATAATAAAAAAATGTAAATAATATATCTATAATTATAAAGCAGTATTGAATCACATGTTTTTAAAATATTACAATTATTCTTTTTATTTTTAATTTATAACTATTTAATTTTATTTTATTTATTATTAAAAATTAAATCCATTATAATAAAATAACAATACTTAACCAAAAAAAAAAAAAAAAAAATATAAATATTTATTTTTAAAAATCAAACATATAAATTATAGAATAAAATAAAATGTCAATGCAAAATTTTAACCAAGACTATTCATATAACACATAATAAACAAGAAAAAGTGTGAATAATTGTTCAAGCGATCAGAATTCCTAATAAAAATATCAATAATTTATGCAATAATCGGACGAAATATAATTTTAAAAAGAATAGTAACATTTTGAAAAATTAAGATAATAAAAATAAAATTTAGTTAACTTTAAAAACGCCACTAGTTATAACGATCCGACAAATAGATAATAAATATAATAAAATTATAAATAATTAATAGACACTTAAAATTATATCAAATAATCTTAAAATGAAGAACTTTAATAAACTGAAAAATAATAAAATAAAGCACCTTTCGAATTTTGGGGAAAGGTATGTGATAATAATAATACAGATAATTAATATAGAAAATAAATGTTAAAGTAAATATTTTAATAATAAATTTATTTAATATACATTTTAAGATTAAATTAAATTATATTAATTTCCCTATTTTCTAATCTAACTTATTTTATCAAATAAGATAAATTCAATAAGAAAACAGGAAAATGGCAGAAAAAAAATAGGAATAAGAAAAATTTGAGAGAATTTAAAATTCAAAAACTAATTCGGACCAATTTATTGATTATTCCAAAAGAAATCAGTACCTTTTCTGATAAATTCCAAACTAGTTTATTATAATTTTCAATCCTAAAAAAATGTATCAAAAAATATAAATTTTATCTACATTAAAGCTGATTATTATTTTTTCCTTTAATTTTATTTATAAATTTATTACTATCATATATATATATAATTGTATACATCTAAAATAATCAATAAATTACTTAAAATGAAAAAAAAATCATTTCTACAAAAAAACTTTTAACTCATTTTAAGCTTTTTCTTCTTAACTTTTTTAAATTTCTTATTATTTTTCGTTTATAGCCTGTTATATTTCTTCCATTTCCATCTCTTATTTCTCTTTTCTTTTTAACACATCGATTAAAAACTCTTATAATAAATCTCTGTCTTCTATTATATATAATGATAAATCTTTAACTTTTTATTTTTTCACTATATACCATAATCTCATTTACCTTTAAAATATAAAAAATTTTAAAAAATGATAATTTCAAAATTAATATCAAAATTATTTATTTGAGTATAAAAAATTAATTTTAATAAAATATAATATTTAATTAAATTTACTTAGCCTCATTTTCTTCATTATTTTTTTCTTCAATGTCATTTACTTTATTTTATTACTATTATTATTTTTATACATTATTTTAATTTTATAATTATTTATCTTGGGTTAAAAAAAACCCTTCTTCTTATTTATTTTCTTAAAATTTTTAAATTCCTAAATTTTTACTTTAAATACTTTTTCGCATTTTTTCTATTTAATATCCTTCTTTATTAATTTTATAAATATCTTAATAATAATCCAAAAACCATTCCTATTCAATCTAAAAATCGCTACTATAATAAATATCATTTTATAATTCAGGATTATCTCGTAAATTTTAATGTAAACCATACTTTTCTTGTTTTTTATATTTTTATCTAAATAATAACTCTGCATTTTTTAACTTCAAATATTTTTTTATTTAAATTTCAACAGGGTCTATTATTTCTAATATTTAATTTTCCTCAATTTTCTGTTCATTAACTTAATTTTATGTCAAAGCTTCATAATAAAAAACCATGTCATTTTAGGTCCCTTCAATTTAATTTTTTTTTATTTTATACAATCTACCCATTTTTTATTTTTAAATTGAGATGTATCTTAACATGATTTCAATTTTATCACCTCTTTAAAATTAGATAAGATAAATATATATATATTAATATTAATATTTATTTTTATTTATTTATTATTTAATATTTTTAGCTGAGAATAATAACTGTTAATTTTTACTATTCCAATTTTTCTAAATAACGATATAAACCGATATTTTAATCCTATCTTTTATCTTCTAATTCTTTAATACTATAATTTATCAAAATCATTACTGATTCCCTTAATTTTCTTTTTCTATTTTTTGCAAATCTTTATAGCTATTTGACTAAGAATTAAAAATTTATAAAATATAAATAATAAAATAATAAAATAATTATTTTATTATTGGTTATCATGTTTCAAATTTTACTGTAAGTTATGTAAATCAAAGGCTTGTTCACCAATTTAGCTATTTAACTCTTCAATATAACTTATTTTAACTATTTTATAATAGTATTTCCTGCCTTTAGTTCAGCGTTTTCTTGGTTTACTTTTGCGTAAAAAGCTAAGTGACTAAAAAATAAAAAGAATATTAAATAAAAATATAATTATGAATTCTAAAATCAAATTCTTAAAATTATATAAATTTAAAAATGTTTTAATAAATATAATAAATGAATTATATATATCTACTTTCTTGCTTCCATAAATGTCGAAAGTTGTAAATTTCTAGTTCCCCATCTTTTATCCTTATACCTCAAAAATTAAATCCTGAATGCTCTTTAAACTCTATCTCTATAATTTCTGAAAATATCTACCAACTTCTCTAATTTCATTCTTTCGTCCATCTTTTGGATAACCTTAGTAATTTCCAATAAAACAAGCCATTATTTTGAAAAAATATTTAATTTAGCTCTTTTAATTTCCTTGTTTCTCTATTAATTGAAAAAAATAAAAAAAATATTAATATATTTATTTTATTTTAAAATAAAATAAAATTCTTTAAAAATAAGTTTAATAACTATTAATATTTTATTTTTTTTCAAATTTTATATTAAATATGTTTAAAAATCAAATAATTTTATATGTTTAATTAATAAAAATATACATTAAAAATGATATATAATTTTACCAAATAAATTTTATACTACTACAAAAACCTTCTCTCCTCAATTTTTTCAATTGTATTTTAAATATTCTACTATTCCAAAAAAATTTTCTTCTAATAATTTTACTCACATTTCATGCCATGCATCAAAATATCTATATTTTTTTTTTACTAATAAATTTATAAATTGTCCGCTATTTATCTGTTTCTTTCCAAAATATTTACTTGGTATAAACTTTTATTTTATTTTTTTCTTTTTTTTAAAATATTTTCTACTTCTCTCTTCAAATTGTCTTCGTCCTACTATTATTGTTATTCCTAATCGAATTTAGTTAATTTACTTTTCCTATAACTCACGTATTTTTTTGTCACAGGCGCCCTAGTTTTCACGTACTTTTTGTACATTTCAGCTCTTTTTTAGTCCATTTTAAAATCTTTTTAAAAAAACATAAATAAACAATAAAAATAATTAATATTGATAATATTATTATTTAAAAATTGGTTCATTTTTACCACTTACCCAAATCTTTGTATTAACCTTTATTTGTTCCTTGGATTTCAAACCAATAAACAAATATTACTCTTCTAAAAATTTGGGCTTAAAGAATTGATACAAATGCTCTGCTTTATTGATGTAAGTATAATTATCCTAAATATATTTTTTTTGATTAAATTTATAATTTTTAAAAGTTGTATTTAAAAAAAAAAAAAAATTTATTATTTATTGTACATTTCCAGTTATTTTATCTGTAGGAAAATGTTCACTAAAACTAAAATATAAGTCAAATTTTTCCCCAGAAATAGACTCAACTTTAATTTTTATGGGCCATTAATCTTGCAATTCAAATTTTAAATATTTAATTTCATCTTTATACAAATCAATTTGATATAAAGAATTTTGCTAAATTTCTATATTAAATTTATAAAATATTAATTAATAATTAATAAACTAAAAAATATAAAAATTTTTATAAATACTCATATGATGATGGTCATAAATATTATAGGATTTTTTTTATTTTTTCTTTTAATTATTCAAATCTTCTAAAACTTCTTTCAAATTTTGAATGTCATCTTCTTGGTCTTTACTTTCCTATTAATTTATATAATGAATACTTTCATTTAAGTCTTACACATTTCGTTCATAGCTTTGAGATAAAAAAAAAATTATTATTATTATATCTTTATATTTTTATATAAAAAATTTTATATTTCATTGTATGTTTCTATTTATATATCGTCCACAAATAAAAATAAAAAGTTATATAAAAAATAAAAAATAAAAAAATACTTTTTTCTTTCCGAAAACATCTCAAGTAATTTGTTTCTTTTAGAAACTATACTACTATTCATAATTGTACTATTTTAATCCTAATACATATAACTGCTGTCTATATAACTGGTATTTTTTACCTATTTTTATTACTAATGTTTAAAAAAAGAAACAGAATTGTTAGTTTAAACACTGTTATTGCCATTATAATTGAAATTTTTCTATATATCATGCCTTTATTAACTATATTTAAGCATTGATTGATCTCCTTAAAAATCAGTACTATTATCAATTAATATGTTATTGGCTGGCCTTTAAAAAATTGAAGGCAAAGATCCGTTTTTTTTCATTTTTATAATGATATTAAATATATATATATATGATTATTCTTGTTTTTTATTTTAATTTAATATTTTTTCTAGTATGTAATAAAATTGGGTTAATTATTATAATTATTGTTATTAAATAACAAACAAGAAAACTAATATTTACATCCTTAAGAGTGCAAATAGAATATAATATTAATATATTTATACATTATATGGTACTTATGAAAAGTAATACATTATTTTTATTTTATTATTAAATTATAGAATATATAAAAATTCCAATTAATTTGTTATATTTTTAAAAATTCTTAACGAATTTAGATCAAATTATATAATAAAAAAAAATATTATTTAATACCATATATTTAAAAATAATAATCTATTATTATTTAATCGATAAAATTAAGGAATAAATTATTTAAATAAATTACTTATAATTTAATTGTCTTACCTAAATAGTATAATTACATATATAATTTATTAACTTTTAAATTAAACTAAAATTTAAAAATAAAATTAAAAATAAAGCTAAAATTATATTATTTTATTTAAAAAATTTATTAACTAATTTAGCAAATTAAATTTAGATTAACATTCAAATAAAGTGATAATATATACTGGTATAAAAATTCTTTAAACTTTTACAAAATATATATAATTATATATTTAAATTTAGAATGATTAATATTTTCATAGCTTTAGTTTTGTAATAAAATTAATTTTTATAATAATACTATTTTAAAAACAAATAAAATAAATTTAAAAGCTATTTTAGAATTACTTAAAAAAATCTAAAATTAATTAATTTATATCACTTATGAATCTTAATTTTTTTATGGTCAAAATAAATATCTAAAATCTACTCTACTTTTTGCCCATCTTATATTTTTATTAAAACTAAGTCTTATTTTGCTAAATAAAATAAACCCAAATAAAAAAAAAAGATTAAAAGTTTATTTACCTCTTAATTTTTTAAAACTATATTAATATTTTTCATATTTTAATACTTTAAATTTAAAATACAAGCGAACTATATTGTATATAAATTATATTAAAACAATTAACATTTAGTAGTAGAAATAATTTCAAAAAAATAATAAGTATAAAATGTTATAATTTTCACAAATCTAGACTGAATTTTATATAAATTTAATTTCCAATCAATATTGTACAAATAAAAAAATAAAGTAACCTATATTTTACTTTTTTATCTCATTATGGTCATAATTTTCTAAGTTTTTATTTTATGATACTATATACATAAAATTATTATCATACAAAATATTACAAATAACTGGTTTTAAGTACTGATATTAATCTTTAAATGGCAAGTATATTATATATTATACTTATAGTGCTAAGATGAATAATAATTTTATATTCATAAATCATTATTTTTATGATAAAATACTAAATGGGTAATAATACACAAATATATTTATTTCAATATTTCATAAAATAATCGTTCTATGAAAAAAATACATTCATCTTTCTCATTAAAATATTTTACTTGATTTTATTAATAAGAATTAAAATAAACCCCAAAATTTCAATAAAATTAAAAATAAACAAACAAACAATTAAAAATCAATATTAAAATTTTCATTAAACAAAAAATTATACCTGTTCATCACTAAATAAAAAAGAAGAAGATGTAAAAAAGAAAAAAAAGAAAATTAACTAATTATAAATTAACATTCTATTTAAAAATCAAATAAAAAAAAAAACAAAAAAAAAAAAAAAAAAAAAAAAAATATATATAATAATAATTATAATAAAAAAAGAAATGGACCAGTCAAGAAACATAGAACAGCAAGAAATAGAAGAACAGCCAATTCCGCCTTAAACACTGAAATTAGAGACAAAAGAATATTCTGATATTGAGACGCCTAAGCCAATTTCTGAGGGAGAAGCCCTTGAAAAGCTGATTGGGATCGGAGTGTCTTCAGAAGTGTATTTAATAACTTCTCCCAAAGAAAGTCTTAATAACAGTTGTTATTCGGATTCTTCTCCGCAAAAAAACGCGGAAAAAATAGAGACGCCGAAAAGTAAGTAGAAGAAAAGTGTTAGCAAAAAAAATTAATATATAATAAAGAAATTCCATAAGAAATGGTCGCTTTAAGATATCGAAAGAGAAGGATAATTGTAGCAGAAAGCAGAGTCGGATTTTGTCGTAAAAGTGATTTAAATTGAAAATCGTTCGATTCTTATGGAATATGCCAGTAATGGAGAACTTCTTGAGTATGTTAAAAGAGAAAAATTTTCGGAAAAATTGGCTAGGACTTATTTTCTTTAACTTGTGTAGGGTATGGAAAAATTACACGCACAGGGAATTGCTCATAGAGATATTAAACTGGACAATTTGTTACTGTCAGAAAATTTCCAGCTTAAAATCGCAGATTTTGGGTAAAAAAAATAATCAATAATTAAAAAAAAATATAAAATATATGCTTTCAGCTTTAAATTATAATAATTCTTTTTTTAACCGTAGTTTAAATAAAATAAAATTTTAAAAAATAATTTAACCTAATCCTTATTTCATAAAATACTCATATTTTTTGTTTTATTTAATGCTGTTAAAAATTAAATTACTTTCAAGCCTTTTTGTTTTTTTTTGTTTTTCTCATAATATTTTATTCTAATTTTACTAATAAAAAATTAACCACCTTAGTCTGTTTTTATCACAAAATAATTAAAATTACACTAATGAATGTTTAGTAAGAATTATTTAATTTTTTGCTAATTTTCACAGTTTATTCCTTATTTAATTAAACTTAAACTTTTATTATAAAAAACGGCGAAAAACTATTTTATTAGAATTTTACTACTATTTAATTTTATTAATTTAATAAATGAATGAAAAAAACTAAAATTAAATTATTTTAGCTTAAAATAATTTATATAATATTCTAAATGATAATTTAATAATTCTTTATTCAATTTCTGAAACTGCCTCATAATTTTTTTATAATTATTAAAATAAAATATAAATACTTCAGTCCAGTTAATTTTATAAGTATTAAATTTGATAAAAATATATTTTTTTTAAAATAAAAAGTAATTATAATAATTAAATTATTTTTTAAAAAATAGGTGGGCGACAGAATACTCTCAAAATTAACTTCTTTCAGAAAGAGCTGGAACAGAAGTGAACCTAGCCCCTGAAATTATAGATTATAAGGCGTATGTTCCAGAAAAAATTGATGTTTTTGCCTGTGGAATAGTTCTCTTTTAACTAGTTGTAGGCCAGTCACCTATAAATACTAAAGCGAGAAAAACAGATAAAATTTATAAATATTTCGCAAATAATATGACTCACAAAATCTGGAAACAATTAAAAGATAAAAAAAATCTCAAAGTTTCCGACGAATTCAAAAATTTGATTGAATTAATGATAAACTTTAACTACAAATAAAGGCCTACTTTCAAGCAAATATTATAACATGAATGGTTTAAAAAAGGTTCAATTTACACAGAATAAAAAGAACTTAAACAATAAATGCAATCAATTTATGTCCACGAATCCCAGTTAATTCAGGCTAAAAAAATACCCTAAAATTTGAAACTTATAAATATTAATAACTCATTTAATTTCACTGACAGTAATTCAATAACAAATTATGATTCTCCATTTTCCCCTGAAAAATCTTATTCTTCTCACTATAATTACAATGTTTTAAATCTCACTAATCATAATAGCAGTTTCAATAATAATTCTAATAATAATTATAATAATAATAAAAAAATTAGCAGTAACAATACGAATCCTTTTCATTCAAGTAATTTCAGCTATAATAATTCAATTTTTGCAAATTATAATATGATTTAACCTTAAGAATCACAGGATTATAAAGCCTTAACCTCATAATTTTAAAATACTCATATATAAAATGAATTAATTTAAAAAGATAGTTCATTTTCTTAATAATAAAGCTAAGAAGAAGAAGAAATAAAAGAAATGTGAGAAAAAAGAATAAAAAAAAATAAAATAATTTAATAATTCTAAATAAATTAACAATTATAAAAATCAAAAAAAATCTTTAAAACTAAATAAAAAATCAAAAAATCTAATTAATATTATTATATAAACTATTGAATAAATACTAAAAATTATTAATTGATTCCTATTATAAAAATATTTAAGAAATAAATTAATAATAAATTTTAATAACTTATACAATAATAAGTTATTTACTAATAAAATAAATAATTGATTAAGTATCTTATTTTATAATTTAATAGTTTAAAATATATTTTAATTTTATAATCTTCAAATATATATAATATATTAAAATTTAAAATTTATATTCAATTAAAAAAAAAATGTCACAGAAATTTTTTTACAAAACATCAATTCAATCATAATTTTACGAAAATTTCTTAAAATGTTATTATCATACATATTTTCTTTAATGTAAATTAAAATAAATTATGCGTAAACAATTAAAATTATTATATAAATTTTAAAATAATACACAAATAATTTTTATATATGAAAAGTTTTCAAAAAAAAACTCTCAAAATTTATAAAAAATTAAAATTCGTTATATTTTTCAACAAATAAATTTATAACTATGTAATATTAATAAATAAATTTAAAGCAACCTTTTTATAAATTATAAAATTCTCTGGATAAATATAATTTTTTAACTTAAATTTATACTTATTTAATATTTTTTAAAATAATATTATTTAACAACATTATATCTAAATTACGGTATATTATAATTTTTATTTTAATTTCAAATCATATTTTTTTATTTTAATAATAAAAAGGCTTTTCATTTTAATTTTTTTTTCATAAATCATCCTTAACATATTTTTTATTTCTAGCTTTTAAATCTTATATAGTTTCTTTCCTAGCTTTTTTAGTTTCCTCATTATCATCATAATTTTTATATTTTTTAGGGACCCTAGCATAATACATTTTTTTAAAAGTATCTTTAGATAAAATATTTCTGAAAAATAAATCTTCATATTTATTTTATAAAAAGTTCATAAATTCCCCAAAATCATCCTCATTTAATATACCTCCTTTGTATAAAGCCATTTTTGTTTTTTTTAAATCAAAAATCAGAATGCAGGGTGATTTATCGATGGACAAAGCATTATATATAAGAGTTTTACTTTCTGGTCTAAATTTATAAATATTTAAAATTAATCGTAAAAAGAAAATATTTAGGTATATTTGATTAAAGTTTTAATTTTATATTATTTAATTTAAGCAATTTTTTTTTATATATTATCTAATTTAATCAAATTTTTTTTAATTTTATTTTAAATTGACTTCTAGTAAATATAAATTTTAATAAAATTATATAAATTATAAAAATTTATTTAAATTACCCTTCCATAACTAAAAATTCGAATTATTTTAAATGCCTCATTTTTTTAGATACATATTCGAAATATTAAACCCTTTGTTATAGATTCCTATCGCTATTTCTATATAAAAAAACTACTAATATATTATTTTTTTCAGGATTAGAAATAGAATTCATCCTAATTTCTTTTAAATCAATTCTGTCTAATAATTCCAACTGTCCAATCGACTTTAAACTGGTTTAGATTTCCTATATAGTCTTTTCTATATTCAAAAAAACTAGAATAATTATAGAAAGTGAAAGAATCAACTTCATGTTTATTTTTTTTAATATCTAATTCTATAAATATAAAAAAAATTTATTAAAATATATATATATAATTAAAAATATATGCTTTTCTATTTATTCTATTAGAAAAATTTTAACTTACAAATAATAATAGTAAACAAATGAATTATATTAATAATTAAACTAAAGCAAAGAAAAAGTGAATACAATGATAAATATTTTGCAAAAACTTAATCTTTTTAAGTTAGAATTAACTATTTATTATATAAAATTAATATTTTAACGTTACTATTAAATTATGAAAATCACACATAAACTAATAATTAAATTATCATTCATCAAATTATATATCTTTATATATTACATATATAATATGATAAAAAAAAAATTTAAAAAATAATAAATAAGGGGTTGGGCTTATTAATTTTATTTTCAATTATATAAGTATTCTCAAATTTAATTAAAAAATCATTCTTTAACAATATTATTATTTTCTTCACTAACATAATATTAAACCCAATCGGAAGGAGTAGAAGAATTTACTTTTCCGTGTTTATCTAATTTTTCTTCTTTAATAAGTTATTTCTTTCTTAAAGATCTGGGTCCTAATCCCCAAGCTTTAGGGTAAGTTTCTCTATCCATAATAACTCTTTTAGTTTTACAAACAACTAATTAAATTGTAAAAATATTAATTAATAAATTAATTATAAAAAAAAGTTTATATTATATAAATTATTTTTTATAATTAAATATAAATATTTTTTATCATATTTATCGTTTTTTTACTTCCGTGGTCACAAGAGGCCATTTCAGCAGTGGTCATTTTAGCGATTCCAATAGCGATGGCTTCTCCTTTAGTAGACATAACAACAACTTCAGTATTAATATCAATTCCATTATCAAATCTCAAAACTCCGGGAAGCATTAATTTGGCTCCGTAACAGATAGCGTTAATACTACTATCTTTAATTATAATTCTTTTATATCCTTTTAACATAATTTCTAAAGGACTGATAATTCTCCTAAATTAAAAAAATAATCGTTGTAATTTACAGAATAATTTGAAATTTGAATTTTTTAGAATTGATTAATGTATTGAATTTTTATTTTTTTTAATCAGTATTTTATTTTATTAATAAATTTTACCTTAAATAAGTTTCGTCTTTAAAGTGTTCATATCTCCATTAAGCGTCTTTAATGTCGTGCATAGTGACCATATTATCATTTTCGTCCATAATTCCAGATCTAACTCTTCTCAACTCTTCCATATGTCCTCCAACTCCCAAAATAAGTCCTAAATGAACACATAAAGTTCTGACATAGGTTCCGGCTTCACAAGACATCCAGAAAACTCCTAATCTTTTTTCTTCATCATATTCAATTAATTTAGATTCGTAAATAGTTCTTACTCTCAATTCTCTTTTGACAGCAGAAATAAGAGGGGGCTTTTAAAATACGGCTCCTTATAAAGATTATAAAGCTTTATTTAAAGCAACTTCGTTTTTAATAGCGTCGTGCAATCTAAAGGATTAATTAAAAAATTATTTTATTACTAATGAATATAATTAGATATAGTTTATTATTAGTTTTATTTGTTTAGTAAATTTATAAATTTGACTAAAAAAACTTAAAAATATCTAATCACTTTATTATTATTAATTGATTATTCCTAAAATAAAAATAAAACAAAATTTTCCAAAAAATTACCTCAAAATACCGACGTACTCTTTACCGGCACTTTATTAACTTTTTACTAATCTAGTAGCTCTTTCAATACAAACAATTAAACAACCGGTAACTTTAGGATCTAAAGTTCCAGAGTGACCAGTTTTTTCAACTTTCAATATTTTTTTAATCCAGGCTACAACCTAAAAATAAAAAATAATTTATTATAAATATTTATAAAAAAAATTAAATTTTTTCTTCTCAAACTAATTTTAAAGTTTAAAACACTCAATGTTATTATATACTACTAACTTCATACAACAATAAGCAATGAAATTTTTTTTAGTTTATATAATAAAAACCATATTATTTGTATAAATATTATAATTATTATTAAATTTTTTATATTTCTAATAAAGTCAGGTAAAAAATTTAGTGGAAAAAAAAAATAGTAAAAAAAATAGGAGAAGAGCGATTTTTTTTTTTAAATAATTACTTCGTGAGAACTGGGGTTAGAGGGTTTATCAAGGTTAATGCACCCATATTTTAAATATTCAGTTAAAGGTCTGGCATTAGGGGTACTTCCTGAAGGAATGGGGGTATAGTGGTTAGTTCTAACATTCATTTATGTGTAATTTTTCATTAAAATGGGCCAATTGGAAGAGTCAATTTGACTGGTTTAATTGCTTGGTTTCATAATATATTCTTATTCTAAAACATTTTCATCAACAATATCTTCTTCTTAAACGGATTTCTTTACCTTCTTTTTGTCTTTTTTTCCCATTTTTTTATTTATTTGTGGTGCTATATTATTTTATTATATTATATTAATTTTTTTTATTTATTTATTTTATTTAATTTAAACTACTTTTGTTTAATTTATATTTTTATTATGTATTTCACTTTTTTCCTAAATGAAAATAATTTTTTTATTTGCATAAAGAATAACCCTTTCAATCAATTTTCTTAATTACTTTTATATATTTATTAATTTATATTATTTCTCACTTTCTTTCTTCTATATGAGTCGATGTAATTACGCTAAAAAATTAATTTATATAGTAACACTATTATATTTTGGTCCTCGCTTTATAATGCTTTTATACATGTAAACTAAAAAATTGAAAAAATTATAATTTTACTTTTAATATTAAAAAGAAAAAACCTTATATATATAAATAAACACATTAAAATAATAAATTATAACAAATATAGAAAGATATATAATAACACATATTTTTCCGAATATTTATTGTAAAATTAATACAATTTTTAAAATAAAAGGAATACATATAATACTTCTTAATTTTATTTATTTAAAAAATTATATAGCATTTATAAAAACTCATAATTAATTTTCTATTTAAATCTTATATTATTAATAATATTTAAAATTAAATTTAATAATTTCTCAGTAGTTAAAATATTCATCAGATTCCATATATTCTTTAACTCCTTTTAAGTTACTAATATTTTCAATAACAGGGTCAAAGTTTTAACTGAATTCTTCTTTATATTCTTCAGGATACCTTATTAATTTATAAAATATATATAAATAATTTTTAAGTTATATAAATATTTTCAATTATAATAATAATTTTTACTATTTTATTTATTTATAAAAATTTTTAATTAAATATTAAAAATTAAAAATTTATTTATGATTTTGTTAATATATTTTATAATTATTTTACCAAGTTTTGAAATCCATAACCCTTTAGAAAGTGTAAAAATCAGCAATAGTCAAATATCCCATAGCATAAACTCCTCCATTATAAACGCTGGCCATTTATTAGAATTTAGGAGAATAAATTGATTTCCAATCTTTAGCTTTATTTTCGGCCTTTTTCAAACTTGAACTATATCCTCTTCCTCCAATATCGTCCCATAAAAATCTAATATTATCAACTTTGTATCTATCATCTCCTTTTCCTCTCAATTCAGGGTCTAATATATAATAAATAATTAAAAAATAAAAAAAAAATATATAAAAATAAATCTAGTATATTAAAAATTATAATAAATTATACTTATTTTTAACAAAATCTTTTTTTATCATATTTTTTATTACCAATAATATAAAAAGTTATTTTAATGTTTATAATAAAAAAACTGGTAGAAATTTAATACTTAGTAGTAATTTTTTTATATATTTTATATATTTTTTTTATATTTTAATATATTTTTTTTATATTTTAATATATTTTTTTTATATATCAATGTATTTTTTTTATTACTTCCGTATTTATCAGCTAAATACCCCATTATATTAGAAGATTCAGTGATATTTAATCCAATATTAGGGTCCATAATGTAAGGAAGATTGGGGAAATCGAGTTGTAATTCTTTTTTATCTTTTTAATACCACTCTTCTTTTTAAGCAAAATAATAAGTTTTTTCGTTATAAGGTACTCTTAAATAATTCAATAAAAGTCTTATGTGTTAAGCTTTTCCACTTTTTTAAATAGAAATTAAAATTTATTCAAAAATTTTATAATAATTATAATTGTTACTTAATTTAAATAATAAATTAATTAAAAATATTTAAAAATTCTTGATTACGGGTAATCGAAATATCCTAAAATTAAATTCTTCTACAATTTTTCTAAATAAAAAGAATATGTATAAGAGATCATTAAAGTTACACAAATTATTATTTTAAAGATTTTACTCATTGTTTATTATCTTTTCTTTTTGTTTTTTGTTTTATTATTATTAAATTAAAAATGATTTTTTTTTTTTATCTAATATTAAAAAATACTTCTCCTTAAATATCCTAATAAAAAAATGTAGAGCAAAATTAGAAAATAGAAAATAGAAAAGCAAATAATAATAAAAATTGAAATCGACGTATTAAATACCCTAATTCATGTTTTTATAATAAATATTTTGAAAATAAAATCTAAGAGAAAATTAATTTTTGGAATTCGGAAGGAAAAAAAAACAAGTTTTAAATAAAATATACAAATAATTGTATTTATTTTTTCTATAATTATTATTAATATCAGTTTATTTCGAAAGATTTCTATATATCAATCTCATTTATTTTAAATAAAGTAATAATTTCGAGAATAAATATCAAGTTAATTCCAATAATAAAAATAGAATTAAAGAATATTTTAAAAATATTTATAAATAGGAAATAAATAAGATTTACATAATTTGGAGAAAAACTAATTATAATGATAAAAATAATAAATTTAATACTATATTTTATTCATACTTAAAATTAAACATTTTTATATTATTAAGGAAAATGTTTGCAAAACTTAGATATCAAAGTCAAGTATTTCTTAGAAGCGTCGTTCAAATCCCCAAACTAATTTTAAATTTTTTCATTTAAAAATTTAAGACATTTAAAATCAACTTTTTAATTTTCATTCTATTACTATTTCTAACTCTAAAATATTTGAAGTAAAAACTGTTTCTTAAAATTCTAGAAAACTTTATTAAACAACATACTTTTTTACAAATCCTATTGCAAATTTTCATAATTTTGTTTGCTTTTTAACTATTTATAAGCTTTCACTAAATACATATTTTCAACATCTAAACTACTAACTTAATATCTTATGTTAGTTCTTTATGCCAAAAAATTATGTTTAAAAATTGCTACTTATACTTGTGTCCCAAATAATTCATCAATTTTACTCCAAAAACTCCACTTTTATTTACCCAAAACATTTTACTTCTCTTTCAAGTATGAAATTTTTTTATTTTAGTTTTAAATTTATTAATGCTAATTTAAACTTGAATCCAATTCGTTACACAAAACATTTTAATTTAAGTTTAATTTTAATTTTTACAAATCACCGCCCACAAACACATTCAAAGTATCATTAACAAACTGTAAATCTCCCCATTATAAAACACTGCTAGTATTAGTTTCCATTTTAACAATTTCGTACTAATTTTATAGAGTAATATTAAAAATATCACTATTATAAGTGTTATTCATCCAACTATAAGAAAATAAATCGCTTAAACAAGTACTCATATTTTCGTTATTTACAATGTCTTCTAAAGGAGGACAATAAGTGGCGAAACTTTCTTCTTCGCTATTTGCTGCACTTACTGTATAAATATTTGTATTTTATTTTAATTCTTCAAACATGGAACCTGAATAGCAAGATTCAAGGTAAAAAACTAACTTTCGGAACATTTTTTTGCTTTCCATAATTGTGAAAATTTCTGTTAGTTCGCTCTTTTGTATAAAAATATAGGTTGAGTTTTCATTTATATATAATTTTTTGTATATGAATCAAAAATTGTTTATATAGTTATGAAATTTAAATTTGAATTAATTAATAAAATTATAATTTATAATTTTATTGTATATAAAAATTTGAAAATTACGGCTTGTAGAGTCATGCTTTCAGTTGGGGACATCTTGAAGTCTGAACTTTTTCATTTTCTCAAAAATTACACAATATTTATCGAAAATATCAACGTAATAATAAATTTTTCTATAAAAAATCAAAAAACTCTATATAATTTATTTTATTAGTATGCAAATAAAATAACATACCATAATAATTGTATCAATGACAAAAATTTTGATTTTTCATCTAACTAAAAACAAAATTAACTAAAAATAAAATAAAAACCTTTATATTTAAATTGTGTAATTTATAAAAATCCAGACTCCAAAATGTCTTATTCAACTATTCCATCATTAGGAAATGATAAAGAATAAGGAGCCCCATGTCCTGTAAAATAAATAAAAACATCATCTTAATCTGTACTTTTTAAAACCTTTCCATTTCCACCTTTAACTCCTTCTCCATCCCCTTAAATTAATATATATAAAATTTATTATTTTTTAATTAACTTTAATCAACTTTTATATACTTTATTTATATAAATATATATTTATTATATTTATATTTGAATTTATATTTATATTTATATTTATGTATGTTGTATTATTTTATATATTCAAATTATAATCATTTTAAATTAAGTAGATTTATTTTTGATTTTTCACCTGTTAAAATAGCTTTAAAATTAGATTTACTGACAAACCAACTTTTATAATCTATATTACATCCTTAGTACACATTATAACCTTTTGAATAATCTCCTGTTGGCGCATTATACACTGTACCAGGAAATGGGTCTAATATTATTTATGAAAAAATTTTAAAATTTAAAACTTTTTTATAGTAGAATTTATAAATTTTAATCTTCTTATAAAAATTTATAATTTTCTTTTCAAGAAAATAAAAATAAAAATAATAAATTATTAAAATAAATATACTTTCTTTATTCGTAGCAATATCATCAAATGCCATTACAATAATATTTTCAGGTTGCATTCCATTCCTTATTAATACTTAATAAGCATCTTTTATTAAAATTTAAATTGTATTTAAAAAATAATTTTTAGAAATTTTTATTTATTATAAATTATTTTTTACAACATGTATCTGCTTAATGTCTGTAATTTCTGTATCTATTAGAACCAGCTACTAATACGGCAAATTTATCAGCGTTCACCTCGAAATTTAAAAAAATACTTAAAATTACAAAAACTAATTATATACTTTTCTTCATTTTTAAATTATTTATTAAATAAATTTATTTTTATTTTTTATCTAATCTTATTTTTTATTTTTTTTCTACTTGCATTTTTTCGATAAAATTTTAAATACAAAAAACATATAATGTAAAATATAAATCCATTAAAATAATTTATTATTATTTAAGTTGATTTAAAAAAAATATAAAAGTCAATATAATATAAAAGAAACTTAATTAAACCGCTATAAGATAGATATATTAAAACCAACTAATTATTAAATATAATTATTAGCACACTTTGCTTGTAGTATTTTTTTTTAAAAAAAAATCAAATTTTTTCTAGTCTCAATTTTGAAAATATTAAAAATTATTATTATATAAATTATATATAAATAAAAATTTGATTATTTTAAGCTTTTATTTACCTAGTATAAATTTCACTATATAGTTTATACTATATTTAATAAAAAGCATTAATATTTTTATTACTAATTAATTCTGTAATTATTATTTGTCAAAATAATTTTTATTGAATTGAAATTAATTAATAAATCTCCCATGTATTTATTATCTAGCATTCAAATATTAAATCTTTCCCCTAATAAACTTTAAAATAAATTAATAAATAAATAACAATTAATTAATTAGAAAAATAATTAAAATAAAAATAAAAAATATTTTTCAATGAGTTAAAATCCAAATGGTCCTGAAAGACATTAAAATTCCAATTTAGAATGGTTTTCCAATCAAGAGATTCAGAATGATGTTTTAAAATTAGATTTATATTAAAGGAGGGAATCCCTTTCGATAGAAGAACCTGAAAATTAAAAGTCTTAGCAAAATATAATAAAGGAGAATATTTATTGCTAATAGACAAAGAATTTAGACGAATAAACATTTAAAAATAATTATATTAATGCATAATAGGCACCATATGATGACAAATTAACCAAAGTTTAAGGTAATTAATGATAAATAAAAGAGTCTAACAAATAATAAGAAGGACTTTAAAAAAAAAATATAAACAGCTAAAAACTTATTTTTTAAAAAAAAAAGATTAAAAAATTTTTGGAGAAGCAGGAAATGAAAAATTAAAAAAAATTTAATGATAGAAGTTCGAAAAACTCTAGAATTAATAAAATTAAAAAAAAAAAATTAATAAATCTTTCCTATTGAATCCAAAAAATAAAAATAAAATCTACATTAAATCTATTCTAATGTTAATAAAAAATAAAAAAAAAAAAAAAAAAAAAAAAATAATAAAAAAATAATAATATGAATAGTTAAAAAAAAACCAAAAATAAGATAATTATAAAAATTAAAAAAGCTGAATATATACAAACTTACATGTCAATATACTAAGCCTTATTTTGACTAAAATAATTAAAAAAAGATTAAAATTAAAAGAAAATTTCTAATCTTAAATAAAATAAAAAAAATTTAAAAAATAAAAAAAAAAAATAATATATATATAAACTTACATGTTAATATATTAAACTTGATTTAAACTAATAATAGTTAAAAAATTATCAAAATTAAAACAATACTTATAATCTTTTATAAAATAAAATGATTAAAAAAAATATTATTAATAATTAAAAAAAAATCAAGAATAAGTTAAATATATAATTTAAAAAAAATTAATATATATAAACTTTCATGTAAATATATTGGAAATAATTATCAAAAATTTCGCTTTCAAAATTTGTTTTACTTTACTTTTTATATTTTTTTATGCACATTACTAAAAATTCCTAAATTTAAAATTTAATTTTTTCTCAAATGTGATATTATTTCCGTATTCTACGTACATGATTTTATATAAAAAAACAAAAAAAAAATTCGCAAATTCCCCTAATTTTTCATTTTACTTTTATTACAATAAAAATTTTTAATATCATAATAAAAATCGAAATATAATAACTGTATATATTCCTAGAATATAATAAGGTGTAATATAATTTAAATAAATAGATAATATAACTTAAATATATTTTTTTGAAATATCTTCATACCTTCAATGGGAAAAAAAATTTCTAAAAAAATTTAATGCCACCTTTGTCCCCAACTTCGTTTCTAATTATCATTCATTTTTATATAATATTGTAAAACTAGATAAAATTTTACATCATTATATAAAATAAAAATATACCATCATTGACACTTTTTATTGACAATTTATGAATTTAATTTTTTTAGAAAAAAAAAAAATAAAAAAAATATATTATTATTATAAAACAATATATTTAAAACTATTTATTTTTTATATATTTCTTTTGAAATTTTTTATAATATTTGTAATCAAGCAAAATTTGTCGCCACTGATTGTAAACAGCCTCTAGTTAAAAAGTGCTTAAAATTAAAAGAAAATTTTAAATCTTTTATAAAATAATATAGTTAAAAAAAATTCAAAAAAAATATTGATAATTATTAGAAAAAAATCAAGAATTAGATAATTAAATAAATTAAAAAAAATTAATATATATAAACTTACATGTCAATATATTAAGCTTGATTTAGATTAATATTTATTAAAAAATGATTAAAATTAAAATAATATTTTTAATCTTCGACTTGAAAAAATTAATTTTAGATGTCATTTGACTTTTAATTTAAGTAGTTAAAAGTAATTAAAATTATATTTGATTTTAAACTACCATATATAATATAATCGTAAGTATAAATAAGATTTCGGTGATTAAATAGTAATTACCTTGGATAAAAAAAATATACTAGAAAATTGAATAATTTACAATACGGATATTTTTTAAACTTTTAATCCAGATAACAGATCAACAGCAATTAAATGGCTGAATCCTGAATAAACTTTGGGTAATTAATTATTTTAATATTAATTAGTCTTATTAAATATAAAAATTAATAATAAAATTTAAGTTTTATTTAATTATTTATTTTATATAATCATTATATTAGTATAAAGTTATATTATTGCTAATATTTTTTATATTTTAAAAATATACGATGATATTTAATGATGTTCCATGGGTTAAAAATTGAGAAATTAGTTATAATATATATTTTAGGTTAATTTTATATTGAAATTTATTAATTTAATATATATTTATAAATTTTATATTCAAGTTATATTTCTGTGAATTAATTAATATATAATTTATATTATTAATTATATATAAATCAAACTTTATTTCACAATATTCTAGCAATAAAACAGTAGGAATTTGAATAATAAAATTTATTTTAATTCATAATTTTTCGAATTTAAAACTTTTATATTAATCTGAATAATCTACACAAAAATTATACAATGAAATTAAATGCATTTTTGATGCATCATTAATAATTCCAATTTCCTTATTAATTTTTTAAATTAAATACCTTAAACACTCATAATCAACTTTTCTGTCCAGAATTAATTTATTATCAACACCAGAGTCACCCTATAATTTCATGTAATTGCTTCTAAAATTTTTAAAAACTTAATTAAAAACTTAACTTTTTTCTAAATCTTTTCTTAAGTTCTCATAATTTTACTTATTTGGATACTATTTATAGATATTAACCAAAAATAAATTTTCCACTTCCAGATTACTTATACTAACTCTATTTTCGCTTCTTTTTTTCAATTAATTTTAATAAATGGTCTATTTTTTCAACTAATTTCCAAAAATTTCATCAATTTTCCCTCTGAAACTTTGATAGTATTTTTTAATTTCGCTAAAAAGGTCAAATTTTTCCAGTTTTTTTTGTTTTTATAAATAATTTTAAACTTTTCCGGCCATAAACTCGCTCAAAGTTTCATTCACAAAGGCTAAATCGCCCCATTATAAAACCTCACTTTCTTTAACTTATTATCGAACAATATCATACTAATTTTATAATGTATTTTCAAAAATGTCGTTATTTTCAGTATTTTCCATCCAATTAGCAGAAAAAACGTCGCTTAAACAAGTGTTCATGCTAAATTTGTTTACATGATCTTAATAAGGAGGACAATAAGTGGCGTAACTGGGTTGGCCCCCGTTGGCTGCACTTACGGCGTAAATATTGCTATTTTACTTTAGTTCTTCAAACATAGACCCTGAAAAACAAGTTTCTAGGTAAAAAACTATCTTATTGTACATTTTCTTTTAGCTCATTTCATTAAATATGTAATTTAACTGGTCCTTGTAAAATAAATTTTTATCATTAGTTTATATTATAATATTATTTTATTTATTTATTTATTTATTTATTTATTTATTTATCAGTGATAAAACTGTAATCTTTAATATCTTATTTATTGTATTTCTTTTATTTATATCTATGTTAAATTTTTTCTTGTTAACCTCTTTTCATAACCTATGAAAGATATATATTATATATATTTCAATTTAAAGTAAATTTATATAATTAAAAAATAGTGTTTTTTCTTCTTTAATTTAACAACTTTATTTTTTATGAAATATTTTAATTAAGTATAAAAGAATTTTACTAATGGGTATTCGTCAAATAAAAATCTTATTAATTAATTACTGCGAATAAATAAGTTCCAATTTTTGGAAATGATATCATTCCAGGATAACCATGGTCAGAAAAATATATAAATATTTCATCATTTTCTGTAGTTTTAAAAACCTTTCCATTTCCACCTCTAACGCCTTCACCATCCCCTTAGAAATATAGTATAGATTTAACATTTTTAAATAAATAAAATACTTGGTATAAAATTTAAAAATTAGTGCATAAAATATCTTTGAATTTAAATACCAGTTAAAATAGCTATAAAATTTTCAACATTTACATCTTCTCCTTTATAATCAATTTAGCAACCTTCGTAAACATTATATCCTTTAAACTGTTCATTTGTCGGAGCATTGTATATTGTTCCAGGAAATGCATCTATTTTTTATATATAAATTTATCATAATTTAAAAAGAATTATATATTTTTCTATTTCAAAAAGAATTAAAAAAAAATAAAAAAAAAATATAGTTTTAAATTTTTAAATTACTGTACTAATTATAAGCTATATCATCGTATGCCATAACTATAATGTTTTCAGGAGACATTCCATTTTTTATTAAAATTTAATAGGCATCTTTTTTTTTTGAATTTTTAAATGGTTAGAAAAATTTTATATTTTAAATTTTATAATATATCTAATTAAAATATAAACATTATATTAATTTGTATACGACAAACATCTGCTTAGTGTCTGTAGTTAGAATATCCTTTAGACCCAGCAGTTAAAAAAGCAAATTTTTCAGCTTTTACGTAAAAATTAACTAAGATATTGAAAACCAAAAACAATAATTAATAAATTTTTTTCATTTTCATAAGTTTTTTATTTTTTTAATTTTTATTTGTTTTATTTATTTTTCTGATTTTAAGAATATCAAAATTGGAAGAATTAGTTTCTTTAGTAAATTTTTTACACTTAAATTAAAATTTATAAAAAATAAAATTTCTAGAATAAAATGTACATATTTCTGATTTTATCATTTCTAAACATATAAAAGTTTGTAAATGGATTTTAAATGAATTTTTATAGTAATTTTTATTCAATAAATACAATATCAAAAAATAATATCACAGAAAATTTTTAAAAGTCTACCATATATATAATTTTTTAAAATTCACTCTAAAAAAAAATCAACCAATTAATTAACTAAATGTTAAAAAACCACAAATAAATTTCTTCAAAATTACAATTTTATCCACCACATAAATAATTAGAAACTAATAATAGAATAAACTAAAAACTAATTCATAAAATAATTTAATCAATAATCTAAATTATAAAAATAAAATAAAACCAATAAAAAAATAAAAAAATCCAAATCTAAATCAACTATAAATATAAACGTATAATATAATAAAATGGAAGCCAATAATAAATAAGAAGATTAAAAATAAAATCAGTAAAACAAAGAAGAAGTTGAAAAAGAAGTCACTTTCAAAGATTTAGGGGTAAAAAAATTATAATTCATATCAAATAAAATTCAAAATATTATTAAGCATATTTTTTGAAAGTTATTTAATTTTGTAAATTTGAAAAATAATAAATAAATATTAATATAAAAATAAAAAATGTTGCTGTATTTTTAAATTAATAAATTACTTAAATTATGTTTTTTTATTGATATTTTTTCTTTTTTAAAGCTTTGTGATGAATTATTAGAAGCTTGTGAAAGATTAAAATATAAATATCCTACAAAAATTTAGAAAGAAAGTTTACCTTATACCTTAAAAAAATAAGATATTATTGCCTTAGCCGAAACTGGTTCGGGAAAAACTCTTTCATTTGCAATTGTAAAAAATTAAATATAAAAATTTTTAGTTAATTTGTTTTTAAATATTAGTTAATTTATTTACACTTATAAATTTTATTTTAATAATGTATATTATTTAATAATTTAGCCTGTTATTCAAAGTTTATTAGAACAATAAACTCCTTATTTTGCCTTAGTTTTAAGTCCAACCAGAGAACTTTGTGTTTAAATTGCAGAACATTTTGAAGCTTTGGGATCTAGTATTGGTTTGAAAACAGTCACTATTGTTGGAGGATTAGATCCTATGATGCAAGCTATAGCTTTATCAAAAAAACCCCATATAAGTAATATAAAAATCAATTAATAAATAAAAGATAAAAAATAAAATTACTTTATTATTATTTTAAAGATAAATTAATTGAAAATATTTAATAAATTAATTAATTTATAAAAAAACAGTTGTTGGAACTCCTGGAAGAGTTTTATATCATTTATAAAATACTAAAGGATTTTCCTTTAAGAATTTGAAATTTTTAGTTATGGATGAAGCTGATAAACTTTTAAATATGGATTTCGAAAAAGAAATTAATAATATTTTAGAAATTATACCCAGAGAAAGAAACACCTTCCTTTTTTCAGGTATTTTTTTTTTTTTTTATGTTTAAAAAAATCAAAAAATAATAATTTAAAAATAAATTTAGTTTAATTTTTGTATTTAATTTAAAAATATATTTATTTTAAAATAAAATTCAAGCTACCATGACGAATAAAGTTAATAAATTATAAAGAGCATCTTTAAGAAACCCTGTAAAAGTAGAAGTTTCTTCAAAATATCAAACTGTTTCTACTTTAACTTCCAATTACCTTTTCATCCCTGCTAAATACAAAGACTGTTATTTAATTTACACTTTAAATGAATATGCTGGATAAACAACAATCATTTTTGTAACTACTTGTATGTAGGCAATCAGGTAAAAAAAATAATTAATTAAAAAAAATAATAATAATAAAACCATTTTTTAGAATCTTTAAAGTTAGTTTTCTTTTATTTTTATTTATTTATTTTTATTTAATTTTTTTTTAAATTTTTAGAGTCTGTTTAATGGCCAGAAATCTGGGATTCTAAGCAGTCACAATACATGGGCAAATGAGCTAAGTAAAGAGAATGGGAGCCATTAATAAATTTAAATCTGGGGAAAAAAATATATTAGTAGCTACTGATGTCGCTTCAAGGTAACAAATTAACATATTAAAAAGAATTATTAAAATTATAAATATTACTATATAAAAAATATGGAAAATTTTAAAATTTAAATTTATATTTATAATTTAGAGGACTTGATATTCCTAATGTAGATTTGGTTTTGAATTTTGATATTCCTCAAAACGCTAAAGATTATGTTCACAGGGTCGGAAGAACTGCTAGGGCTGGAAAAGCTGGAAAGGCAATTTCTTATGTCACTTAATATGATGTTGAAGCTTATTAAAAAATTGAATTTTTATTATAAAAAAAATTAGATCCTTTTAAATGTGAAGAATCGGAAGTTTTGATTTTCCAAGAAAGAGTTTAAGAGGCATCTAGAATTGCAAATTAAGAAATTAAAGATTTATTAGAAAAATAAAATAAAGGGTCGCTTGATGAAGATGAAGGAGGCGATAATTCATCTAAAAAAAATAATTATAAAAGAAAAGGGAAAATCCTTAAAGATAAATCTAAAGGGAAGAAAAAACCAAAACTCGATATTTGAAAAATATAAAAAAATATAATAAAAAATAATTAAATTGTCTACAATCTTTTTATGTTTATAATATTAAAGCTATAATTTTTCTAAAATTGCAAATATTTAGATTCGAATAATAAAAAATTAAAATTTTTGTTTTTTAATAATTAATTTTCAAAGAATTTTTAAACCTATTACAAAATTGTCTTTTACATTTTAAATTTCTATTTTAATTCCCTTTTTTTATCTAATCTGATTAAACCCTATAAACAATAGTAATAATAAAATTATAAAATTATAAATTACAAAAATTTTAAAAAAATAAACAGAATCTTCAAAAGGACATTATAAAAATAAAATACAAATACAAAGCCTAATTTAAAAAAATATAAAAATAAAAAATTTATAAAAAAGATAATGGATTCCCAAGCGCAGCCAAACAAAGAAGTAAATAAAAACAGCGAAAATTAGGAAAATAAGGAAAAATTAAGACAAGAACTAAAAGAATTCGGATTCGAAGAAAGTCTGATAGAAAAAGCGTTATGTTTCACTTCTAATCAAGAAGAAGCTTTAAATTTAATTTTAACTTTTCAAGAGGAGCCAAATTTTTAGGTTCCTCAAAATTAAAAAAATTAAAACGAATTTTTGCCTTAAGGAATGGACCAGCAAACTCTTGCTTAATTGGGAAATGTTAACCCTAATTAATTGCTGAATTTGGGCCAAAATTTTCAGTTTGGACTTAAAAGACCTGATAGAGAATATAAAATGGTAAATTATTTATGCATTTATATATTTATTTATATATATATATTATTTTAATTTTAAAATCAACTTAAATTTAAATTTTTAAAATATATTAAGAATAATAATTATAACTTAAAGAATTGATTTTAAATTAATTAATTTATCTATTAATTTATTAATTTTGAATATGTAGAATTATAGAATTATTTTAAAAGCTTTATATTTATTTATTTTTTTAGGTTTTCTTAGTCAGAATGGATTTGAAAATGGGAGTAGGGAAAATTGCAGCTTAAGTTGGGCACTCAGGTAAATTTATATTAAAAATTATATGATTGCGAAAGTTTAATTTTAAAATATATTGATATTAGTTTTAGGAGCCTATAAATAAATAGTTAGCAAAATAGAGAAAAATAATGACAAAGACCTTAAAGAAGTTTTAGAAACATACGAAAATTATGGATAACCTAAAATAGTTTTAAAATGCGAAACCAAGGAAGAATTTTTAGACCTCGAATAAAAAGCCAGAAATAAAGGTTTAAAGTATAAAAAATTCTACATTCTACTTATTTAAAAAATATTTTTAAATACTTATATTAGAAAATTTAACAATAAAAAAAATATTTTATTTTATTTTATAGTACTTATATGGTAGCTGATGCAGGAAGAACTTAAATTGGTAAAAAAATATATAAATATTTAATTTATCTATAAATCAAATTTAAAATAATTTATTAAATAATTTAATTAATTAAAAACAAGAACCTGGATCATTAACAGTTTGTGCTATTGGGCCTGGACCTGTTGACGCCATAGATGAAGTTACAAAACATTTAAAATTACTCTGATTTTTTAAATTTTAAGAAAATAAATAAAAACTAAGAAAATAAAATTTGTATAATTAATAGATAATGCATTAATTTAAAGTAAATGTAAATATATATATATTATTATTTTATATTAAAATAAGATTAAATTTGGATAATAATATTTTAATTTTATTTAGCATACTAGGCATGTAAAAAAGTTAAATTACAATTTAATATAATATAATTTAATTTTAATTTAATTCTTATTCTTTTTTATCTTGATTAATTTTAGAATTATATAATAACAATAAATATTTATACCATATTTTATGATTAATTAATTTACTAATTAAATAAATTATATTCATATATATACCAACTTTACATTATTTTTTATAAACTTTTTCAAAAATGAATAAATTAACTTTCTCATATAAAATTTGTGTTTTTTGCAAAATTTTTATAGAATTCATATAAAAAATCATTCCAACTTTTATCATTATTATTATTAAAGACTCTGTTTTTACTAATAATAAGCAATATCATTCATTACAATATTATAGAATTTTGCGTTTTCTAAAGCCTTACCTTAAGTTTGGATATATTCTAACTATTCTTCTAAATATTTTACGTGTTATTCAACTTTAATTCCCAAACTCATTTCCAAATTTTATAAGGAACTCAACAACTCAGAAATTTATTCTTCATCTTAGAATTTTATTTTTCTTTAAATTAAAAAAATTTCATTAAAATATTAAATTAATGCAAAATTCGTAAATTAAACTATTCAATAAAATAAAAAAAGGAATAAAATTAAAAAATAAGTTATTATTATTATACCTAATGGCGGGCAAAAAACTGTCCTCCCAAAATTCTTTATCATCTTTATACTACAACTATACCATACCATTAATAATAGTGGGGTATTAAGCTCCAAACCACTGTAATCTTCTCCAAAACAAAATATGGAAGTGATTGTCAAATAAATGATCGTTCATCAACTTATTTTCGACTGTTTATTCAAAACATTTGGCGATTAATTATTAGTTCATTTTATGTATATGAATGGGTAATCTAGAGGCTAAAGTTTCTTTGAATTCTTAAGTACCTTAATTTGCCTCTAAAAATGAAATATAAACGTATCCAAATCCTTTTGCAGTAAATTTGTGCATAGTTTTTGCAACTACGTGCTCCAATTTATCCCAAATTTCTTGTCTATTTATCTTTAATCTAAACAAGCCTAAGGTAACGTAACTCACAGAAGCAGGGGAAAATCTTGGAAATTTAAAATTTAATATTAAAAATTATTATATTTCGAATATTTATAGTAAAAATATAAGTAAAAATTATTATTTAAATGGGATAGTTTAAAAACTTTATTATTATGTTCATTATCCTAATTCTTGCATTTTTAATAATTTTTTTATAAATAAACTCAAATTTTAGAGTAAAATATTTAAAGTGAAATAATAATTTACGAGTCCAAATGATTCAATAAGTGGTCTAAAGTATTTTAAATCCATTCATGCTAGTTCCAATCAATTTCTTCTTTGATTTCTCTTTTAGACAATTCAATTAAAGCACTGCAAATTTCGGTTTCTCTTAGATTATTTGGCTCTTCCAAATGTAATAAAATTTAATTTCCACTCATATTTTTAAAATTAATGTAGTCATGAGTTTAATATCTGGGCTTATATTTCTAAGGTCTATAAATATAACTAAATTTAACTGGAATATTTATAGGAAATACTATATTTTCTTATTTCAAATCCATAGGTCTAATTTTAGACACTTTTTTGAATAAATGGGGTCTGGCTTCACAGTATTTAATTCTTTTTTTCATTTTTTTACCAGGGGCCACTCTATTATAATTTGCAGCTTATTTCTAAACTAAAGTTTAAATTGACCCTTATTAATACTAAAATTATTAAAATAAACCTTGATTTACTCCTGAATTTTGAATTATTTTTTAAATATTTTTCAACATTTTTGTCTAAATGTTCTCTATTTTATTTTATTTTGAAAAAAAAATAATCTCTCTCTTTTAATAATAAAAATTAATTTTTATATATTATTTTATAATATATATATTTTTCTACTATCCAATTAATTAATTTATTAAATTACAAATCAATTAATATTCACATATAAAAATTATAAAATCGATGGCTTATTCTTAAAATTTAAATCACTCTAAAATAAAAAGAAAAATTCTTATTTTTAGTTTATAGTTATATATTTACAATAAATATAAATTATTAAAAGATAATATATCCTTGTTTTTTTATGCTATACTTTAATTTTAAACTCTTCTAATATTACTTTACTTAAATTAAATTATATTATTTTTAATATATATTTATCAATCTACTCACATTTTTCCAAAATACATCAAATGCTCTAATGGGTGTAAGTAAATGGACCAAAACTAAATATCTCATAATAATAATACATACATAAATAAAATATTATAAATTTAAATTTCTAATAAAATAAGCGATATAAAAATAGCTTTTAAATAACACTTTATATTAAATAATTCTGAAAAATATTTTTTCTAAAAACAAACAAATTATTTTATGAGATATAAAGTTTCAAAGCCCATTTAATTTACATATTTCTGTATACTTAGATTTCTTTTAATAAAAAAAATATTAACTTAATTTTTAAATATAAATTTAAAATAAATATGGAAACATATGTTTTTTTATTTTTTATTTGTTATATCTATTATATAATATTCATAAAATAAGTTTTTTATTTTACCAATTCAAAAATTGTATCATCGGCGTACTAATCAAAAATTTGCAAGTTTCTAAATAATATGTCACTCTTTACATGTTATCTATAGTCAATTTTTTCCATTTTACTAACTTAATTTTAATAACCTTAAGCTAATTCTTAATATTATTTTAAAATATTCTAGTCCAATTTAAAAAATAAAAAATAAAAAATGTATTTATATATACATGCATATAATAAATTATAAATGTTATTTTATAGTTAAAATATATAAATTATGCCATATTTACATCGGTTTAAGTTAAAATTTATTTTATTTTAGTATCTGTTATTAAATCACTATAATTCTACTAATTTTAAATATTTTAATTTTATTATCTCATATGCTAATTTTAATTCTATTATGCTTATTAGTGCTATCTGTGTTATTGTGGTTAATTTTATTACTATGGTCTCATTTAATTCTAATTCGTCTACTAATTCATTTAATATTATTTGAAAAATGTTTTAAATTTATTGATAATATTATTTTATATTTTTGATTAAATTTTTTTTTTTTTATAAAATATTCTTTCATAAATCAATTAAGATTTAAATAGAATAATTGTATTTTCATATAAGGTCTTAGAGAATGTCAAATTTTATAAAAAAATGTCAAAATTATTTGTTTTTTATGAAATTATTTATCAAATTTAGATAAAAAAAAAATATTTTAGATACTGTATTTTTCATTAAAGTTCTTAATTATTTTATATACTTATATTATATATATATATTATGAGTTTGTTGATTTATACAATAAAAATTGAATTGAAAAAGGGAAAAGGAATTAATCAAAACCAAAAATTCATATAAAACTATATAGAAATATCAGTATCAATTTAATCCTTTTACACCATTGTTGATTAATTATTTTTATCAATTCCTTAAAAATATATACACTTTAAATTGCTCTATTTTTTCTTATTTTTTTATTTTCCTTATTTACTTAAATAACCATAATATAAATGCGCATCATTTTAACATATACTTAAGTTTTAATCAAATTTTAATAGACATTAATAAATTTGTATAATACTAAGGAGTCTTCTGAATTAAATACCCTATTTATTCTCAATTAATTATTTGATATTTAACATAATTTTTTTTTTTTTGCATTTCCTAACTATTATACTTTTTCAAATTTCTGTGTATATTTCATTAATTATTTTTATTATTATTGTTGATTTATATTTTAGTTTCTTGATCTACCCCCTTATTCCCAATATTCAACTCAAATTTCTTACAAAACCACATAAAACACATATTTCTAAACATAAAAATAATAAACAGCAAACAGTAAGTAAAAATATCATAAAACGCATAAGAACTTTAATAAAATGATGAATTTTATTTCAAAATCCATAAAGACTCAAAATTAAGTTATTATTAATAGTATATTTTTATTCTTATTCACTAGTAATTTTAACCCTATTACTACATTTGCTAATATCTCTGTTGCTATTAGTAGTACTGTTATTATTAAAGCAATTATTATTATTACTAGAATTATTATTACATCTAAATTTACTATTAATTTTATTGTTATTACTAAGATTACTGTTATTATTAATTCTATTAACTATTACCTGAGTCTATATTGGGGTAAATTTACTTTAAAATCTGATTTTTGATGGTCTCCTTTTCCCTACTGTTAAAGAAGTATTTATTTGATCTTATTAAGTTAAAATATGTAAACAAAACACCCCAAGGATGAGGTTTATCAACTACTAATCTTTCTGAAATTATTCTATATTTATATTAAAAAAAATATTAAATAATTTTAAAATATATAAAAGAAATTATTTCATATTTTTTCTCGTTTATTATATATAATATTCCTAAAAATTTACCTAAAGATCTAATCCTAAATTTACATTTTGCTCTAATCTTCAAATTGAGAGAGAATGTACTTAATATAGAAATAAGTATATAAATTGGGGAATCTTATATTGTTAACAATGCTATTTAGCAAAATTTCTCTCAATTCCTAGCTTGATTTATTTATGATTTCCTTGAAATTTTTACATAAATTAAACAAAAATATAAAAAATAAAACAATTGAGTTAAATATTTACGTTTAATAATTCGAAGGCTTTTTCTTTTTTATTTACCAAATTAGGCAAGTATAAAATTAGAGCATTAATAACTTTAATATTATTGTTTTCTAAGAAAAATAATTTTAATTAATAATTAATTTATTTATTTTAAATTTAAAATATAAAAATATTAAATTTAAATTTTTTCTACTTTATTCAAAGATATTCATAATATTAATAAGACTATTTTGGGAAGAACTCTAAATATATCCCTCAATAAATTGCTAAAAAAGTTTAAATTAATTTTTAAAAACCAATATAAATTAAATTAATTAATGTAAACATTTAAAAAATAGTTAACATTAATTTAATTTTTACCATTAAATTTGTTTCTCGTAAGTTAAATTATAGATCAGGATAATATATATCAGGTGTTTTAGTATTTTCATCAATAGTATCAAGCTAGAATATAAATTTTATAATTAATTAAATATTTAAAAATTATATTAAAAATGAAATTAATTACATTCAAAGTACTGGATGAAGGATCAGGGGGTCTGACATTTTTAGGGAAAGAAGCCAAAATAATATTTTTAACCTACATTAATTAGTTAGAAATTACATCACAAAATATAATTGCGTGCTAAGATAAAAAGTCGGCAAAATCGTGTAATAAAATTAATAAAACTCTTAAACTTCCTTTGTAAAAACATTAAATGCTTTCAATTTCTATTGTTTCGTCAGTTACAATTTCAGAGTTAACTTTTAATAAACATACAATCAATTATTGGTAGTGTTGCCAGTATTTTGTCTAAAAAATGAATAATTTAATTACTAATAAAGTTTATAAAAAGAATGAATAATAAAAAAATTTACATTTTTTAATAAAGGATAAATAAAGTATCTATCAGAAATCAATTTCAACCAAGCTTTTTTAATTAATTAAAAATTATTAAAATTTATTGAAAAAGTTAGATAACAAAAATATTTTTTACAATAAGAAAATCCGGGGTAATTTATAGGTTATAATTTAATAAATAAGTTTGTAAGTTGAATGTACATGTTTAAAACTTCTTATTCTTAAAATTGGTATTCTTATCTATTGATATCATAAATTAAGTTCATAATCAATTTGAAAAATGGTCTTTAGTTAAAAGGTACTTAAGTATTTTCGTGCCATTTGGTTAAAACTATCAAAATACTATCACAGATTTTTTCTAACAACTCATTTTTATCAATATTTTTGGCAGCTTTTAAAATAATCACAATTAATTTACTAAACGAGTCAATATAAGACAAGTCCAAATTTTCAAATTTATTAACTTCATTGTTTTAGTCACTATATTCAAATTATAATAATAATAAAAATATAAATAAATATAAGAGAAAATGTAATAAGTAAAGGAAAATAAATTAAATATATAAATTACACTGAATCCATAGCGTAGATTATACAGATATCCATAACATAAATAAAGAATTTTTAAATATTATCATCTTCTTTAGGCAAAACTTCTGTTTCTAATTTTTTGATATAGTTGGAAATTTAAGACTCAGTTTTCAATTATAACCATTCTTCTAAATTTTCTTTGGCCAAAGCGCAAAAAACGTGGTCCAAACTTTCGAAAATTTATTTATAACTTTCAATATTTTTTTATAAATCTTCAGAAGTTTTGATTTTTCTGCCTGCATTCAAAGAATTTCCACTTGGAAATTTAATGTATTTTTTAAAGAATTCCTCAATTTGTTCACAATATTATTAATTTAATTAATTTATACTTTTCTATTTAATTAAATTGTTGAAATAAGTTTGTCTGAAATATTCTATAACTTCTTAAAAATTTTAAACCGTATAAACTTTGTATTTTTATATCAAATTATCAATATTGTTAACAAAAAATGACAATACTTAAAGTGTGTTCATTTTCTAACAAAAGAAATAAGTCATTTAATTGTACTCTTACAAGCTGTACAAATCGAGAGTCAAAAAGTAATTCATATAGTTTCTCAAAAAACTTATTAAAAAATAAACAATCAAAAATAAATAAAAATAAAAAATTTGCAATAAATATTAAATAAAAATACTATTTATTCTTTATTATTAATTTAAAGAGAATTTCTTTTTATTTTATTTAATATATTAATATAATTTCTTTTATTAAATTTTATTATTTTACATAAGGTTCTCTGCTTTGGGCAATGAAGTAACAAATTAAAAAAAGGCGTTGACAACTACTTTTTCTTTGCAATTATTTTTAAATAATCTCAAAACTTCAATTATAATTTTTAATGTAAAATGAGCTTAAATTTTAGATATAAAGAAGAAGGTAAATTTGACTAGAGAAGCTGATTATTCTGCGTCTTAACATATAGGAACGACTAATGATTTAACTTATAAAAAAAGTTGTTCTTATTTTTCCCTGTTATCATTTTCTCCTCTAAATTCACTTAATTCTTAGAGTACTATATTTTAAAAATAAAATAAATTATATAATATATTAATTGAATTATATATAATATAAAATAAATTTTTAAAATTAAAATTTTATTACATCTTCTGTATTAACTGTTAATTTCTTCGTTGCTGTTAATTACTCTTTCTTTTTTTCTGATATTAATTGCGTAATCATCATAAATTTTTAAATCATCAATACTAGACTCAAACTATATTATGTGTAAAAATTAAATTCTAATTTTAATATAAATATGAAGCAATTTAATTAATTACCTTAGGTCTCAATTATTCAGGCAAAAAACTAAAAAAATCATATTATTTCTGTAGTTCAGGTCTAATTTAAATACTATCTTTTTATAAGCTTTTGTCTTCGCAAGCCTAAATATACAATTAGTTTAAATTAGATAAATTTAAATTTAAAAATAAAATAAATTATTTTTTTTATTTTACTTTCAAAATAACCGGATCATTTAGAAATTCTTAATAAGACCTATCTGAGACTTATGATTTGATCAATTTACACCCTTAATCCAAATTTTCTTTTACAATTAATTCTATGATCGCCTTAATTTGTTGAATATTGTCAGGATTTTTAACTATTTTATCTTCTAAAATATTTACTAATTTTAAATCCAAATTTTTTTATAAGGGCTCTCTAACCACAACCAAAGTTAAATTATTACATACTTTTTACAGCATTGATCCAAATGCCTTCAATAATACTTAAAAATCTCTTTCAAATTAGAAATCCTTGTTAGATTAAAAAAAGAATTTTTATTATTAAATTATAATTTTAAAATTTTAATTATATAAATTTGATTGATTTCAAAAATAAATAAATAAATAAATAAATAAATAAATAAATAATTACTAATTATTTAATTTAGGCACCTGAAGTGATGTGTAGATAAAATCATGGGTAATAATATACTTATTAATTATTAACTTAATATTAAAAATTCATAACATTAATTTATTTAGAGTTGCTGTAGACTATTTTGCATTAGGAGTTATAGCATATGAATACTTTTAGCCCAATTTCTTTTATAGTTTTGATGATAGTTTTGGATAATTTTTCCAGATATTAGTGTAAAATATCGTTCATTGCCAAATCAAGAGCCTTAGCTATTAAAATTCTCAAATCTTGTACACTTAAACCCAAACTTTAGGCACATTATTCGTTCACATGTACAAGTTAAGGCAAATTTGGATTTGATAATTTAGGAGGCGCTTTTTCAAATTTTTTTTATTCTTCTGACCTTGTTTCCAAATAATCATTAACCTTTGGATATTTAAAATAAAGTTAAAAAATTTAATATTAGCTTTTGTAAATAATTTCGTTGTTGGAATATTTTTGTTTTATTTAATAAGTTAAAATTAAGAAAAATTTAGTTTTTTTTTTTTTTTTTTATTATTCTTACTGTTAATCCGTGTCCATCTCCTGGGACTCCGAGCCCCTAAAATAAGATATAAATTTCAGATTTTATACTGGTTTTTGTGTCTTCTTTTCTTTTAATTTCTTCTAATAAACTGAGAATAGGGTTCAGCCAAGGACTTTTATAAGTAAAGCAACTATTTTTAGCACAGTCTAAAATTTTACACACAATGGGAATCACCTTCTCTAATTTGGTCTTATCTTAACTGCAGTCAGCTATAAAATTTTTTAAATTCATATATTCATAGGTTATGGGTTTATTTCTCTTCAATGTAAAGTTTCTAAAATTAAATAAAAAATTAATTTATTTATTTAATATTTATATATGTATATTTTTTTTTATATTACCCTATTAATGATCCTAAATTCTTTAATTTTTTTTTCTCATCAGATGTAAATCCCTTTTCTAGCATCATAATTCTTTTCAATAAATTCAAAGATAAATTGATAACTCTGTTAAAAATCTGTTTTTAATCAGCTTTGGTTAGTAAGATAATTATAATTTCGTATTAAATTTGTTCAAATCCCTTGGATGCGACAAAATGCTTGGACCAATAAGCCTGCAATAATTAATCTTTAAGTATATTTTTCAATTCTCTGGCTTTATCATCTACATTTGCAAGAGAAACAGTGTTTAGCATAAATTAAATACTATCCCTACATAAAAAAAATAAAAAAAAATAGTTAACCTTTTATAAATAGGTATTAATATAATATAAAATACCTTATAGATTATTTTATTTAATCGTAAGTTAATGGCTCAGTTTCTTCCAGTGTCTTTTTCACAACGGCATCGAAAGTTTTGTCTCTAAATTAATTATTTTTAAAATCTATTTCTTTTTCCAAAGATCTAGGCATCGACCCATTTTCTGTATTTTTCTAGCCCATTTAATCTACAATTCCCATTGCTCCCTACTATTAGCCATAATATTATTACTATTAATTCCTAAAAATAAAAAAAATTTAAGCAAAAAAATAATTAAAATAATAAATTAAAAGATGTAAAATTCGTGATTGTAATCATTACATCATCATATATTATTGTTGTTACTGTGTGTTGGCAGCCTATGGGTATTATTATTATGGCAAATTTTACATTCCTTAAGGGTACATCATTTAAGGTTGATTTCCTGGAATTGGTTATCCAGGTTAGTACATATTTTATTATTATTAAACCTATTAAGGCATTTTTAAAACTCCAGCTTATTATTAATTTATCGGTAATTATTGACCCTATTATTATTATAATTTGTTATAGTATTCTTAGTTTTAAATTGTTCTGTCTTATAAACCCTAATAAACTTATTGTTGTTAAGCCAAATTAATATTATTATTTTTCAAATTTTAAGCAAAAATAACGTATTGTTATAAAAATTTTTCATCTATTTTCACACCTTATGCTTTCCATGCTTTCAATACTCTTTCAATTTTATCAGCATAAATTTTCAAGATATCAAAATTTTTAGCTAAAACTAAAATGAGATCATTTACAAACTTTAAATCTTCTTAAGGGCATTTTTCTTCCAATTATTATAAAGCACGAATTCCAAATTAAATTCTTTTTTTGCTATTTTTAGCTAAAGATTAAACTATACAGTCCAAGGCAATTGCCAAAGGTTTGTTATCGATAAGTCTATTTTTTAATATAAAAAATTAAATTTAAATTAAAATTATAATTTATTTATTTTTTACTCATTTGCAATTATTTTTCCGAAAATGTCCCCAGTTAAATTTAACTCATAATCAGGATAATTTTCGTGGAATCTAATTTCATCTAATAATCCAGTAATCATACAGGCATAAACTTCTCTGTCTTAAGTTCCACTACTATTTTTAAAGCCTTTAACGGTGGAAATAAAGGATTCTAAGCTTATATTTTTATTATATACCTGTTTAAAATATCCATTTGCAATTTTTTCTGTTTCATCTTCATTTCCCACATTATTAGGTGTCATTTTAGGGAAAACTTGTCTTAAAAATTAGTATTAATTCTTCAAAATTTCCAAATTTACTTCACTTATACTTTATTTCACAGTAATCAAACTTTCAAAAATTATAGTCAATAATTAAATATTAAGTTAGGCTTTTTCCAAAATATTTTCATATTTATTAATTAATTCTTCACTATTGCTTTAGGGATTTTATACTTTAAAGTGTTAAATTGGTTCAACCACATATTCATTAGTATATTATAAAAGAGCAGTAATAAATTTGTCCCCAACATTTTTTAACCTGTCTTAAAGCCAAATATCAAAGTGTAAATATTCTCTTTTTCCAGCTAAAATTCCTAAGTGCACCTTAAAAAATAGATAAAATTAATGAAAAAAGGTTAAAGCTTAAAATAGATTCGATTCAATATTTTAAATGAAAAAAAAACATATTTTTATAATTCAATATTTTTCATATTAAAATTATGGTCTATCTAGCTTGCGAAATACTAATTATTTATAAAAAATATAATATTTTCTATAATACTAATTTAGAGTCATTAATTTTATATTATTACTCAATCCAAATACTAAGCATTTATTAATAATTAATTAACCATATAATTAATTAAAAATTATTAGTATTTACTATATAATAAGTATATTCGATTTTTCATTTGGCTAATCTAATAATTGGTAATAAGATATAGTTTTAATGAGGAATTTACACTAATTCTTATTTGATAGTATATTTTTCATAATTTCATTCCCAATATTGGGAGTAATTAGCAAAAAGTATATAGAAAAAATTTTGACACTAAATTATATATTTTTTCTATAAAAGTATATAAAATTATTAAATTTTTCAATTTAAGTTATAATTTAAGGATACAAACATTTTTTATTATTTTTTATTTATATATTTTTAAAAATTAGTATTTCGCACGCTAGATAGACCATATATATATCTTTTTAAAATTACAAATTTTTATATTATATTATATAATTACCGAAAAATCGTAATCGTCCCAATTAGCCACTTTCATCAAAGAATCGGAAATATTTTAAGTTATGTCTAAAACTCTGCTCAAATTTAATGAAGTATTTTCCTTTTTGCTTTCTCTTTTATACAGTTCACAGATAGCAGAAATCAATAATTCTTCGTTATTTTTCCAAATACACTCGATTATATTCATACTACTAGCATTATTTGTTAAATATTAGGGAAATAACTCAGAAAATAACTCGTCCAACAACTAATTCCCTTTATTTACCTGTTTTTTGAAAAAAATTAATAAACTTACTGTTAATAAAACAGTTTAAATATATATTTTTTTGTAATTTTCAAATTTTTCTGTATTTTTTATGTTCTGTTAATTTTTCTGTATCTTTTATATTTCTTATTATTTTTATATATTTATTATATTTATTACCCTTAATTAACTCAAACTGACGATCAGAACGTCCGGACATTTTTAAATGGGAATTTCAAATAAATTTCTTATTTCAACTAAAAAATCACCGCTGCTCAATTCAACTAGTAACTCTAATAAATCTAAACAGGCCCAAAATTGCAAACTAGGAGCTATATTTTAATAATTCAGATTCTAATTAAACTCTAATGTACAAATTCTTTTATCCAATTCCTACATAAATGATATAATTTTAATTTTTAATTAAATTAATTTATATCATTCATTTATTTTCTTTTTGTTATTTTATAGATATATTTTTAAAAAATATGAATTATATTACATTCCATAAAACCAAATCAGGTTCACCAATTGTTAACATTGTACTTAAAAAGTGAATTTATGAACTACTGTGAATCCATTTACTAGTAAAAATTACCTAGGGCCATTAAAAATTATGTTTTTCCTTGACTAATTTAAAAAATTTAAACATATTTATGAAAACTTCTTTATTTTCAAATTTTAATCCGCTTCTATCAAATCTTCTCATAACATTTTTCCACTATTATTTTTTTCATTTAATAAATAAATTATTAAATAATTATTTAAATAATCTTATAATTTATTACGCTTAATCCTTTTATATGATTCTAACAAAACTAAATAAAAACGGGTAAATTCCATTAAACTTCCTTTTTACTATCTTGTTCTTCATTATTATTAGTAATCTTATTCCATTCTTCGATATCTTAAAAATTATTAAATAGTAATTAACAAAAAAAAGTAGAAAATAGTGTTAAATTGCTTATTTTTTTTTAAATTTTTTTACCATTTTTTTATAAAGCAACAAATAAATTATTTGCTGTCCTATCACTTCCATCTTCGTTTACACTTTCTTTAGAACATATATGCATAACACATTAAAATATTTACTCTTCATTCCACTCAAATCCAGAAAAAGTGTTTTCCATTTATTTCAAATTCTGTGTACAAGCAGGTCCCAAATCAATCAAAATTTCAGCTGGACTTATAAGCTTAAATTAAAAAATTTATGTTTTAGCTTTTAAACTTAAAGTTTAATATAAAAATTAATAAAATAATTTATTTAAATTAATTTTTTTACCTATTCTTATTTATTTAATTCCTCCAAATTTTATTCATCGGCTTTAAGCTATGAAATAGCGTCTCCATTTCCCATTAAAACCTTAAACTCGTTTCCTTTATTTTCTTTATTGGTTTGGACTAAAAAATCAACTTCACTGTACAAATTTTTCAATTCTGGGTTGACTCTAATCAAATAAAATAATAAACTAAGTTAATTATCCGGAAAAATATGAGGCTTATTCAACTCAAAATATTCTTTTAATTTCTCTTTTAATAACTACACGCCCTCTTTCTGAGTCCTTTGATTTGCACTCAATAATAAAGACATAGCTAAAATTATCTATAAAGGCAGCTGAATTTTCAATTATTTAGATAAATTGTTCACGTATTAACTTGCGCTTGTCTCTTTTCCGCAAACCTTTTTAATAAAATAAATGAATAAATAAATAAATTTAATATAATTATATAAATTTTCGTAATTTTATCATAATTTTCTTGTTTTTTATTTATTGATCTATTGGTAATAATTTAACCACGCAAGTTGGTTTAAAAAATATAAATTCATATAAATAATTTTAAAATATTATTACTTATTCGATTATAGAGGAGAAGTAATCTGGTAATTTAGAATAAGGATTGTTTAAACCATATTCTTCTAGCTACTGGCAAAAAAGCTGTGCCTTAATTGAGTTTAAAGTTTTTTCTTTACCTTGTTCCATCTGTTCGAGCAAACAAAGAAAAAAATACTTTTCCCCTTCGTATCCTAGATTCTAAATTACCTAAAAATATATATAATTTAATTTAAAATTGTTACAAATAAAAGTCATTTTAGAAAAAATTTGACTGTTTGGTCAATATAAAATTTCTCTTAATGCTAATTATTCTAAATTTGATTAATTTTTAAATTAAAAAATAGCTTTTGCAGAATTTTCTTAGCTTATTTTTAAACCATTAATCAAAAAATAAGTGTACATATGATAATATATAAAATTTCAAATTTACACCCTTTTAAAACCCCGGCACAAATAAGTTCATTTCCAAAATAGATAAATAATAGATTTTTCATGCAAATTTATAATTTAAAAACAAAAAATTAAAATTTAAAATTTAAAAATTACACCCCAATCTGAAATTTAAGAAAAAAAAAATCTACTCTTAAAAATAAAATAAAAATTGCTAAATTTTTTTGCAAATTCAATTACCTCTTAAACCTCGCTCTTTATCTGCTTAATTGTTTTTTTATTAACTAACGTCCCTATTAAAGTTTTGAGTTAGAGATAAGCCGATTAAGAAGGATTTGAGGTATAATTATTCATTTATTTTTCGTATATTTTTGTTTTTTATTCCTTTTTTAAAGGCTTATTAGTTTATAATTATTATATACAAGTATATTATTCGCAAAAATTATCAAATAAATAAATAAAAAATCTAAAAAAAATTAAATTATTACAATAATTAATTAAAAACTTTCTTTACATATTATATATTACTTACTTTACTTAATTATAAACTAATATAAACTAATAATAAGCAAAAATTATATTATTTAATTTATTCATTTATATTTTCAATTAATAAATTCTTTTTTTTTTGTTAAACAATAACTATAAAATATAGTAATAAATTATTCTCATATTTTTCACAAATTAATTAATTATTTTAATGAGGAAAATTAGCATATTACTTCGTAATTAATTTCATTCATCCTAACCTTTTATAAATTAATTAATTTAAATCATCATTATAATTTTCATTATTACTACGTATAATTCTGCTCTCAAAATAAAATAAACAATATCATTAGACTCTTATATATATAATAAAAATAATAAAAATAATAAAAATATAATAATAAATATATATATATAAAATTAAAAAAATTAGCACAGTAATATTAAAAAATGGTTGGTATAATTTTTTTTAAATCCAACTTTTAGTTATTTTTTTATAATCTAAATTTTTTATTCTTTGTTTAAATATAACTAAATAATATAATATTAATGATTAATACCTATTTATTCTGACATTTTATACTTTAATTATACCCATTAAATTATATAAAATTTACTTTAAAAAAATAAATAAATATATAACAATAATTAAATTCATTTTTTTTTTCTTTTATTATAAAAATTGCCATATATACAAATTATTCTTATATTCATTTATGTATGTAATTATTCTTCTAAAATAACAGTTTAATTGTAATAATTTTATTTTGAAAATTTTTTTAAATTAAAAAAATTAATATTAAATTTTTCTAAAAATTTTAGCAATTTCTTATTAAAAATTTAATTTAATAACTAAAAATTATAATATAAATAAATAAATACAAATGCTTATGATATGGGTAAGAGGCAATAAGGCAATTTGGCGAAATTAAACAGAGTTAGCACAAAACAATTTGAAACTTGGTTAGTGTTTACTTGGAAAAAGAAGAAGAGAGGATGAGGGGGCAAAAAAAGAAGAAAATGGATTAAAAAACTTGGAAATTTTTCTATTTTTCTATTTGAAATAGAAAAATAAACAAATCGGGAAAATTAACAAATACATCGATTTTTTTATATTTTTATTTTAATAAATATATTTTTAAATAATTTATAATAAATTTTAAGATTTTAAGTAGGTTTGCTTTGCTTTGGTGGAATGGAAGAATGAAAAAGTCTTATAAGTTTTAAGAATCTAAAGGCCTATTTTTTTTTCTCTTTTATATTTATCAAATATATATATATAAAAGTAAAGCAAAAAATTTTATTTTTAACAGTTTTTCAAGACCCACTTAAAAAATAAAACTCAATTTCAATATGTTTAGAGTAATATTATAGTTAAAAATTAAAATTTTAAACCAAATAATTATAAATAGCTATTATACATATATATACATATTAAAATAATAAATAAAAATATATAAAAAAAAATAAAAAATTTATTATAAAATACTAAAAATTATTTTATACTCTAATTAAACATTTTTTATTATGATTTTATATTTATAAAAATAAAATTATATTACAATTTTATCTTTATTTGTTTAAATTCATTGATTCATACCATTTTAATTTAAATATTCAATAATACATAAAATATCAAAGATAAAATAAATGTAAAAATTTTATAGTAAAGATTGTAAATAAACAATAAAAATAATTAAAAAAATTACTTAGAATCATATCAATACTTAAAAATGTGTCATATATTAATATTCAGGTAGTTTTAATAAATTGAAAATTTATATTAATATTTCACATTTTTCATATTTTTCATATTGTTTGAATTATTTATTAATTAATGTATTATTAAAATAATTTAATTTCATTAAAAACATTAATATTTGTAAAAATAAGCTCATAAACACGACTTTTCCTTAAATAGTAATTTAATTTATTAATTGATAAAAGGCATTATATTTATTTTGTATTTAATTATATTATATTGATTTAATTAATAATGTTTTTCAAAAATTCAAACATAAATTTCAAAAAAATAAAAACACATTAATTAAATATTTGATTAATTAAAAAGGCTCTATTTTAATATTAATATTAAAAATTTGTTAAAAAAATATAACAAAGAGAGAAAAAAAAATACTCCCATTAATGGGTAAGCGGCACTAAGGCAATTGTTTGCGAAATTAAGAGAACAAAGTTAAAAAACTTTAGAAAGATTTGGCTAGTTGTTATCATTGGTCAGGCCGTTGCTGGGGCTTATGATGTGAGAAAAAATAAATCTTTTTAAATTCTTCCATTTTAAAAATATAAAAAAAAATTATTCACAGAAAAAAATAAAGGTGTTCTATTTTAAACTGCGCTTATTGAATTAAAAAAGGTAACTAAATATTATTATATATAATAATTATTCTTTTAATAAATTTACTTTTATTTTATAGACCAAAGCTAGAACTCCACTTTAAGAAGAGAGCTTATAAGAAAGGTGAATAAATAAGACTTTGGCATTGTTAACAGCGATTAATTATTGATAAATGGTAAATATTTATAAAAATGAAAATTATACAATATAATTTAAAAAATATATTATATTTAATTTTAAAATTAACTTAACCTTTTTTTTATTAAAATTAGGAAGAATAAAAATGGGAGTGTAAGAACTTCCTGAACAAAATCTAGGTCGCAGGGACTTTTGCTAAATACATAAATAAGCGAGTTTTTGAATTTTTTGTTATAAAAAATTCAAAAAATCACAAAAATTTGCACAAAAAGCAAATTATATTTTTATATTTATATATATATAATTAATATATAAATGAATCAGTTTAAAAATTTTATGGTCTAAATTTCTTGATTTTATGCTAAAAGGTTAAAAAAAATGGAGAGAAGGTATTTTGCTTGGAATGAGGAATGGAATATAGAAAATATGTATCCCTCGGTTTTTTATACGACTGACTAATTATTATGAGAAATTGTAGAAGATGAAAAAAGTAGAATGTTGAATATACGAAAGGGATAAAATAAAGGGAAAAACTTTACAGGTATTTTTTTTTCAGCTGGAAAAATATCTGTAAAGCTTTCCTGAAAACTTATTTTTAATTAAAATTTTTATATTTATATTTTCACGAACATTTAAACCATTTTAAGATTCGCCGATTTTATTTTTAAAGAACTGAGATCTAATGACCTGAACCGAATCGAACGGAAACGAATATGCCTTTTTTTAAATGCTATTTTTTGAAATAATTTTTTTTTCATGCCTAATTTTTTTCAATTTTTTTTAAAATGCCTAAGCTAACAAACCATACAAACGTGAATTCCTTTACAATAAAATAAATAAAAAACCTTGTTGAAAAAATTCTATAGCCCAAGTAATTACGTTGCTCAAAATCCATAGCTTATCTGAAGTCTACTAATTTTAAAAGAGGGGAAAAGTTTTTAAAGACCGGAATTGCAAACACAATCCCCAACCTCTTTGAAATTAGTAAAGTCAAATCTTGTTAAGTTCTCTCTTATTTATTTAAGAAAAAAATAAAAATAAAAAATAAAAAATAAAAAAAATAATTAAGATAGAGAAATAAGAACATGTTTCAAAAATACGGATTTTCCTGAGCATCCTCTATCTATTTTTCCCGCCCCCACCCGTTAATAACTATTATGGAGCCATCACCTTTAGCTTAATAATATTTTTCTGCGAATAAAAAGCCTTTTTTTATATTGATTAAAATAAAAAATAAAATCTTCTTTTTTTTTTGTTTTTTTGGCTTATAATTCCAGAAAAATTTTAAGCGAACACATGGGAACAAGGAGTATTCTACATAATAGTGAAAAATGACTTTTAATAAAGTTTAAAGTGGTGCGGATCTGATTTTACAAATTAAAAGATTTCCTTAAACAGAAATCTGGTTTGTCGAATAGAGCTGTATAAACGGGGTGAGTTTATCAGATATTTTATATAATATTCTGAAAAGAAACACACTACAGACGGAAAAATAGCACTTTTTTTTATCTACTTTAAAAAGTTAATAAAAAAAAGGAGGGTAGGAAAACTGGAAACAAATAACCCTTTTAAAGATTTTTCTCAAATACGGAAATCTCTTTCCCCGGTACAAGGGTTTTCCAGTCGAAATTTTCCTATGATAAAGAACCGGCTATAGATGCAATCACAAGGTTAAAAAAAAAAATTGTAAAAATTCACATATCTTTCAAAATTACTTAAATAAAAATATAAAATGCTTATATTGCCTAAAAAAAAATTACTCTTTTCCTTTATAAAAATAATATAATATAAATAAATATCGGTCTTATAGACTAGAAAATAAATATTAATATAAAAATAAAAAAATAATTTATATTTAGCTTTAAATTATATAAAATAAAATAAAAATAATAAAACTTACTATATATAGTATAAAAAATAAATATAATACATAATAAATACTATAAACAATATAAAAGATCTAAAAAACATAATAATAATATATATAACACCCCCCTACAACTTTTTTTTTTTGATACTTCATATATTTATAATTTTTATTCTATTATATTCAAATATAAATATCATAAAAAAATTTCAAAATTAATTATATATTAAATTTATTATCTTTAGATTTTACTAAGAAAAATTATTTTATTTTATATCCATGACTAAAGAGAAATAATAAATTTCATTTTTTTTGCTCTTTATTTTATTTACTATTTCTTGTTATATACTCACTATATGAAAATAAATTTAATTTCTTTCGTTAATTAATAATAAACATACATTTATTAATTAATTTATATTAAAAAATAATTGACTAAAGTATCTTCTAAATTTACCCGATTTTTATAATAAAAAAAATTTATTTTTATTTATTTGTAAACTTATAAACATATATATATTTAGTAAATTATCTATATAAAAGTTATTATATTTATTATACAAGAACTATGCATTATATTTAGTTATGTAAATATATATAAACAAAATTAAGTTAACATAAATTAAAAAATAAAAATTTATTTATTTTTACTTCAAAAATCTATATTACTAAACTTTACCCTCAATAAAATATAAACTAATATTGTTTGTGTTTATCGTAAGCTTATCAAAATTATATAAAAAATTACTTAAATAAGGAAACAAAATGCTTTATTATAATTAATAATTATTATAAAACATAAAAATTATAAAATAAAACCTAAAAAATCAAAATAAAAATAATAAATGCATAAAAAAAATACTTAAATTTCAGATTCTATAAATACCGTTGACATAGATATTAACCTCTCAACCTAACAATACTCAAATATTAACATAGAAACAAAGAATTCAAACCAAATATCTCCAGAGTAATCCATAAACACCCCTTAAAAAACAAATTCAAAGGAAAAATTTAATATAAAAAAAAATTTCTCAGAAAAAAACACTAAAAAAGTCATTTTCGGTTCCAATAATTCTAAATAATAAATGCAAAATTAAAACTTAAATTCTTCAAATTTAAAAGAAAATTCAATATAAAACTCATAATTTAACTTAAATATCTAAAAATACCAATATAATTTATAGAATTAAACTTAAAATTAAAATTAAACTTAAATTTAAAATTAATAATACCAATAAAACCTTAGGAAAAGAACTAAGTCTGAGCAAAATAATAAAAATTTTTAATACCTCGAAGACACTCTAAAAAAACTTAAATTTTAATCTCAATAAAAATAAAAAAACGCCTAAAATTTCATTGTTTATGAATTTAAAAATGACAATTAAAATTCTAAAAAGTAAAATGTTATAAGTTATGCTGAATTTTTATCAATTTAATAGGAAAACTAAAATAAAAAGTAAAAGTAAAATTAAAATTTTAGTAATAAAAATATAAATAATGCTAAAAATATTTTAAACCTTCACAAATAATACAATTCGTAGTAGTTAAAATAATCTGATTAGCTTAGCTAAATAAAATAATTTTAGAATTTCGAGGCTAATTAAATTATTGATAAGTAAAAGGAAAATTAAGAAAACAGTAATTAAAATACCGAAATTTCTGTAATTTTAGAAAAGGAGAATGAAACTGTCGCAAAAAATAATATAAGTATAAAAATAATTTATTATTCAAATATAAAATATTTTTAATTTTTTAGTTTAATTTTTTTTTGAAATTTATACTTATTAAATAAGATTAATCCAGCCTTTTAAATAAAAGTACTTTAAAAAAGCAATATTTAAATGAATAAAATACCAATAAATCTTTTAAAACACCGGAAAAAACTAAAAAAACTCAAAGCTATTACCAAATTCATTCTCATAGGACAGAGTTATTAAAACATAAAATAAGAAATTCGCCCTAAATAAATGAAAATTATTCATAAAATTAAGATAATTCATATCAATAAATCTAAAACTAAAAAAATTATAATACCAAACTTTAGAAATAAAATTTAAGTAAAAATACAAATAAAACCTTAGATTAAAATACTAACCAATTAAATTAATTAATAAATAAGCGTTTAAATTCTTTAAATTAAAATCATTAAAATAAATAAAACCAAAAATCTTAAAATAAAACAGAAATAACTGAACAATTAAATTTTAGAAGTAAAAATAACAGTAAAACAAGTATAAAGTAACAGTAGTGTAAGTAAAAATAGTAAAGTCCAACAATTTTCCCAAAAATAACCAGATAGAGAATTTTAACTGAAAACATAAATGAGAAATAAAATAAAAAAACTACTCAAAACTCAATTTTCCAAACAAAAAAATTAACACTTCAAAAATATAATTAGCAAAACTTGGATAAAAACAAAAAAATAAGAGATATTTCAGCTAAAAATAATTTACTGTCTTAAAATAATGTTTAAAATGGTTAGAATTATAACATAATTTTACAAAATCAAGAAAAAAAAGATGAGTAAAACAAAAAAATTTAAAATAGCCAAAATTTTTCACTTTACGATTTAAATTAGAAATAAAAAAATTAAATTAAAAAAAGTTAAAACAGTAACTCATAAATAAAGTATCTTTAAAATTAAAAAATGAACCTAAAATTAAACTAACAATAAAAAATACACCAATCTTTAAATTTAAATCAGGTATTTTAATTTTTATATTTATACATATTAAATAAATATGTAATATAATATTTAATAAAGTAACATATATCTAAAATAGAAAAATAATCTAATTATTAAATATTAATAGTATTTTTTTATATTTATATATATATATTAAATTTTATTGTTTATTTATTAGAATTAAATTCAGTTAGAAAAAAAACATATAGATAGCTAATATTAAAGCTTAAAATTTAAAAAGCTAGATAAAAAAAGAAATAATTCATTTGAAATCCAAGTATCTAATTCATTAGAAAAAGTTTAAAATTTACATTAAAAAAATATTAATGACATAAATTTTTTAGTCTCTATAAAATAATAGCAACATATGCTAAAATAACACAAATTGTCATATTTTAATCAAAATTATTCCTATTCAGATTAAATTTAATTTTTAAATAACACTGATAACTTATAAAATTGAAAATATAAAAGTAAAATAAAATTAATTTAGTTATATATTATGCACTATATATTATTATATGTAAATAAATAAATATTATTATATTAATTATCCAATTTTCTATTTTTCCATTTTATATATATATAGAGATAAAGTATAACTTATATATATTTTAAAAATACTATATAATTACTACTTTAACACATATAAATTATTTAATATAAGGATTACATTTAATTAAAAAAATTTGAAAATCATTTCTTTTTTGATTTTAAAATCTTATTATTTCCAGATTTTAAACTTTATAAATTTTATTAATTTTTTTACTATTCTTACACAATTTAAGGTTCATTTAAATATATATCGCCATTTTCAACCGCCTCAATCATCTGAAAAAGAAAAAAAATTATAAAATAAAAATATTATTAAAAATTTATTTTTTACCTATCTTTTACTTTTATCAATCGCCTAATATTTAGCTGTAATTTTTTATTTTAATTAAAAAAATTCATTTATTTTATTAGGGTCACTTATGCCATTTTCCTAAACGTCTTTAAATCCAGAAATGTCTTCTATAAATTGATTTAACTCATTTTCTAAAGTCATTGCCAAAGTTTCACAATGTTCAGAAAAGTTTTTCTAAAAATTTTCGAATAAATTTTAGCTATTTTGCATTTTACCTTCCATTTAAAATTGCTAAAAAGCGAAAATATAAGAATATTTTAAAGCATCTCTCGAATCTATCAAATTATTAAAAGCCTCAACTAAAAATTAGGTTTCTTGTAAACTAACCCCTATTTTTTGGTATAAAGTGTTTCTTTTTTCCTCTAATTCTAAATCTAAAATTTCTTGAGCTTTTTTCTAAACGGCTAAAAAAAAAAATACTTTGTAATTTAATATATTAAAAAAGTACATAAATTTAAATGTGAGATTTTAAAAAGCTATAAACGAAATAAATTATTTTTAATAGATATTATAATTTACAAATTTAGAAAATAAAAAAATGATATTTTTATTTCTTTTTTTTTACTTTCGCAAGTTTTTACGTTATCAAAATAAGTTTATACTTTTGCCAAATAATCTTTAGCTTAAGCTTAGGAATCTTTGTCACTTTTTAATTTACAGGATGCATGATTCATATGTTCATTCTTTTAAATTAGATTAATTAATAACATAAAATATAATTTTAATTAATTAATTTGTATTTTTCTTAAATATTTTTTATTTAATTTTACTTCTGTTATGGGTTTCATACAAACATAACAAAATGCCTTACCACATCCACCAGGAGGAGCGCATCTCCTATAAAAAATACAAAATAAATAATTATTGTAAAAAAAACCAAATTTAAAAATAATGTATTAATTTACATAAAATCACATCCTAAACTTCTTTATATAGCTCTAGAACAGTGAGGACACTTTTTAGTATTAGCTTGTATCCTAATATAATATAAAAAAATTAATTTAAATATAATAGTTTAAAAATAGCTATTAAAGTTAATTTATCATTAATTAATAAAATATTTTTAAATAAAACTGTTAAAATTACCATTTTTCATCTAAAGTATTTTAATTATTTTTATTATTCCAATCATCTACCAACTTACAAGGACAAGGTTTGTGCCAAGCGGGTAATCTGCACTTAAAGCAAAATTTATGTCCATTTTTACATTAAACATTTGTATATTACTAATATTCATCTTATATACAGTATTCACAATCTACTCCGGGGCACCATTTTATTCCCTTACATTCTTCTGCATACAGTCTACTAAGATTTAATTAATACAGTTTATGAACCTATAGAAAAATTAAAACAATATATATATAAATTAAAAATTATAAAAATGATTTATTTAACTGATATTTATATGATAATTTACATGATCCATTTTAGTCTCATCTAAAACTTTATTTATCAAAGAATATTAAAACATATAATTACAATCCTCTTCCATGCACTTGAAAAAAACTTCTTTATTTTAAATTTTACTCTCAATATGAGAGGCAACACACTACTCACAATAAATATTACCGCAAGGTAATTCCACGCCTTTAGAACTGTCGTCAAAACAAATCATACATTCTACATTTTAATCCAAAAACTTAAAATCTTTCATATCCAACCCATATTTCTATAAATAATTATATAATGAAACATATATGAATTATTAATATAATATAAAATATAATAATTTATAAAGTAAATGAATAAAAACTAAAGGAATTAATATTTATAATATAAATTTACTTTTATAATAGCTTCAGAATCATTAAAATAATTTTAATTAAACTAATCTTAATTAAACATATAATGTCTAAAAATGATCAATGATTTATCGAAACCTAAATTGGTCAATTCTTATATATCATTTTGGATTTTTTTCTACAATTGTTCGAAAATTTCGACGTCTTTTATTATTTTAGGACCTTAATTTTAATGTTCAAAATTTCTATATAATGTTTAAGCTTCTTCATCTTCATATTCATCATAATCATCATCATCTTCTTCGAAATCCATTAAATCATCGTCATCATCTTCACAAAAATCATAGTCATCTTCATTATTCTAACTAAAGTCTTTTTTATTAAAAAAATAAAATAAAATTGATTAAATATAAAAGTGATAAATAATAAAATATTTATTATTAAATAATTAACATATTTATTGTCTTTTTTATTACTCTTATTCGCTTTTTATTTAATAATTTTTAATTTTTATTATGAAAAAATCCAATCAAAATAATAAATAACTTTTACATACAGTAAATTTTTGAAATAATTACCGGATCTTTAAGAGACTCTACTTATTTTTTTTTACATCTTTAATTATCTAGATGAAACTTTTTTTTTTAATTATAAATCATTTCCTTCAAAAGATTATACTTCTTATTCCATTCGAATATTGTAGACAAATTATTTTTTACTTTTTATTTTGATTTTTATAGTTTAATTTTTTCTTTTTATTTTTTCTTAATAAACTAAGTGTGTAAAAAAAAACAATCTAATATATTTTATTAAGAATTCTTCCGTATTTTTTTATCATATTTTTCTTTATTTTTTCAATACAATTAATTTTCGCAAATTTTTCACATATATATATATAAATTTATTCAATTTTACCAAATATTATAAAATCTGAAGAGCGAGATCTTAACCTAATAACTTCTTTTACTCCTATTTCGTATCAATTTAATTTTTTAAATACATCATATATTTTATCCAAAAAATTTACCAGAATATATAGCTTATAATAATAAAAATAGTTTTCATGAAAATTTAAAACAAAGTAGAATATGAAATATTTTTTATTAAGATTTAAATTTAAGTTTCAAAATTATAAGATTATTATATTTAAGAAAGATATTAAATATCTTTAATAAAGATAATTACTCATATTTATTTTTCGAAAATTTAAACCCAAAAAGTTACTCCAAACATGGCCTAATTATATATTCAATTATACAAATATAATAAATTCTATATAAAAAAGCTAATAAAAAATAAATATAAAAATAATAAATAATTCTAATATATTTTTATAAAAAAAAATAAGTCCAAAATTTAAAAATTAAATGCTTTAGCCGCTATCACAAAATCAAAAAAAACTTAATTTTTTAATATAAAATATATCGAAATAAACAAATTTTCTAGAAATAACAGTTAAAACTCTCTCATTTCTTCCTGAAATCCTAATTTAAATAAAAAAATCTTCCAAAAGGCTTTAAATAATATAGATAAACCTAGATAAAATAAAAGTAAATAACAATGTATTCTTATAATAAGTCACAGAGATATCATAAAAAACCTTTTAAATATTAAAATCTACTCTTTTTAAATAATAAACTAATTTAGAAAAAATTATTTTTATTTATGACAATTCTACCAAATTAACTCTTAAGTATAGCTATAAAGAAATTTCTTTATCATTAAAATATATAAGTAATTATATAAAATATAAAATTAAATTTTAAAGATTTAAAATATGATATAAATATGTTTTTTTATTTTTTTTTAATTTTTTGTAATCTTTATTAAGACAAGTAAAATAATGGGGTATTGAATTTTCAATAAAAAATGACAAATATGTAAAATAAAGAGGAAAAAAATATGTATTTTGAAGATGAGAATCGATGCCCAAATTTTTTTCTTTAAATAATAAATATTTACAATTCCTAATTATTAACTGATTCTTAGACACAAATAAAACGAATAAAATTGGATTTAACACCTTAAAATTCATCTCATTTTTTTACAGACACAGATCTTTTTAATTTTTTAGAGATTACAGTTGCACAAGCTTTACAAATTCATAATTTCTCTCTTATTTTGAAAAATTAAACTTGGATTTCACTTAGTTAAGACGAAGTACAATAACAAGAGCAGGAAAGTATTGAAATTTAAAAAAAAAAAAATAACAAAAATAAGAAATAAAAAAAGTAAAAAGAAGAAATTAAATTTACAAATATCATATAAATTTTCACATAAATTCTTAGAAACAACAAAAAAACCCTTTAAAATTTTACTCTTAATCTAAAAAATATAGGAAACTAAAATGTGGAAATTCTTTAATTTTTTTAAGATATATTATGGAGCCAAACAAAATTAAAATTCCCAATTAATGCTAATTTTTTCCTCTTTATAAAATCATTTACTTTAATAAAAAAATAAGAAAGTTTTTATTTGTTTAACTCAAAATTCCAAAAGTATGTTAGCCAAAATGTAAACTAAAATTTTCAAAATTAGGACAGTTTAATAAGTTTAGAAAGCCCAGATAATATAGATTATTGTAGTAAAATTCTTAACTTAAATGAAATTTTCAATAACTAACAAAGTTAAAATCTATTTGCAAATTAATTGAATGAAATTTAAAATTTAACTTAAATTTATCATAATTTTCTTATAATGCAACAAAAAACTAATTACAAAAATAATAAATTTTTATTAAATTCTTTTGATTTTCTCAAGATTTTCGAAATTTGCTTTCAATTCGAATCTTAAATTTCACACCTTTTTCTCGATTTATCTAGTTAATTCTTGTCTCCCAATAACATTTTAAATTTTTTAGAAAATTTCAATCCTTAAAACTTTTCCAATATCTAAAATAATACTTTAATATTTAATAATCGAATTTTTACTAATAATAACTCTAATCGATAAGATAAGAAAAATTAAAATAACCAATATAAAAATACTTAAGACATATATTAATAAATAGAATAGCTTATTTCTAATTTTCCCTAAACTAGATTAATTTTTTCTGATAATATCTTAACCTACAAAATCGAGCAAAAGTTAAAAAATTACCCGCTTTTTACAACGAAAAAAATAAAACATGAAATAAACATAATAAACAATATAAAAGATGAATTTTACTACAAAATTTTAGAAAAAACTTCAAAGATCTATTCTTAATTCTCGTAAATAAATGAAAATAAAAATAGTAAAATTAATTAATAAAACTAAAATTACTCTAAAAAATCTCCGATTATATAAAATTACTATAAAATTCACTACCACGAAAGTTCGGACTTAGAATTCCAAAAACAACTTAAAATTTTCAGCAAAATAAATCTTTTTAAACCAAGAATATACCCCCATAAAGAATTAATTAAAGAATTAATTTTAAATTTAAAATATAATTTACACTACAATCCCAATTACCTCTTAAAATAACTACTCTTATCAAAATATTTAGCAACTATTAAAACTCTGAATCTAAATTTCTAATAATATAAAGATTAACTGAACAAAATAGACTTAAATAATAATAATATTAATAATATAGAAAATATTAAAAATGATAATTTTTATTTAAATAAGAGTATTTTTTAAAGACTGGAAAGTTTTTAAAATTTGCAAAAATTTTCAATTAATTTAAAAGGACAAATAGACCTGTAAATCCCTGAAATAACAGAAATTTTTATATAAATTTTTTAAAAACAAACTAAATTAAATTCGTTGCATTTTGTTTCTACTTATGACCCTAAACTTTCTTCAGAATAATTAATTAATGAAATTTCTAAAATTTTTGTAAAAAATCAAATTTAAGCCCAAAAAATTAAAAAATTAAGTTTAGATTTTAGAAACCACAGATAAGAATTTAGCTGCGAAATTTTTCAAATTCTGGAGAAAATAACTAAAATATATCAATTTTAAAATGATTTTCCCTAAAATTTTTTTAATTACGATAATTCTGATAAGAATAATATTAATTAAAGTTTTAATGAAAATTAAAATTTTAGGGAAGTTAATGAAGTTGATAAGAAATTAAATAAGCTTAAAGTTCATAAAGAAATTGAAATTTTTTTGCCTAACCTGCTCTTTCAAAATGAGCAAACTTAAAATTAGTTTAAAGAAATAACCAATTTTACACTAATTTAAGTAATACTTTCAAAAAACGTAGAAAAAAATAAAAATTAAATTGATTTATAAAACAATCAGATTCAAGAAATAGAGTTTTTTCCAGTTCTCATTAGTTTATATGAATTCATGATTTCTGATAAATTTTCAACTCTTAAATTTTCGCAAAACTATTAAAAATTGGGGAAAAAGGCAAATTAACATATGAATTTAGAGAAAGATAAATTAGAAAATCATGAAGTTAGTGAAAATTTAGAAAACTCTTATTTTTCGGAAAATTAAGAAAAATAAAATGTTAATAATTATTCAGATCTTAACCTTCAAAGTGCATATAATGTTTTTAATTTAACTTTAAATTAAATTGATACTGCAAATTTCAATAAAATTATCTTATTTTTTGACCACTAAGACAAAATTTCAAATTTTATTTAAGATAGAGTTATACTTCTATTAAACCTTTACAATTACCAGGAAATATACATACAACTTGAATTCATAGATCTAAATTTAGAAAACTGTAATAAATTATTTTAATTTTAAATTTATTTTTAAACTTTATTTATATTTAATTAGATGAATAGTTAATTCTACTTTTGGTATAATTTTTCCATCCAGAACAACAATTAATGAAATATTTAAAAAAGCAAAAATCTTAACTAAATTTTATATTTGAAGTTTAGGACTTTTTTTTATTAAACTTCTCTAATAAAAATTAGGACAATGATATACATTTACAATTAAACTTATAATTACCTAAAACTTTTCCTTTGTTAAATAAATTTGACAATTTTACCCAGTTTTCCGATTTAAATAGTCAAAATTAACTTTAAAGTCATAAAAACTAAAATAAAAATTAAACAAACAAAAACACATTACTTTCTTAAAACTTAACTTCTTCTGAAAATTTTACTTAAGAGCACTCATAATTGGACGAAAATTATCATATATTAAACACTTTTAATCACCTAATAAATGAAATTAAAAGTTAAAATTAAAATTAAAATAAAAATTAAAGCGATTCTTAAAATTAATAATAAGGATTTGAAATTTCTTTTTTAGAAATAAAAATAGAAAGTTAATAATTTTCTCTAGATACTTTAAATCTTTTCTATTAAAATTTTCTTTCTCCGCAAAAAAATAAAAAATATTTAAATTCCTAAAATTTTTAAAGCTTAAACTAGGAAGAAAAAAAAATAGAATAATAATAATAAATTAAATAAAAAAATTAAAAAGAATAAGAAGAATAAGAAAATTTGGAATTTTAATGTGATTTTGATTATATTTTTAAATCAGAATAAGAAGTGAAAAAAATTTCAGAGGAGGAAATTGAAAGTCTTAATTTTATTTTAAATTTCATAGATATTTACCTGAATTAGTCACAAATTTAGCCAAATAACTTATAATAACCCTAGATTTTTTACCTTTTTACACTAAAAGAACAAAATTTTTTCCAATTTAAAGATAATTTCAGCAATTTAAGATAAATTTATTCTTCTTTTTTTCTTTAAATTCTAGATTAATTTTAAAATGCTATAACTTAACCAAAGTTTTAACAATAAGCTCGACTTTTAAATTATATTTATACTTAACTCATAAATATAGCTAATAATTCATATAATTAAATTAATATTATATAGTGAAAAAATATAAACTATAGTCACTTTAATAATAATATATATTATTTAAAAAATGTTTTAAAATAAAATTTCATATAGCCAGTAAATATTTATTTATTATATAAATTTATAACATAAAATTAATATATTATCCATTATATTTTAGTTATTACTTAAATTATATATCTAATTAAAGTAAAAAAAAAACAATTTATGTAATTTTTTTCGATTATTATTAATAAAAATTTGATATTATCATATTAGATAAATTATCATAAAAATACAATTTATATATTTAAATAATCTAATAAAATTTCAATAAATTTATTAAAAAAAACCTAACATCTAAATAATAAGCAAAATTGTTTTAATTATTCTCTAAGACATTTGAATTTCTTTTTATCACTCCCATTTAATATTCATTTTATTTTTTATTTTCGCATTTATTTTATTTATTTATTACTCTAAATTAAAACTCAAATAAAATAAAAATTTCAAAAAAACAAAAAAACAACCAATAAAATTCCCACTACCCATTAACAATAAAAACAAAACAAAACAAAAAAAAAATATAAAAGTGAAAAAAAGCAAAGAAAAGGTATAAATACTTTAAAAAACATGAAACAAAGATCAGAAAACAACTTGGACAACATACTTTACCAGTCCCGAAAAGCGTAAACGCCGTCCAACCAAAACTACATAAATAACCAATCTCAATTCAAAAGCAAAAATTTCTACGACCTCAACCCCTCCCTCTCTTAAAATCATAACTAATAATAATAGTAATAATAATTTGGATTGGTGCAAAAGCAGGCCAGGTCGATGACTTTCAACGCGATAAATTAACAGCCCCATTTTTCTACTTAGTAACAAAATCCGACCACTTTATTGGCTTCTAAGTCTAAATTGGGCTCCATTTATAGGGGAGTTCGAAAGGGAGATATTACTGAAATTATAGGTATTTTTATTATTTTAAGAGAAAAAATAGAATGATTATGTTTATTTTTGTTTTAAAAAAATATTATTATTGGGAATTTTTAGAATTATTTATTAAATAATTTATTTTATTTACTGTTTTTTTTTTTTTTTTTTAAGGCCCTAAAGCAGCGTAGAATAAAACTTTTTTGCCTTCTTTGTAGAAAGGTAATAAATCAGTTAGTAATAACGATGGAACCAGGGAATTTATTTTTGAAGAAAGAGACACTATGTAAAATGAAAAAGTTAAAATTAGAAAAGAGCTAGATAAATGGCTATATGAAATAAATGTAAGAGAAAAAGAAATTAAAAGACTTAAAAGCGAAAACGAAGATTTTTAAAAAAAAAAAGATTACGAATAAAACCAAGGTAATTTTTTACAACTTGAAAAAGGAGTTATTAAAGAAAATGGTCTCCAAACCTTAGAATAAAAACACTTAGTTTGGAAAAAGTAAATAAAAATATAAAAAAAAATATTAAAAATTTTTTTTAAAATAAAATAGTATATAATTCTAAAAGTATATAAAGATTATAAATTGTAAAAATGATAAAAAAAAGAAAATTTAATAATATAATTCATTATATAATAATTATTTCAAAATATGGCTTTTAATTTAAAATTTCCGATTTTAAAAGGTCCAAATATGAGTTCATGAAACAAAGACTCGCAAAAGACTCAGTAGTGTTTAAATACAGACAAAATACGATTGAAGAAGAAATAAAATTAATAGAACAAGAAATTAAAAAACTCAAAGAATAGGTTATAAGAGTAAAAGAATTCAATGGAAATTCTGAAGTTCTTGTTTAAGAATTGCACATGAATTTGATTGCTTAGTAAAAAGAAAAAGAAGAAATAATTGAAAAATTGTTAGTTGGTAAAGATTAGGACAATTTTAAAGAGGCCAAATCTTAAATAAGACAGTAAAACTAGAAGGTTCAAGCCGATATTGTGTAAAATTAATTTAAATAATGATATATATTTATAATTTAACAAGATATTTAGTTAATTTATGAAAAAATGTTACATTCAATATTTAAAATAATTTATTTTCAAGAAAATTCGGTAAAACCCCTTAAGAAGAAAAATATAGACATTTTTATTTCTGTAACAAACTGGCAAAATAAATTTTATAATGCAAAATGAAAAAACTTTTATAAAAATATGAAGATGTAGAAAAAGTTTTTCTGAAAATCAAGGCTGCCACTGGGACTCAGTCCATATACGATATTCTTGAAATATTTATCGAAAGAGATGAACTTTATTAGTCTCTTTAAGCACAAATTTAAAATAATAAAGAAAAAGTAGACTCTATTGACAAGACTATTGAAGTCTAAAATAAATACATAAAAGAGCTTTTAAAAGAAAGAGAAAATTTCCAAAATTAATTAAAAAAACCACAAAAAGTATTTCTAATAATTTCAAATTAATTTATAAAATTTTTAAAAAAATTGTAAAATTTTTACTTCATATAAAAGTTTTTATATTTTTATAGGAAGAGTAATAGAAATATTTGGACCTCACAAAATAATACGAATAAAGTTTATAACAATCTTAGTTTAACGAATTATAAGAACAAAAACTCTATAATTGGGTAATAACTAACCTGATCAGATTGGACAAAATCCAGGGAATACAACTAGATTAATACCTAGAAAAATCTCAAATTTAATCCGATAATTAAAAATTATAATAATCGTAGTAATAATCGTAATTATAATAATCATAATAATAGTAGTAGTAATAAAATAACGCTACAAGCATTAACTAGTCAAAAATAAACGAAGTTTCAAATGAACAAGACGCTTCTTCCTTTTAAAACCAAACTTTATTGCAATAATAGTAATAATAAGAATAATAATAATAATTATAATAAAATAACAGCAAATTAAAAGAAAACAGAAATTGGAGAGAAATTTTTCCACAAGAAAAAATCGCTGAAGCTTTCCAGCTTCTTTCTGATTTGATTTTGACAAATATCACGTAAAGTAATTAAGATGGGGACAATGTAGAAGCTATTTTTAAAAATATATAATAGACTGATATTTCTAATACGTTGTACTAATAAGAACCTTAATTTTTCTAAAAAAATACTAGGATTGATTTGGAAAAAAAAACTTAACATTTCCTAAAAAGCTAAACAAAATAACAAAACTTAGATTTTGACATTCCTTAACAAGATTCAGAGTCTCTAGCTGAAAGCTCTACTAATATTAATTCTAGTAAAATTAATTAAAATTATAATTTAATTTATTTAAAATTATTTAAATTATAGCTTAATTAATTAGTAAAAATTCTTTTTCATTCTATTATTTTAAATTTTTATATTTTTTTATACTTTTTATTTTTTTAAACTTAATTCTACTTTAATTAACAGATTTAGAAGAAGAAGAAATAAACCATATGGAATATTTAAGATAAAAGGTTTAAATGGAAAGATAATAGCTTTAATAATAAAGAAGGTTTGAGGAAGAAAGATTATAAGCAGAAAAAAAGAAAAAAGAAGAATAATAATAATGAGATAAAAATATAATATTAAAATTTACTCAATTCATTTTTCCACTAAAAAATAAAAATTATTAATAATTTTATTTTTAAAAATCTATTATAAAATTTCCAAGTATTACTTAATATTTTCGTATAAAAAATTTTTTTTGTCGAGTTTTTAAACTCTTATTTCAATTTTTAAAAATAAACAATAATTAAATTAAATGATCATTAATTAACTACTACAATAATTTGAAAATAACTCAAAAAAACAAAAACCCATCTAATTTTATTTTATAAAAATCAAACAACTATTTTACAATATAAATATTCAAATTTATTAAGATAAAAAATTAAATGGAATTTCTAAAAACAATTAAAACAATAAACACTTAAAATACCCAAAATTCTCCAGATAACACATTATAAAACACATTTCAACTAGCTGGTTTCTTCCAACAATCAAATAATAAAAATGAAAAAAATGAAAAAATTGAAAAAATCGAGAAATATGAAAAAAGCGATAAAATATAAAAAGATACAGAAAATATAAATTCAAATTAAAAAGACACTTTTAAAAATCTTAATTCTTTGAGTTACAAAGACATAGAACACGAAATAAATCAAAACCTATTTTTAAAATAAACTAACTAATAATAAGACAAAAACTACAATAAAAAAACAAATTCAATCAACAATTACGATAACCTTAACTATTAACTAACTTTAAATTCTGAAAATAAGAGTAAAAATTAAAGTAAAAGTATAAGTGTAGAAAAAAAAAAGAGCATTAATAATAATTTATATAATAATTCATATTCTATTCACAATTTTAGTGATAATAAAACTAATTTAAGCTATAATAATAATAAATTTTAAAACAATGATAAAGTTAACCCAATTAAAAATTAGCTTGACTCAGAAAAAAATATTAGAACGGAGTAAAATTATATATAAAATTAAGTCCCTAATAAAAAATATGAGGTTAATAATCTTACTCCCTCAAAACCTACGTTATTACCGTAATAATTTTGAATTTAATTTTATTAATTTTGAATTTCAATTTTTAAATTATAATGTATTAACTAATTTATTATTTTAAACAGCTAAAAAACTCCTAGCCCATCCAGCAAATTTAATTTCGACAATAATAATAACAATAACAATACCTCTTATTAGTACAACTATAATTACAATTATAGTAATAAAAAGAGTTCCAGAAAATTAAATGATGAAATGTAAGAAAATCTGGAAAATTAGGAAAATTTAAATCCTTAATTCAGTAACTTTTCTAAATAAGAAAATTCCAACAAGACTAAAAAAAATTAAATTAATTAAGACGCGAATTTTCAGAAAATTATAGAAAATCTTGATAATAAAATTTTAAATGTATAAAAAATTACTAGTCAAAATCCTAATCACACATAAAATTCATTTTAAATTAATCCATAAACTGAAAACAATACTCTTTAAAATTCTTAAAATTAAAAATAAAATTAGGATTATTATTTAAACGAAAAATTTTAGAATAAAAAAGAAATTAGTAATAATTTTACTAATTTAAGTTAACTTAAATTGCAAAATACAAATCAAAAATTGGCTTTCGAACTAATTTAACAAGAAAACACTGAAACAAGTATAAATATTACCCCAAACACTAAAAGTAATATACTAAAAGAGAAAAATAGTTAATAATAAGAAGCTAAAATTCTGAATAAATATTAATAAAAGCCTCTTATTCCTGCATAAAATTTTTAAAATTAATTTTTAAATTAAAAAATGAACAATTCTTAAGTGGGCTAAGAATTCAGCTCAAACTCATAAAAAAAAAAATAATAATAATAAAAATAATATTAATAATATGCAGCTTCTGCACTTTAAAACCAAAATCTAAGTCTGGATTTTTCTCAAAATCAGGAAAAATCAATAGCCAACAAGAATTTTTTTGAAAATTCCATAGATGATTGGCAGGAAAATTTGAAAAATTTCAACTAATAAAACTAATTTGATAAATTTAGTAATTGTAAAAATTAGAATTAGAATTAAAATTAATCAGACTCCAAAACTTAATTTCATTTCCAAAATATTTCTTCTTTGAAAAAGGAAAATTTAGAACAAAAGGCGAATAATTTCGAAAATTTGGAAAATCAAATTGAGCCCCCAAATTTTTTAAAAAAAAATTCTAAATATCCTCTCGATTCCCAGCCCTTAGAAGAAATTTCAGAGGAAGAAATTTAGTTTTAAAATAATAATTACAACAGCACCCAATATAACACTAAAACTACTTTTTAGTAATCTTAATAAATTTTATAGTAAAATTCTAATTCAAATTTAAATTCAAATCAAAATTTGGTTTAAAATTAAAACTAAAATAATTAAAATTAATAATTAAATTTTAAAACGAATACTAATTCCGTTTAAAGTTTATAAAATCCCTAATTTTATTCCCACTCAACTAATAACAATAACAATAATTAGGCCAAAAACTTAGTAAAAAATTAAAATTTATCTTAAAATGGCTCTCAGTTTTTAATTTACGAAAAAAAAGTTTTCTAATAGTTTCCTCATATATACCAAAATTAAGAGTAAATTTTAATTAGTTCTACCGATCTTTTTTATTTAATTAATTAAATAGAAAATTTAGAAAAAAATGAAAAAATGAACAAAATTAAAGAAGATGTTTCTTAAAATACAGAAAATAATAAAGAAAAATTACAAGAACAAACTATAAAAAGACAGTAATTAACAATTAGTTAATAAGAACAGTAAATTTAACTTTTGAAAAAATAATTGAAAGAATTTCAAAATTTGGAACAGCCTTATAATAATTAATAAAGTTAAATTATTCAAGGTTAAAATTTATAAAGATAAAGATAAAGCTAAGATAAATTATAAATTTAATAAAACTAAAATTTAGAAAATTCATTTCAAACTGAAACAGATTTTACATAACTTGAAGGAATGGACGAATAAGAGTAACTTTAAGAGGAAGATTAAGAAGTCACCTGTATTGATAATGCCTCTACTTAAAATAGCCAATTTATAAAATAAAATACACATTTTTAATCTCAATAACATACTAATAATTTAAATTATCAATAAAATAATGATGAATCCAAATAATTTTTAAAAAATAATCATACATAAAGTTTACAACATGAAGTTTACTCATAAAATTTACCTTTTAATCGGGAAAATCTGTTTAGCACTTAAAAAGAAGAGGTTTAAACCCTAAATACAATTAAAAATAAATATAATACTTAAACAACTTAAAAAAACCAAAAGGTCGCTCAAAGTTACAATTATAAAAAGACTCAATCTTTGAACCGACTTTTAGATAATAATTAAAATAAGAATCCAACATTAACTTATAATTAAAATTAAAATTAAAATCTATTTTAATATAATAATGAAATTCAAAGTAATAATAACTATACTAATAATAATATTAATAATAATACAAATAACTCGTAAAATATATCTATAACTTCTTACCTGAAATAAAATTCAGTTGACAACAAATTTAAATCAATGAAAAATATTGGACAATAAAATCCGTCCCATAAACTTATTTCCCAACTAAAAACTCAAACTTAAAATCCAAACCAATAAATACTTTAAAATTTTAACTTAAACACAAATTAAAAAGAAATAATTGAAAATTAAAATTTTAATTTATCTTAAAATTAAAATAAAAATTACAGTTATTCTCTGATAAATAGGTCAGTTTCTCTCTAAAATTAAAATTAAAATTTAAATTAAAATAGCCAAAAAGTAGGAATCAATATGGTATATGATTCTTTAAAAGTACTTTAAAATCCTAATAAAAAATAAACTTAAAAAACAAACCATTTTTAATCTCTAAATACATATTTTGATTATTCTCCTGAAAAAATAGAAAAAGCTGAGAAAAATAACAAGACTTAAATGAGTAACCCGGAAGATCCAGAAGAAAAATAATTAATTTAAAATAAAAATCTAAATTAAAATTTGAACCTAAATTTGAATCTAAACTTTTAATAAAATTAGAATTAAATTTAAAAATAAAATTAAAATAACAGTTCTCTTAACTCAAATAATAATAATAAAAGCAGGTCAAAAAGTGGAGAAAATAGTTTTTAACTATAAACTAAAAACCCCAACACTTAGTCTCTAAATACAAATCAATATCAAAATAAAATCCTAAGTTTTGCAAAAAAAAACACTAACTATGCGAATTTTAACACTTTATTAAACAATAACAATATTTATAATGAATATTCAAAATAATATCCTCAATCATCTCGTATAGATTACCAAAAAAATCCTTTAACATAATTTAACCTTAACAATTAAAATAAGGATTATAATAAAGATTATGATAAAAATAAAGAAAATAATTTAAATTTAAATTTTAAAGAAAATCAAACAAAAAACTGCTAAAAACCATTAACTTTTAGACAAATAAGCAATAATGAGCAACAAGATTTAAATATACCTTTAAATTTTAATAACCAACAAGAAAATACAAATATAAATACAAATTAAAATTAAAATTTTAATTATAATTATAATTAAAACAAAATTTAAACAACGAATTTTTTGAAAAACGAAAACAATGACAATTAAAATAAAAATAATAGTAGTAAAAATTAAAATTAAAATTTCAATCTAAGGTATTAAAGGTCTCAGTCAACTCAATACTATTTAAATTCTTAAAATAAAGATTAAATTTAAAACAAATAAAATAATAACTTTAATTTATAACAGTAATAAATATAATAATATTAAAATTAATAATAATAAAATTTAAAAGAAAAAGAAAATTAATAGTAACATAAATAATAATTAGATTAAAAATAATAACTTAAATTTGCCCAAACAAACAGATAAATATAGTTCACTTCTCATCCTAGGACTTCAAGTTTGTAGCCAAATTCTTAAAATTAAGTCAAAACTATGCCTAATTAAGTTTAATCTTCTGTAATTTTTTAACAATTTTTTATTATTTTTATAAAAATTAATGAATTTTATTATTTTAAATTTTATAATAAATAATTTTTAATTAAGTTTAATGCGAATGATACAAAAATTTTCAATAAAAAAGATGGATGTCAAATTTTCTGATCAAATAACTTTTATATGTTATAATAATAAGAAAAAATATAAAGTATAAAAATTATACTTAATTTTAATTATTATTGTAACTTTATCTAACATCATTATATGAATATATATATATATTTATATATTTATAATACACTATAATAGAATAAAAATATATAATATTATAATATAATCACTAAAATAAGGAATTATAATAAGCACTTATCTTATATTTTATTTTGAATTTAAATGCAATCTATATTTTTTTATATTAATTTTAATTTTAATTTCACAATAAAGAATCATCGTCATCGTCATCATTATTAATATTATCTTTAATTCCTTGTTTATTATATCCACTTTTTTATTACAATTATTATTCCTATTGATTTTTATTTCCTTCCTCAACTTAAATTTATTTTAACGAACTGTAATTTTAGTTATTAGATAGAGAAGAATCCATATCGTCTTCATCATCAGATAACTCTTCCGTATCTTCATTTAACATTTAATTTTGTAAATTTTATTTTTCCACATTTTTTTAAATATCTCCGTTATTTTAATTTTAATTTTGTCCAATATTTGAAATTTAATTGTCTGTATTTTCATTTGTATTTTTATCATTTTTTTCTGTATTTTTCTCATCATTTTCATTTTTTTTTTATGTTTTTTTCTTACCTCCATCTTTTATATCTTTTTACTATTCGGCCCCATCAGTTCCATCCATTTTCTTTTTCATAAATCTGTTTTTTTATTTTAAAAAATGTTTTCTACTTATATCATATTCTTAAAGTGTCAGTTCCAAATTACAGTTATTTTTTACGTAAAATAAAAATATAAAATGCCAGTCTTTCCACTTAGAAATAAAAAAATATTAAATTTATCGAAAAACAAAAATCAAATAAACTTTTTGTTTAATTAATATAAATATGTCATAAAAATTATATAAAATTAATAAATTTATCATTATAATGCTAAATTAATATTAATATTTAAATTGTATTTATTACTGAATACTTTTTTTTCTTTTCCTGACCAGTTTTAGTATTTTTCTTCTTTTATTCTTTAATCTAAGATCCTTGTTCCTAAACTTCCTAAATTAATAAAAAAGTAATTAATATATTTAATACATATCATATAAAATCAAATAAAATTCATTTAATTAATAAAATGTTTTCATCTTATTTCATATATAAAAATACATATAAATAAATTTATAAAAATAAAAAATTTTTAAAATAAAAGTATACCTAATTTTCCTCGATTTTAGTGTTTTTCAAATCAATATTGCTCAAACTATTAGAAACACTGACATTATTATTAATACTTTTAGTTATTTTTTTTTTCTAAATTTTTAAAGATTATAAACTTTCTTATTCCTTATTATTATCATTATTTTATTCACCCTAATTTTTTTCTTCTTATTCTTCAGTAATTTTTTTAAAACCCAAATTATTTACTTCATCTTCCGAAATGCCCTAAACTTATTATTTATCTCCTTTTTATATTTGAGTTTAATCCTAAATTTAATATCCTTTTACTTATTTTTCACTATTTTGGCCGTTTTACTATTTATTTTACTAAATATTGTTCTCAACCTCAATCAGTTGCTACTCTTACTTAACCTACATATTCTTACTTTTATTATTACTATTATTATTCGTGTTTTTTTTACTTTATTTAGATTTTTTCTCCACTTTATTATACTATTTTAATTATTATTATTGTTATTATAATTATTGCTGCTATAACTATTGTAAATTAAGGGGTTAAAATTAAGACATATAAGGATTACCCATCATAGGGGGTGGCATTTAACCTAAATTTCCCATTAAATAGGGATTTTAAAAACCTGGAAAATTAGGGAATTTACCCATATTTCCCAAATTTTAAAACATTAAATTTTTCTATTATTGTTAAAATTGTAATTAGTTTTCTATATCTTAATCTTCTTCATCGATATCCTACACATTTTAAAATTGCTATTAAAAACCGGAAAAATTTTAATTTTATTAAGGTTTAGTGGCACTTTAATTCACAGATTATTTATCCTTTTCTTCTTAAATTTCATCCAGCTCTTACAAAACTTAATCAATTTCCTACTAAGTTGGTTTTAAATCTTCATTTTTTTCTCTAAAATGATTATATTTATATATTTAAAAAATAAAATAAGGATTTTATACGTATGTATTTATACAAATAATAATTATAATATATTATTTTTTATTTTTTACTAAAATTATTTAACATCTTCAATCAAATCCTCTTATAAAACACTAAATACTTTTTTTAAATTTTAAAAATCCTTTTGCTTTTATTTTGAATCTTCAAAATCTAGTTTTCCTTAATCATTATAGTTAATGAAATCTGATAAAGCTGCGGTAAAGCTATTCCAATCTTTGCTGTTATTTTCCAAATCCAATTTAACAATTTAATTCTAAACCTTCATTTATTTACAAGCAGTTTTGTTCTCAAACAACAAATCCAAAGCATTCTTAATTTAAAAATTAAATTAAAAATAAATATAAATACGAAATTAAAAAAAAAAATCCCACTACCCTCCTAAATTTAACACTAAATATTTTATTTTGCAATTTTTTTTTTTTTTTATCAATTTAAATTCTAATAAAAATTTTTTTAGCCACTTAAAGCAAAAATTACAAAGAAAAAGAATAATAATAAAAAAATAAAAAAAAAAATACAGAAAAAGTAAATAAAATAATTACCTTAACTTTTAACAATTTGCCTTTAATTTGAAGCAAAGAGCAATTTTAACTCTACTCTTTTTGAAAGGCCTAAAAATCTTCTAAAAATTTTGCTATTTTAACACTTTTTTTTTGTTCTTCTCCAGACTCTTTATAATCATTACACTTCTAATTAGGAATAAAAGCGTGAGAATGGTCACTAATTATTTTTCTACAACATTTTTAAAAACTTAATTCAGGATCGATCATTTATTTATTTAAAAATAAAATATAATAAAATTAAGGTATGATTTTTTTTTTTTTTTGTATGTTTTAAAAATTTGTTCTTAAATTTTGTAAATTTAAAATTTAAGCTTTTTTAATGGTCTGTGAGGTATTAAAAAAAATGAAATTAATATTTTATTATTGTTAATTATTTTGTAGTATTTCCTATTTTATTTTATTTACCCTTTATACTTATATATAAGAGTATATAATTTGCTTTAATTAAATCAATTAATTATATTTTATTCATAATCCCTATAATTACTTTAGGCGCCTTAATCAAATAGTTTGTGAACTATCAAAAGCGCATTATTAATTCAAATATAATTTACCCTATTTTATCATTTTATATATATTTTTAATATTAATTATTAATTTAATTATTTATTTTATCAAATTTGAAAAATATTATCCAAACAAATTTTATATATATAAATATTTTAATTGACTTTTTAACTCAAAAATAAATATATTTATTATTGTATAAAAAATATTATTATATTTTAATTTTATCATTATATATAATTATATATTTTTTATTCATAATTTTATAAACATAATGAATTTGAAAACTTGAGAAAAGGAATTTTATTTCCAAAATAAATTATTTTTAAAAATAGTTTTCAAATTTTTTTATGAATTGTTTAATTCAATCCAGATGTAATCCCTCCAACATTACCCCTATTATCAATTTTACATGTAGCAACCTTAATATTTAAATTGATTTTAAAATAGAAATATAGTGTTTATAATATATAAATATAAAATTAAAATTAAAAAAATAATACAAAAACTATATTAATAATAACCAATATATTTAGTTTTATTTTTATTATAGCATATTTATTATTTAAAAATAAAAACAAATTTTAATAGTGTTTTATTTACCTTAGGCCACATCAAAGAGGGTAAATCTTCCGCGATTTTCAAAGACTTATCAAAAAAATGCTACAAAAGTTCTATATTAAAAGAATCGTGTATCTTTTTTTTTTTTTCCATAAACAAATTTTACAATTCTATTTAGTGAATTTAACTTTGTTTACCAGTTAAAAAATCTTAAACTTTTTTTTCAAATTACTCAGAATCGATATTTCCCTCATTCAGCTCATAAATTTGACTTTTTATTCCTTTTAAATTATAAGTGTCGTCCAATTTTCTGTCTATATCTTTCACAATATTCTAATTTCTTTTTAATTTTTCATATAAATCTTTTTTTATTTTTTCCTTTGTTTTTTGCAATTAATTTTTATACTATTATTCAAATCTATCAAAATATTCGTCTATAACTTTTTCAGTTTTTTCGGGCTAATTCAATTTTAAATATTCGTTAATTTCTATAGCCTGCTAAGAATTTGGCCAGTTTCTTAAAAATAAATTATCAGTTTTCTACATATCTGAAAGCCTAACAATATACTGACCATGTTCTAATTTTTAAAATAATATTTTTTATATTTAAATATATTTTTTAAATGTATATATTCATAACCAATATTATTATTAAATTTATATATATATAATTTTAATTTTTAATCATATATTTTATAAAATATACTAATCGTTTGCAAAATATAGTCTTTATAATTTTAAGTAAAACAATTGATAAATATATTTACCATGATGGTTGGAAATTGCACAAGTGAAACAAACCAATCTACTCTATTTTTCACAATTAGGCCTTTATTAAAAAATATATTTAATTCATTTTTTAATATAGATATAAGTATGAGTTAAAAAAAAATCTATAACTTTAAATTTAATAGATATAAAATCTTTTATCGTTATATAAATTTTTTAATTAAGTATTTATAATAATTTATATTTTTTTTCATAAATATACTTTACTTAAAACAAATTCCCATTATATTATCTTCGTGATCTTTATATTAACAATTAACTTCGATATTTAATATGGATTAATTTATTTAAGATAATTATATATGAGATTATTGTTAATGAACCATGGAATTATTTACACTTTAATTTTAAGAAATCTAAGAATTATTTTATGAAATATTTTACATTTATATATATAAAATTTATTTTCAATTTTTAGCTTTGGTTTTTTATTTTATTTTTTAATCAAATTATTTTTCCAATTTTACTATTCCTAATTTTATTTTATTACATAATTTATAAATATGTTATTTATTTTTAAATACTTATTACCCTAAACATGAATTTAATAATTATTATAAAAATAAGAATAATAATATATTTATTATAATAAAAATAGTAAACATAATTTATATTAGAATTAAATAAATGATAAAATAAAAAATCATAATAATTTTTTTAAAAAACTTTAAATTTTAAAAAATTAAAAGATCTACTACTAATTTTTATAATAATCTTATAAATTACTAAAAGTGTTGAAAATTAACTAAATTTAATAGATTTAAAAATAAATTTCTTATTTTACTTTATGTCCCTACGTTTTCTAAGCCAATTTCGCTTACTAACAAAAAAATCTTAATTAAAAATTAAAGAATTTAATAAAAATCTATTATCTAAAAAACCAAAAAAAAATTATTTTTAAATATTAAAATTATATAAAAAATTCAAAGCAAAATAAAACAATAAAAATGAGCCAAAATCAAGAAGAAATTATAGAAGATTTAAATCAATAAGCCCCTATTTAACCATAAAGCAGTTAAAAATACAGTAATCTTCAAGATGAACAAAACTACGAACATTTCTAATAAAAATTTTAATAATTTTAAAATAGAAATTAAAATTAAGAATAAAATAATGAATAAAATAATGAATAAAATAATGAATAAAATTATAAAAATGAATTAAAAATATAAAATATATAACAATTTCATTCTAATAGCAGCCATCAATACCCCGAAAATTTTAATTAAACTTAAAATTATGATTAAAATTAAAATTAAAAATAACAGAATATCTAATAATAATCATTATCAAGACAAGATACACCTAAAGAAAACATCATTGAATAATACAATTTATCACATAATTAATAGAAAAATAACGAATTTGTTAAAAATTTAAATTAAAATAATAATTTATAAAACAATTAAATATATAATACTAATAATATATAAGATGATTCATATCAATAGCAAAAATAACAGCAAAGTTTAGATAATTTAGATAAATTATACATGTAAAATCATAATATAATTGATCAATAATAGTAATAAGAATAGAATTATATTTCTTAAAAATAATATAGTAATAAATCTAAAAGTTAAGGTTCCAATAATAACTTTTTTTAATAATAATAGTTGACACAAGAATAATTACTCCAACTATAAATAGAAGAACAATAAAGATAAATACAACTAACAAAACTAAAAATTTAGCAACAACATTTATTACTCAAAAATTCTTCTGAAGAATAACAAAAAATGTAAAAATTAATATGTTATTAAAATTTATATTTTATTTTATGTTTATGTATGAAGTATTATCATTTACTTTCATACAAATAAATGCAATGTATAATTTTAATATCTTATTAAATATTATAAAAATAGTATATAAATTAATATTATCATATAACTTAACACTATATTTTGGTTTAATAATTAAATTAAATTTTAATTAAGATAGTTAGACAGAAAATTAGACAGAAGTCTTTCAGAAATCGTAAATCCAGATAAAAAAAACCATGAAAATTAAAATTAAAACGATAACTAAAAACAAAATTAATAAATTCAAATGTAAAATTTAAATTTCTCAAAAACTCCTTAAAATTCACAAGATAATATAAATCCTTCTTTTTATATATAATAAAATCCTTAAATTGTTTTAAAAAATCTTTTACTTAAATTTTTCCACAAAGAAAGTCAAATGCAATTTGAAACTGAATTTTAACAATTAAAATTATATATATAATAAATTATATCTTATGGTTAGCAAGAATAGTGCTTTAATTTGTAAAATATTTAATTATTATAAAATTTCTTAATTTTTTAAATAAAATGTATTTTATTATATTTTTTTTATAAATAGACATTTTTTCTAAAAACTTATTGATATTGCATAATTTTAATCTCCTTATAAATGTTAAAAATTAATAGAATTATATGAAATTGTTCTTTCTGATGCCTAAACACTGGAAATAATTTGCTAATTTGTAGATAAATAAAGATTAATTGTAGATATACTGAATTCGTAATTATAAAAATTTAGATATAAAAATATCAATATAATAATTATAATATTTATTAAATACAGTTAACTTAATTAAAATAACTTAAAAACTAATAGATTTTTCACTCTAATGGAAAGATTTTAAGGAACTCACTTAGAATGGAATTTAAAAGTTCTTTTTAATTATATGAATGAAAAACTTTCAAAAAAAGAATTTTATCTTAACATAATCAACTTAATTCCTAAGGAAGGTACCAGATTTACTGACAATTTATAAGTAATATAAGCAATTTTATACATACTTTATTTTTAATTTTATAAATTTATTTTTATTACTTTAAATATGTTTTTTTTTCCCATTTATAGCTTAATTAAGAATAATAAGATTTAGTTAAAAAACTTAAAGAACTTGTATAAGATTACGAAGTTTTAAAAAAAAATGAAGCAATCACAACAATCTCCTTATTATTAGGAAAATGCTAAGATTTTGTTGAATAGTTCTACATTTTCTGTCATGTTCTGACTCCAATTTTCAAAAAATTAGTAGAAATGCCTTTAAAAATAAACCACTAAGTAAAATGATATTTATATCATTTCTTAATTTTAAAATACTATTTAATAACATTTTTTAAAAATCCTTTACATTACTTAAAAAATACTTATAATTTTAAGATAAAACTGAACCTTTACCATTCTCTTTTAGACATTATAGAAAGATATATTTTTCCTTCTGAATACTCGATTATAATTGAAACAAACCATTTACATGGCTCTCAAAACTACACTCTTAAAAATGAAAAAAAATATTTATAAAATCACCCTCAAGTTTATTATTCTTTTGCAACTATAATGAACCAAATATTATTAATTCCTTCGCAAGTCTTACTTTAAATAAGAGCACTTTAATTAATAAGAAGGTTTTACTATTATTTCCCAGTAATAATTAGTTTAAAAAATACAAAATTTTAGCTTATTTTTTGAAATTATAATATTTAAATATATTTTAAGAAAAATTTTAGGTTGTTTTCTTAAATTTAATTTAAATATATTTTTATAATATTTTATTTAAATAAGTCTCTTTAAGAACAACTTGAAGGTCCAATAATAACTGTTATGAGTAACATAGCTCTGTATAGCAAAGAAGTTAGTTAAGAAAAAGATCCATCTATTTTTTTGTATAAATTATTGTAAAACTAAAAAAACTTAAACGAAAGTTTTAAAGAAAAACTATAAACCAACCCTCATATCCAAAAATTAAAAGTAAATTTAAACTAATAAAAATTGAAAAAGCGATTTTTAATATAAAATTTAAATAATTTAAAAATTATTTTAAAAATATTATTAATAAATATAAAAAAAATATAAAATTAATTACTTTTTTTGTATAAGGCTAACAAATACTACTCAGTAAAAGCTCTTTCATACCCAGACGACATTGATATAGTATACAAAACAAACAATTTAAACTTATAAATTATGTTTCCGTTTTACAAAAAAATAGAGGCTGGATAATTTTACCACTATAATTGCATAATAACAAAGCCAAACTCTTTATTGTACTGGAATTTCAAAACCCTTGATTTTGATATTTAATTTGGACTTTATAAAATTGAGTCTCTTCAGCTTATGACTATATAAGATTACCCAAATGCAGAATAAAATAAAGAAAAAAAAGATGAAAAAAACTAAAAAACCAAAACTATTATCCCTTTACAAAGATCTAACAGTTATTAGTAATCTGTAACTGTAATAAAAAAAATATTTATTTTTTAATATAGGTGTATTTTTAATAAGTTTTAATTATTAAGAAAATATTATAAAATTTTTAAATTTTTATTTTTAAAATAATTTTTAAATGTAATTATTAAAGGGATTTATGTTAATAAAATTGCCTGGATACTATAGAATTATTTTTGATAATACCTATTCTTTTTGGAGAGCTAAAGAACTCTTCTTTTCAATTCATGTTTTAGAGCCTTGAAAATGATTAAAATTTAATATAATTTTAATTCTCAATGTTTATATTAAAGGAATTATTCCAAAATAAAATTATATATATTATATCTCATATGTTCACATATGATAGTTATACTATTATATTTTACTATAATAATCAAAAATTTAATATAAAATTTTTTTTAAGAATTTATAGACAAATTATTTAAAAAAAAATATTTAAAGGCAAACTGATAAAAAAAAAAAATATAATAAAAATGCCCAAAGAACATAGAAAAAGAAAAATTTCTGAATAAACTGATGATTCATTAAATTTCGAATCTTTGTCAGTTTCCTTGGAATCAGAAAAGGAAAAAAAATCTAAAAAACGAAGAAAAGATAAAAAGTAAATTAAATTTCTAGAAAATCTATAATTATAATTTTAAAAATTATTTCAAACAAAATAAATTTATTTTAAAATATCAATTTTATCTTTCTAAATTAATTTTATTTTTTTTGGTCTCAAAAATAAGTTTCAGATTCAATTGATTCGGAATCTGATTCCCTTGCTGATTCAGATTCAGAAGCCTCCTAATCAAGATCAAGAAGCAGAGAAAAAAATAAAAAATCGAAAAAATCTACCAAATCTAAGAAAAGCAAAAAAGAAAAAAAAGAGAAGAAAGATAAAAAATAAAAAAATAAAGTAAATCATTTTAATTATTTAATTTTTCATTAAAATTTTTAAGTAATTTAATAAAAATTTTCCTAATCTTAAATTAAAAAATAGAAAACCAAAAAAACTAAAACCAAAAAAGAAAAGAAAAAAAACTAATTCGGAAAATATGGGATAATAAGGTAAAATTATAATAATATATTATTTACATTTATAAATTTAGAGTAACATACTTTAACTTTCTCACATTAATTTATATAAAATATTTTTCATATAATAGTATAATGTGATAGAAAGCATTTTTAAATAATTAATTGTATTTTATTAAATAATTAATATAAACCAAATGTATATTATTTCTAGTGCCTAAGATTTTTATGACAAAAAAGAAGAATTTTTAGCTTGGATGGCAGAAATAAAAGGACTTAATATAGAGTCTGTAAACTAATTTGAAGAAAAAAGGCTTTTCGAAGAGTACGTAGAAGATTATAACCTAGCCAATTTCCCTAACAAAAAGTATTATGACCTATAACTTTACCAAAAAAAACTTTAATAAAAAGCTTTTATACAGTAATAATAAAAAGAACTTGAAAATATAGAGATGGTCGTGTTTAATGATGAAGATTAGTTAAAGTAAATTTAAAATAAAAATATTTGTATAAAAATTTTTAAAAATTTAGTTAATTTATTAAATAAATAAATAATTTTAATTTTTTAAATTTTAGATAGAAAAATAAAAAATAAGCAGAAGATTTTAAAAAATAACAAGAATAGCTACAACTTCAGTAATTACTCCAAAACCAAAATATTGTAAACCATAATAATATATATCAAAATTTAACTTATTAAATATAATTTTTAATTTTTAAATTATAAAAAATTTAAAAATTTATTTTTTAGGCGAAAGATATAAAAGAACAATAAAATATTCAAAATCAATTAATTCAAAGTTATAAAACAGGAGATCAGCAAAAAGTTTTAGAATTAAAAAAAAAATTAGAGCCTAAAAAGGACGAAAATTAAGGATATTAAAATCAAGACGACTATATTTGAAAAATTTATTCTTATATAAAAACTATTATTTAATTAGATATTATTTTATTATTCTTATCACAATTCAATCTAAATTATATCCCATTATTTAATAATATTATAGAATTATTATAAAAAATACATACTCTTTCCATTAATTCTTTTTATTAATTCTAATCAAAAAATGTTAAAAATATTTATTCTATAATTCCTAAACAACAATAAAAAATATAAAAAATCTAAAATATATCTAAAAATGACAGAAAATCTTAATAAATCTTAAAATATAAGCGATGATTCAGACACTGATAAGGAATTTATTAATATATACAAAAACATACAAGTTAAAATGCATGAACTTTGTCAGAAACTAGAAAACAAAGGAACAATAGTAAAATAAAAAAATACAAAATATTTAATCATAAAATAAAAAAATTTTTATAGGAAAGATTAGCTTTAATAAAAGAAAAATACAGCAGATAATCAAAAGAACTCTTCCAAAAATAAAAGGAAAAATCGTAAAAATCAGATAAATCCACTAAAACAAATAAAAATAAAAATAATAATTAAACAACAACAATATAAAAGACTACATTAATAAATCACCCGAAAAAATCCTTGGAATAACAAAAAATAGAAACAAAACAATAAATACATAAATTAGGGGCTTTAAGCTACGAAATTCTTTGTAAATAGTTCATAAAATCTTATAATCTTAAACAAAGTTATTTGCTTTCGAATTAATAACATCCAAAAAGCTATTTTGAGTAAATAAATAGAGTTTCTACCAGTAATCAAATTAATAACAAGTTCAATAATTCCACGAACAATTTTTTCAGGAAAATACTAAAAATTAGACTGAAAAAGCGGCCAGTCCCAGACCATTTAAGAAATGAAATTTGGCTAGAGTGTTCAAATGCAAACTTTAATATCTATTCTTAAAATATAAAGTTATTTAAAAATTATTTATAAAATCTTTCTTTTTTATTAAAAATTTTTTTAAGAAAATTAAAATTATTTTTGCTCTCTTTAGTTATTATGATACCCTTAAAAAAATTAACAATCACCCTGATATTTTCGACGATATTATACATAAAGATTTGATGAGGACTCCAGATTATATAAAAGCCGGATGCTTAAACTAAGATTTTAAGTAAAAATATATTTTTTTTATATTTATGCATTATATAAAAAAATAATTTTAATTATAGAGATAAAGAAAAATAAAAGTAAGAACAAAGAAAATATGACATTCTTTATAACGTCCTAGCAATGACTGCCAGAAGAAATAATACAGTAAAAAATAAATAAAAATTATTATTTTAAAGTAATTTAAGTAATTTAGATAAATAAGCCATATTAAAATTTATATTATGTAGGTAGGTTATTGTCAGGGAATGAATTTCATTGCAGCTTTTATTAATAAATAAGGCTTTAATGAAGAAGAAACATTTTGGTTATTATAACACTTATTAGAGCAAATTTGTCCTATTGATTATTATACAAGTATGGATGGTGTGACTGTAAAAAATTAAAAATATAAAAAAATATTATCAATTATTTTTTTTATTATTATTTTTAAAATTAGGCAGACTCGAGGATATTTTCAAGTCTTTTAAAATTTTATAACCATGACATATATGAAAAATTTTAGAAGTTAAATATAGATATATAATTTTTTACTATGGAATGGTTTATAACTTTATACACAAATTAATTTCAGCCAGAAATAGTTAAAATAGTGTTGGATCATATCTTTATATAAGGCTCAATAACAATTTTAAAACTTGGGTTAATAATTTTATAATATTGTAAATAATAAATTTTAGAAGCTACCGATTTTTTCTAAGTTATTTAAATAGTACAAAAAGTTTCAAAAAGTATTTCAAACGCTTAATAATTCAACAAGGAACTTAATGAAATATATTTATCTCGAAAAATAATTAATATTTCAAGGCAATTACATACAAAAACAATTTATTAAGAAAAGGAAAAATATCTGGAATTACTAAGATAAAAGTACCAAAATAACACAATTTGGGATTAGATCTAATGTGATCGTGATTGGCCAATTTGCAAGTAATGATAAAATTTAATTCTAATTTAATTGATTAAATATTTAACTAAATAATATAAGAACTTTACTTCACAAAGAAAAAATTTTAAAAACTTCGAATGAATTTTTTGCCTATAAAATATAAGAAAGCCTTTAAGTAACTAACCCTAACTATTTCGAATACTCAAAAAAACCAGCCTTGAAAAGAAAAATTTTTAAACAAAAAATTGAAAATACTAATGATCTTGTTATATCAAGGTAATCTCATATTTGCAACGAATTTAACCTTTAAAAATCTAATATGTCTAAATTAAAGCTAAATCCATCTAATCTCAAATTATAGTAAAAAATAAATATAAAAAAAATTAGCAACTAAAGCAACTAAGAATGTCATGAGCAAAACAAAAGTAAAATTAAAGAAAAATTCATTAAAAGTAGCATAATAATTTCCTAAGGACAGTTTTCAGTTAATTAAGAGACGAAAGATGAAGAATAATAATAATAATTGCACACAAGTTAAATATAAGAAAAGCAAATAAAATAAATTTAAAATTTATAACAATAAAGTCCAGTGTAAAAAATCAATTAAAATGAAGAAACAAAAGTAATTTCAGTGTGCGACAGTGATAATGAAATAATAACTACGGTGAATCAATTCCAATATAACAAAAAAAGTTAAAAATTAGAAGAAAGCTAATTATAATAACAAGAAAGTATCAGTAAAAACAAAATCAATAATTAAAGAATAAACTAAAATTATTGGTTTTAAAAAACCCCAAACAAAGAACACAACTCCTAATATATAGTAAATACACAAAACAGCGATAATGAACTAAATTCTAATATAAACCTTAATTAAACATAGAACTATAATTTTCACTCTTAAAATTTTTAAAGTTAGCATGGTTTTTAAGAATTATAAGAAAATAACTAATTTTCAAATTTTTTTTTATTTCCCCAATAAAATTAATAAATAAATTCCTCTAATTTACGATAGCAACTACTAAATGACCAACTTTCGGTCCAAACCTGTCAATAATTTTCAACGAATAAACAAAACAATAACAACAATAAAAAAACTTTAAAAAAAAATAAATTAACTTAAAAAAACCAAAAAAACAAAAGTTTTTCTATTAACGACAACTTTTATACTTCTTTAGAATCTTGTCTAGAAACAGCTAAAATAAATCCTAAAAATCTAAAATCAAATAGAACTATTTATCTTACTAATAATTAAAGCAATAATATAACTAATAAAAATTATACCAATAATAATAATATCATTAAAAATAAAAATAATTATAATATCGTTAATAAAAATATTGATCAAAATTTTTAAAGTCTTTAATAAATATAAAAAAAAAATTCTTATAACTCATCTTATTTTAAGTTATAAAATGATTAAAATACAACTTAAATCAATAATTATAAAATTAATTTTTTAAAATCTGCCTTTTTAAAAGACCTTTAACTAGAGGAAGATGAAATAAATAGCCTATGTTAAACTTCATCTAATATGTAGTTTCTTGTTAATATGTATACTGAAAATGATTGATAATTAAATTAGAAATTATTTTAAATATATATATTAGTTTCTCATTTAATTTTTTTATATTTTAAATTTTATACATCTAAATTTTTATTAATATATATATATAATAATGTGTCAATAAATAAATATATATATATATGATATTTCTATATATTTTATAATTTTTAATTTAAATTTTAAATTATTTTTATTAATTATTAAAAGTATTATCTCATTTATACATAGTATTAACTTTATTATTATTTTTTAATTATATCATAGAAGCTTATCTATCAGGAAGAATTTTAACCATTTTACCGGTATTTAAACTGAGATTACTATCATTATAATGTCTGTGTGTAAAACTATTTGCATTGAAATAGTTTTCTTTATTATTATTATAAAAATTATTGCCATTATTATTGCTATTATTATTAATATTTGCAGTATTAAATTTTTTTCCCAGTTAAACAGTGCTGTCACAGACTTGCTTTTCAAATAAGCTTAGTTTATTTTTAAAATCTTCAACAGAATTCAAAATTTAATTTTAATTTTTAAAAAATGATTTTTCTCTATTGTTTCCATTTAAATTTGTTTAATTTTTACTCTTATTTATATTAAAATTGCTTTAATTATTGTTATTATTTACGAAACTGCTCACTTAATAACTGGAAGACCTACCCTCTTTTCTTAATTACTTACTACTATTATTTTTATTTCTTTTTCCACTCAACTCTCTTTCAAAAATATTGCTTGCAGTAATTTGTTTATCCAATTCCTTTTTATTTTATTTTTTTAGAAATTAGGAATTTAATTATAATTTTGAAATATAAAAATTATATTAATTATATTTTAGTTACTTTTTTCTTGCTTAAAAGCTCCTGATTATATTTTAATTTTTAATTTTTTAATTTAAAATTTTCTAATTCGTACTTAGCTGCCAAGAATTCTCTCTTTTTAAAATTTAATTTAAATAAACAAAAGTCAAAAAATATTTTAAAAAATTAAGTATTAAAATAATATATATTTTACCTCTTTTTTTTATATTTTTTTATCCAATTTTTCGTATTTACTCTCCAAATCCTAAATTTTTTTATTTTTACCCTCAATTGTAATTTTCCAATTTTCTCGTTATAACTACTATTCTTTATTTTTATCTTTCAAATTTCTTTCCAGTTCCTTCTTTTTCTCGTTTAAATTCTTAATTTCTTTCACTTTTAACTCTAGTTCCTGCTAAATTTCTTCTTTTTCATGCAACTCTTTATTATTTTATTTTATAATTTTCTCATAATTTTTTAACAAAGAATGTTATTCTTTCATTAAATCCTCCAAATTCCCAATCTCAATTTCCTTATTTCTAACTTAAATTAATAAACTGTTAACACTTTCTTATTCTTCATTATTAACCTAAAAAAAATTTAGTTTAATTAAAATTAGTCTTAAATTATAAAAACTTATTATATTTTTTTTAAATATATACCCCATATTTTTTCTTCAATTTTTTTATCTTTTAATCTCTATGTTCAATTTTTTCTACCAAATTCTACTTTTCTTCTTCTAATTTCTATATTTAATCTTCCTAATTTCTAACTATTTTATTTATTTCGTCGAAATATTAAACACTTTCATTTTTTAATTTCTCAAATTCGCTTAGATAAAAAAATAATTAATATTTATTTATTTTCTTTAAAATTTTAATTAAATTTTCTCATTTTTTACCTGTGGTCTTAGTTTGAGTTTTGTTTCAAAATTCGACTTTCTTCTTCTGCTATTTTCAATTTTTGTTTCAAAGTTTCTATTTCCACATTTTAAAGTTGATTTTTCTGACTATTTTCCTTCATTTCCTTATTTTCTTTTTCCAAATTTTCAACTTTTTTTTACAGTTCATTTCTCATTTTTTCCTAAAAAATAATAATAAATATAAATTTTAATATTTTCATTTTTTTATATATATGTTATGTGTATTTTTTTTTGTTAATTCTTTGAATTAAAAGTATTTTTTTTTACTTCTTCCTCATATTTTTTAACAAAAATATCAAATTTTTCTTACAAATTATTTCCAATCTATTCCTTTTCCTATAATTAATTAGTTACTTCTTATAACTACTCTGCCAATTAATAATTTTACATTTTTAATTCTTCAAATTCCTGTCCCATTTCCAAGTTCACATTCTTTTCTTGTAAAAGCTAAAAAATTTAAAATTTAAATTAATTTATTTTTTAAAAAGTAAATTATTAGATTATACTTTATTGAAAAAATTTATTATTTAAATTCCATTTTTTTTATTATTTATTTAAAAATTTAACTAATTTTAATTACCTATTAGTTAGCTTCATCGACTTCCTGAGAAATTTCCTGTAATTTTTCTTCTAATTAACCCTTTTCCTCTAACAAATTACCCACTTCTTCCTGTAAAGATTCTATAGTTGCTTTACATTTTACTAGTAACACATCTTTTTACAAACCTAATTCTCCCATTAGTCTTTCACCCTACATTTTTTATTATACTTAATTTATGAAAAAATTTCTATCTTTATAAATTAATTGCCTTATACGCTGAAATTTTATGAGAAAAATAATTTCTTTCTTTTTTTTTAAGATTTTAATTCCAAATTTTATTTTAGAAAAAAATTTATTATATTTATTTATTTTTTTATTATTTAGTTATAAACTGTATTATCTTAATTCGAAAATTTTTATTAATTTGATTTATTTCAATTCAATAAATAATTAAAGTTTAATAAAATACATAATTTATATAAAAATATAATTAACGAATTATTTAAAGACCACTAAAAATATTCGCATATATTCATTCTTATAGTATGAGACTAAAATACATTAATAAAGAAAAAAACACTATATTCAAAGCCATTTAAAATTTTTTTTTTTTAAACATTAAGATATGTAAAAAATATAATATATTATAATTATAATAATTATAGTAGTAATAATAAAAATAATAATAAAAATAAAAATCAATAATGTTCACTATCCTAAACTTTTTTAACTACATAAGACAAATAAGTAGCGAAATCATTGTAAGAAAACGATAAAACTCCCAAAAATCCCAAATCATATAAAGACTACTCAAAAACACTTTCTTTAAAATTAGGGTACCCCCCGTCTCTCAGTATACTGATACTGTAATTTATTAAATCTTCTTTGGAAATTCTCGAGTTATTTTAATTCTTTTGTAAAAATTAAAAGATAAAAAAATTGAAAAATTGAAGAAAAATATAATTTTCGCAATAGTTTTTATAATAAAATATTTTTAATTAATTTAAAAATCAGGGTTTTTTTTACTAATTCCTTTTATTTGAATAGTTCTTCTGCCCAAGAATCTACATTATTTAAATTAATTTTAGGTTTATTTTCCCTTCTTTCGTGCTTGGAAGGGTCGAATTTAAAAAAGTAATTTTATACTAATTCTTCAAATTTTTCAAAATTTACTTCCTCTGGTAAACCAGCTTCTTCCAATCTTGTCCTTTTTTAAATTAAAATAAATTAGAAAAAATTTAAAAATCTAACTTTTGAAATAAAATAATTTTACTTATTGAATTTAAAAATTTTACTTATTGAATTTACAAATTTTATTATATTTTATATGAAAATTTATTATAAAAAAAATTTCTTGAAAAAATAAAACTATTTATACTATAATTGATAAAAAATTTCCTAAATTAAATGGTATGAAAGTTTTATATATTATAAATAATTAATACACAATCGTAATTAATACAATTTTTTTATTTACTTTAAATTATTGATATATCTTGAAAATATCATTATTTAAAATTTACTAAGTATATTGTAATTTTATTTTAATAATTTTTAGTAATTTTTTTTAATAATTATTACCACTACAATTCAGAAGTGGCAAATGCCTTTAATGCTTCTCTACAAGTCTATTTATCAATAATTCCGTTTTTTTTCAAATCAAAAAGTGTGAAAATATTTTTTATTTCCTAAGGTGCGAAAACTCCATGTTTAAATCCTTGTTTTTATTTTTCTTTTAAACTATTAATCATAAAATCTTTCACATTTTCCGGTTAATGAAAGCAAATTTCAGTACATAAATCTTCAAATAATTCATTTATTCTATTTTTTCTTAAATATTCTTAAGCCTCCAACTCTAACTAGTTGGGAATTCCTTCTGTATTACTCATTTTATCAAAATTTAATGCCTTTTTTATATTAGTTAAAAAATATATTCAAAAATTAAAATTTCTTGTTATTTTTTTATTTTTACAGTTTTTTTAATAATTTTTTTAATTAAATTTACTAAAAAGTTTCGTATTTTATTTTATTTAATTTATTGCCTTATAATTATTATAATCATTTCAATATATCAATCAAAATAAAAAAAATATTAGGAAAATTCAAAAAAATTAATATAATAAAAAAATTCATTTTATAGAAATTTTTAATATTTATAAAATTTTTATATTTCTTTTATTATTTATTTAAATTTACACCATTAATAAAATACTTTATATAAATAAAATAATGAATATAACTTTATATAATATAATATAAAATATAATTTTTATAATATACACATATTTATATTTTTACTAACTTTCAAAATATAAGTTTTATTATTTTAAATTAATTTTATTCTATTTAGATTATTTATTTTAAGTCAATTTTTTTAACTAAACTCATCCTCCCATTTTTTCAGTTCATGATTTTACTCGGGAATGTGTAAAATACTGATATTTTTCTAATAAAATTATTATATGCCCATTCCAATTTTATCTTTAAATTTATCTAAATTTAGTAACTCATTATCACTAGGCTAATACTAACACTTCATTTATTTAAGTTGCAAACTTTCCTTTATAAATTTTAAAATTGGAAATATGAAATTAAATAAAGTTATATAATTCAATCAATTTTTACCCAATCAAAATCTTCGAACCAGCCAACCTATTTTAAAGAGGCAAAATTTTATCCAGGCATTCTAAACTCGGGATTTTTTTACAACAATATTTCTACGAATTTTTTAGCTTCTGAATCCACGAAAAATTCTGGAAAAACAATTTATTTTTTTAAAATTTCCTGGTAAATAGTCATAGGATCTTCGGCATCTTCTCCATACGGTACCATTCCACTCATAAATTCAAATAAACATATACCTAAAAATTTATTAAAAATATTTATTTAAAAATTAGTTATTTTCATATTTAATATAACTATAAAAAATTATTTAGACATATATTTTTATATACCCATTGACCATAAGTCCGCGTTTTTACCATATCCTTTCCCTGACAAAACTTCTGGCGCCTACAAAAAAACAAAGTATTATATTTATTTAATAATTTAAAGATACTTTTAATAAGTATATAAATTTAAAATAAAAGTAAATAACATGAATTAAAATTATAAATAAAATACAGCTACTAAAAAATAAACATATAGATAAACATCAAAAATATTTATTTATTAAATTATTTTTAATGTATATATACCATATAATGAGGAGTCCCCAAAATTGTGTAAGACCTTTAATTATCACTTAATTTTCTAGGACTTCCAAAATCAATTAGTTTTAAATACCCACTTTTATCTATCATAATATTTTCTGGTTTTAAATCTCGATAAATGATGTCTTTTTAGTGTAAAAACTCAATTTATAGCAAAATTTAACTCATAAAAAACTGTGCTTCTGCTGTTCCCAAAAGCCCTATATCTCTTATAGCGTCAAAAAGTTCTATACCTTGAACAAATTCCATCAAAAAATAAACATTGTATTTATCTTGATATGCTTTGTAAAACTAGGTTATAAATGGATGCTAAATGCCCTCCATTATATCTTTTTCAGTCTAAAAAATTATATAATATAACATATATTTAGTAATTCAAGTATTTACTATTATTTTTAATTTTATCTTAAATTTTATTATAAAATTATTTGTTGAATATTGAAAATTTAAATTTTTACTTTCACATGCTTTTAGGTTTTCATCTGCTACATTAAAAATTTAGAAATAATCTTTAAAGCATAATATTTATCCTTGTTATTTCTCTCTCGAACCAATATTACATATCCAAATTAACCCTCACCCAAAACCTAAAGTGCTTCCAAATCTTCTAACTAATTATATAAAATTTTTTAAAAACTATACTATTTTAAAATTCAAAGATAAATATTAATTAAATTTATATAATATAAATTTTTTAACCTTTAAATCCTATTTTTAATCAATAGACTTAGATTTGGAATGATGGTATTTTATCAAATTATTAGTGACATTTTTACTTGCATTTATTAAATTTTCAATATCATCTCCAAATATTTCTTTCACTTAATCTAAGTTGAACTAACAAATAACACTATTTTTTTCGACAACTATATCAAATCCGAAATTTTCTCTTTTTTCTATTTTAACCTCAATTTAGCTTTCTTCTTATATTTATAACTAATCATCATTTGTGTTAAAATTATTTTAAAAATCACTTTAAATTTAATTTTATATTTAATTTTAATCTTAATCTGATGAGGAATATTCTGACATTTTTAGCCCACTTTCATTTTAATCTGAACTTTAATTTTTATTTTTATCTATATTTGAAATTAAATTCAAATTATTAAAATTTTAATTTGATCCCAAATCTTCAGTATCTTCTTCTTCGATTTAACTTGCAGAACTAGATTAATTTTAAGCTAATTTTAACTTACAATTATTTCCCCCCAAATACTAAAATTTCTCTATACATACTTTATTTTTTCCTTAATACTAATTAATTATATACATTAATTAATAAATAAATATATTTTAATAAAAATTAAAGTTTTAAAAATAAAATAATCCTCAATATTTATTAATCTAACTGTTTTTATTTTATAGTTATAAATACCAAAATTCTTCCTGTAATGCACAAGATAAAATTCTTAGATGAATCTTTATTTTTAATATTTAAAATTTAATCCTCATTCCATCTTTAAAACTGTAAATTATCTAGCAATTTTTACATTTAAACATCATTTAACTATTAGAATATATCATTTTATTCCAAAATAATTTTGGAAATGTTCTTATAAATCACATCTTGCAATTTACTGCCTTAATTTTATTTAATTATAAAAAAAAACATTAATAATTTACATTCACATAAAATAAGTATATTAAAATAATTTTTTAATAATATTTAATCAAATATAAAAAGTAGATTCTAAAAAATAATATATAAAAGTATAATTAATATTATTTATAAAAAATACCCAAAATTTCTGTAATGTCCTTTTTTCCAATGGCGATCAAATAAACCTCTTCACTTTTAGCTATAATACTTAAATTCCTCTTTTATTTTCCCTCTAATAAAGATTGTTCTCCAAAAGATTCTCCTTTCTAAAAAATTCTCACTTATTCTCCATTTTTCAAGCAAGTCTTTTTTAAAAATAAAGGTTTATTTTTAAAATTAACTTATATTTTCATTTAATTATAAATTTATTTTTTATAAATTTATTTTCTTTAAATTTAGTATAAATTGTTTTTATTATATTTTTTTTAATTTTTTTTTACTACTTCTCCTTGTTATACTATATAAAATGAATTTGCTGGGTCATTTTAGAAAAGAATTCCTTCTCCCTTTTTAAATTTTTACGTATAAAATGCTTAACTCAAAGATATTTTCTGTTCTTTAGTCAAATCATCTAACAAATTATAGATTATAAAATATTAAATAAAACTATCAAAAAAATTAAAATTATTATATTCATAAAATACTCAAAAAAAATAAACAACTAAGAGAAATTTTTTTAATAAATTTTACACATGAAAATTTAAAAAAAAAAAAACAGATAAAAACAAAATATAACTCTATAAAAATTAGAAATATTATATCATAAAAAATGAAAAACATGAAAATTTTAGCTCAAAAAATTATAAATAAAAATTCTAAAATTAAATAGGTAATTATAATATATATTTATCATTTATAAATATAAACATAAATTTTATTTAATTATTTTTATATATATAATATAAATATCTATTTATATTACCAAATAACTTTGTTTTATTTATTAGCTAGTAATTCTAATCCCTTTTCTTTTAATTCATCAAATCAATAGTATTTTTAAATTCATATCGTTCGATGCCCCAAAAATAACAATCTTCTAAAGCTTTTATAGAGGCAGATCTTTCAGCTTTATAAAGTAACGCAAATTCGCCTAAACCTACAAACATTTTTTATATTAAAAAATATCTAAAATAAATTTATTATTTTTTACCTGTTCCTGGCATTATTTCCTTCTTTATTTAATCACCTACTATAATTTAAACTTTTCCTTATTCTAATTTAAAAAGTAAATTAATATCATTATAATTTTGGAAAATATTAAAAATAATTCTTTAAATTATAAAAATAGAAAACTCTTTATATTTATTTAATTTTGATATATATTTTTAAGTTAATTGATATAAAAATAAAAAAATATTTTGTATACTAAATTTTCAAAACTTTATTTAATTAAAGCGATTTCACTAGCTTTAATCTTTTATTATTTTTTTAAATATTCAAAAACAAAATAAAAAAAAATAAAAATCCTCTAAATTTTTATTAATAAACTTCAAATAATTTATATAATTATTATTATAATTTATGTTAAATATAAACTATATAATATTAATATTAAATTACCTACTATAAAAAAACAGGAACCTTAATCTCCTTCTTTCATTAAATACTGATCTTTTTCTACTTTACAATAAAACATTTTCTTACTAATATTTTCCCTATTTTCATATAATAATATAAATAGAAGTATGAAAATTTTTTATATCATATATCATTAAAAATAAAAAAATTATATTTTTATTCTGATCTTTTTCATAGAATTTCCATTAATTATATATTTGTAATAATCTTTTAAAATCTATTTATTTTTATTTTTTATTATTATTATAATAATTATCACTAACAAAATATTTTTTACAGTTCAGAATTACTCAAATCTGCAAAAATAAAATGGTCCTACAAACTCTCACAAATAAAATCAATATCATCTAAATGCTTTTCTCTATTCTCAATTTCTACAAAATTTTCATATATATTTTATTCGTACAAATCGCCCTTTTTAATACTTATGCATTAAGTTTTGGAACTTCTTCGCTTGAAAAAATAATCATAATAAAAAAATATAAAATAATATAAAAATTGAAATTTATAAAAAGATAACAATATAATAATAAATGCAAAAAATAAATTTTTTTACTTCTATCAAATCTCTAGATGAAAATTAAATGGAGGACTTTTTACCATTAGAAGAAATCTCTTTTATATTTGTTAAACTCATATAATTTTCAAAAATAAAAATAATATATACAATTTTTTATAATTATATTTTTTTGTTTTTTTCTTTTTCTTTTCTTAATTTTTTTTTTTTTTTATATTGTTAAAAGAAAAGAAAAATTTAATTTATATTAATAATAATTTCTTTAGAAATTTTTTCTTTTTCAACTAATTATTATATGAAAATAAAGTAAACTCACAATATGAAATAATATCCAGCACAAATTTAAATTAATCATTTTATGTGCTATTTTTGGTAAATAATCTTGAAAAATAAATATTACTGAAAAAAATTTTATTAACATATTTAACTTAACAACTGTGAATTTTATTTCAGTTTCGAATTTACATAAAAAATATATTTTAAATTTAAATTTTATGAAAAATAATTATTTGAACAAATAATTTGATTTTCTCAATTTATTTTGCATTTAAAATATTTTATTTTCTGATCAAACCAAAATTAAACTATAAAATCTAAAAGTTATAATTTATACTATATTATAACATTATGAAAGTTAAAATAATTTCAGTAAAATATTTAATTAACATTAATTGTTTAATTCTTACTTTATATATACATATAATAATATAATTTATTAATATATATTAAATATGATTAATTAAAATAGTTTATCTTACATTTAAAACAATTTAATTATATACACATAATAAATTATTATTATAACAATATAGCTTCTAAATTATAATATAAATATATCATGCCTTATCAGCAATTTTAAAGTATATTTACTCATTTTTTTTCTATTTTGATATTAAAAAGTTGAAATAAAACTTAATTTTTAATTTTTCACATATATTTATAACTTTTCGATTTATTTATTTAATTTATTAAATTTTCTACCCAAGACATAACTCCTTCTCCAGCCACCACGCTAACAAAATATGACGGTAAGAATCCTTTTAAATTAAAACTGCTAACAAATTTCAACCTAACCCCGTTCCCTTCCGTTTCCATTATTTGCAGTCCTAAGCTGATTCCTCTCGTAACTCTTTCACTTTATAAAAATTTTTTAAAATTATTAAAGCTTGAATTATTACTTTCATTTCCATTTTAATAATTTTTTTAATATTATTATTGTTCTTATTTGTAAAATTAATTTCTTTCTTAGTTATCATCTTAATTTTCTTCTATTAGATTATTTTCATCATGTTTGCTGTCAGCTTAATTTTAGTTTTAATAACTCAATTCTTCGCATATTTCGTCGAAAGCTTATTTCAAAACTTACTCCAAATCTTAGTCTAAATTCTTACTTTAGGGTTATTTTTCTTTTTATAATTAAATTTCTTAATCATCCAATTATTATATATATTTTTCTCGTATTAAATTTTTTTCAATGCCTTTAAATCCATTATTCATCGAATTTAAATTCTCAATATCTTTATGGTCAATTCTAATTTTGGAATGCGGTTAATTTTAAATTGTTTTTTAATTTTGCTAGTTTAGTTTATTTTTCTCGTTTTCAAATTCTAACTATCTTAACTAATAACTAGATTAAAACTGCCCTCTTTTATTTTTAAAACTCTATTTTTTAAATTTCTCGCTTTTACTTTTTTCTAATAGGCATTTTTAGTTTTTATAACTTTTTAATAAATGGTTGAAATCTTCAGTACTTACATACAAAATTGCAATTTATCCTTTTTTAGGCCAATTTGGCTTTACATATCTTAATTAAACAAAATCTCTATCATTAATTAACGAATGTCCCTAATTATCAACATACCAATAAATAACATCTTTATAAATACTTAACTAACTTATAACTGTATATCTTTTATCTAAAAATATATGCTTAAAAACTTCTAAAACACTTGTTTTTTTGAACAAAATTTCCACTCGTACCATAATAAACTCTAAATTTTAGCCCATGATCTCTAAATATATAATAAAAATTTAATTAATATTTTATAAATTAATTAATTAAAATTTAATTTATTAAATAAAAATAAATAATTTTACTTTTTTTAGCCTTTTTTTTATAAACACTTAATTCTTAGTATTAAGTTTAAAATTGCTTAATTTTTTACAATAATTTTAACTTACAGCACTATTAAGTTCCTTTTTTACAGCAAATTATGTCTTTTTTGTGATTTATTAAATCTTTTTTGTTATGAATATTTTTCCACCCATTTTCCTTAATATCTTCGTATAATGTCTTTCTTAAATTTTCCATTATATTTTGGTATTCCTTATCCAAATTCTAAGAAAAATTTTAATCCTAATTTTTTATATCATCATTTTAATTCTAATCCTTATATTACATTATCAAGCTTTAGTCCAATTTTTTTAAAAAATCGAAATTTTATCCTAAATTATTTCTTTATTTCTATTTTTCATTCTAGTTTTTATTTTTATCTTAATTTTGCATTTCATCTAATTATTCAAACCTTTCCAAACTCTTAATTTTATTGGAAATATTTATCAAATTTTTAGAATTAAACAAATTATTTTTAGTCCCAATACTTTCTTTTCTAATTAACTTAAATATTTAGCTGCTGCTTCCAGTAATTCCTGCTTAATTCTAGGTTTTAAGTCCTTTATTTTTATTTTCAAAATAATTTTTAATATAATCATTTTCATTATCTTTTTAATTCTTAATCGCATTATATTTACTATTATTTTACAATTATTAATTTAATAATTTTATATTATTTTTATTAAAATCATCGGATATTCCTCTGTTTCGTTTTTTTACTTAATTTTTACTGTAGAAATCCTCAAATTCTGTAAAAAATTAAAAAAAAGGACTTTCCATCACCAAGGGATTTTTATGATTATCTTTATTACCGTCGAATTCATTTGGTACTTCCATTTCATCAATACTTTATTTAATATTTTCATTTTATTCATTTTCATTTTTTTATTATTAATTTCTATTTTAATAATCTTAGTATGTAAATGTTTAATTTCTTTTTCTGTTATTAAAATTAGTATTAGTATTAGTATTTAAATCTTCAGATTTTTTTTTCTAATAGTCCTTATTTTCTTCTTATAAATCACTGTCAGTTTTAAAATTTTTATATTTCGTATCTTAATATTTTTAGTTTTCATATATATATTTATTGTTATTTTCTTAATTTTTATCAGTTTATAAATCCATTTAAAAAAATTCAGTTATAGTATCACCTTGATTTTAATCCAAACTCTAATCTGTTTTAAAAGATTACTATTTTTCGAAATTTTTTTCTAATTAATGGATTTTTTCGTTAAAATTTAATTATAATTTATCTCTAATTTACTAATTATTTTGCGATTTTTTTATTTAATGATTTTTTTAATCATCTTTTTTAAATTTATTTTATTCAAATTATAAACCCAATGTCACAGAATTATTTCTTATATTTTCATTTTCTTCGTTTTTTCAATATTTCTATTTTGTATTTTATTCTTATTAAGCGGCAAAACTGGTATAATTTTAAAATTTTTCTGATGGTTACTGAAAAGTACAATTATTTTAAGATTCTAAATCACTCAAATTGATTATTTTTTCTTTTTCTTATTTTAAATATTGTCAAAAAATAATAATAATAAAAAATGAAGTAAAGTTAAATATTCAATAGTACTAGATGAATAAAATTATTTTACCAGTCAAATTTTTTGTGAAATGTTATCCCTATTATTCTTAATTTTCTAACAAATTGAGTTATTCTTCAAAGCCACCTAATTATCCATTTTATGAAGATTCGGAGTTATTTTCTTATTATGTAAAATTAGAAAAACAATTTTTTTATTCACTTTTCATACTTTCATTTAAAAATTTATGAACTTTATGTGGAATTTTTAATTTATAAAATTTATTTTCTTCCTCAGGTTCCTACCATTCATTAATCTAGGTGAATAATTTATCACTGTATTTTTTTTAGCTTTACGAAAATTATTGATTTAGATTTTATTTTTTCATGATTTTTTTTTCTGAATTTTTATATTAAATAATTAATTTAAATACTATATAAAAATATTTTTTTACTAATATAATTATAATATTATCAAAAAAATCCTAAAAACCCCAAAACTAATAATTGATAAGTAACTTTTATTTATTTTGTAAATTAATAACTAAAAAAAAATTAATTAGACAATTTTATATGCGTTGGCCAATTTTTTTTAGTATAAAGGCTTAAATTAAATAATTAAAAAATAAGAAAGAATTTTAGAGAATAAATTAGTTAATAAAATAAAGTTATTCACTCATTTTATTTTTTATAAAAACTCTTGATTAGCTGTTCAGTAACAATAACAATTTCATATAACAAAATCGCTAGCCCAATTAGCCCTATAATAGAGTAAATAATAACTTTAGCAGTTTTATTACTTTCATCTTCATCGTGATTATTACAACTATATTTTCTTCCAATTTCAAAATGTTCGTCGTCTTTATCTTCTCCTCTTCTTTCTCTTTCTTCTTTAATTTATTCTTCTGTTTATTAAATTTCATCTATATTTTTATTTTTAGCTTCTTCTTTTAATTTTTCGATTTATTGCCTTTCTTCATCTAATTCTCTTTATCTTTTTTCGTCGTTGGAAATTAAACTCTATTGGTTTTCGCTGTCTAAATTTAATTTTGCGTTTTCCAAAACTTTTTACTTATCTTAAGCTTATGATAAAAATCTCTCTCTTTCAAATTCTTCATTGTAATGTTGTAATTTTAATTATTATTCTTTAGTTGATAAGAATCTAGGTCTGTTATCTCCGTGGATAAAACCGGCAGTTGACAAAGATCTCTTAATTTTCATCATTAATTTATTTCCTCCATGATAACATTAGAAATCCATCACTTTTAAGAAAATTTGTTTTAATTATTATAATAAATATAAATATATATATATAAAGTATATTTAATTTTTTATATTTTCTTACTCAAAGGAATTAAATAAACATAGAAGAAGCAGCAAACACTTCCATTTAATGACATAATATCGTCAGGGGACAATTTAGGAATGTTTGCAATTATAGCAAATAAAGTTAAAGTACCGATATCAATCATTTATTTGGTTTTTTAAGAAACTTCTTTTTCTCCAAAAAGTAAGACTAGTAAACCATCTCTACTTAATTTATAATAAATGGGAAAAGCCGAAATTAAATGTGAAACATAAATAATGATAACTAGTAAAGTTGCCACATTTGTAGAACTGAAACAATCTGTGATCGTATTTGCGCTTTCAATATCACATCCCATTGATTTAATTCCCTATAAAATTAATTTTATTTTTATAAATTCCATTACTTTTTATAATAGTTTCAATTTTCTTTTTATTTAATTTATAATAATAAATGATTTTTAAAATTATAATTTACAAGTGCTCCTAAAACTCCTATTATTTCGTAAATTAAAAATCCACACAAATAAACTATACTTACATCTCTTTTATTATTATTTTAATTTTTATTACATTTAACTCCAGAAGCAGTGTTGATATGTACAGCAAAGGCCATAGCACCAGTACCAGCCAGTTTCTATAAAATTTTACAAAATTTTTAATATAATTAAAAACGAAATAAAATATTTTTTATATTATTTAATTTTCTAAATACATAAATTTATTTATTACTCCGATATCCCAAGAAAATAATGTAATGTCCGAGACGTCATGGGCAAAATTTTTATTGCTAAAAAGTTAATCGAAGAACACAATTAAAATAAATACTACAAAACTGATAATAGTCCAGACTCCGTAGCCTGCAATAACAATTAAAAATGATAAATTTTTCAAAGAAACTAGTCCAAAACAAATTGCAAAAGAAATTAAAGTCATATAAGGGATACTAAACCTGTCGAAAACAAATTAATTTTTATCGGTAGGGGGCACGAAATAATCAGTCGAAAGGTGAGAAATTTCGAAAAAAAATAAAAAAACATCATATAATTACAAAACAATCATGTAAAAATATATCATAATAATGAAAAACAAATAAAGCCATTTCACCCATTTAAACAACTTCTCATATTTGGGTCCCAAAATTCTCCTAAATTAAAAAAAAATATTAATAAAAAAAATTTAATTAATTATATTAAATAAATATAATATTAATTATTTATACATATAAATATCATATATTTATAATAATAATATTTTTTAAAATTATTCATAATTTGAAAAAATTTTTTTATAAATTGCCATTTTTATTTAAAATATTATATTTTTATTAATATCTCTATATAATAAAAAATATTATATTTTATCTATAATATTTTATACTTTTTTATAATCATTTATAGTTATTTTTTGTAATTATTTTTTTTACAATATTGTATCCTAATAATCGAATTCTTTTTCTTTAAAATGGTCTATATAAATCAAATTTGCTCTCCATTCGATAATACCTGTTATCATCATGTTGAAAAATCCTCCTATAATTCCATTTTAATTAAACAACAAAGGTAAAACCAACATGGTTCCTAAATTAATAATTATATTTTAAAATTTTTATAATTTAAATTACAATTTCTGCATTTTATATATAAAAAAACTGTTTTGATTTGATTTAATTTAATTTCGCCATTTTTATTTGAGTATTTTATGCAAATTTATTATAATTAATTTTTTTATTTTTTAAATTTAATTATCTAAAAAACTAAAAAACTAAAAATACTATTTTTTAATTACCCCCAACCATTTGATTTAATAAAGAAGTAATTGTGTTATATGAAGAATTGACTTAAAGCGATTTAGGGTCTGTATTTTTATCTATTTCAGCTTATACCATATTTCTACTTTTTTTAATAAATTTTTTATTTATTTTATTTTAAATTAAATTAATTTTATTATAATATTTTTATTTTTTTTTATCAAAAAAATTTCACTTCTTCAAATTAAATTAAAATAATCAATAAGCGAAGAAAGAATTGTTACTACTCAAAACTAATTTTTATATAATACAATCATGTAAATTTAATTCCTAATTTATTATAAAAATAATATTTTATTAAAATTACAGTACATTTTTTTTTTTTTGCCATTCAATAGTTTAATGTTCAAAAATTAAAATTGTTAATTCATACATATATGCATTTTAAAAATTGATAAATCTAGTTAGTTTTTAATTTTAACCAAATAAGTTACAAAATATTTATGATTATGAATAAAAAAAATTTTATATTTTAAATTTTTTTTATCGGAATTAAATAATTAATTATAATTTTATAAAAAAAATAACATTTCATATCAAAATTAATAAAAAATTGTCATAAATTTAAAAATAATCTATAAATACACTTAACAAAATAATTTTAATTCAAATAAGTCCAATTATATTTCAATTATAATGAGAAAAAATTCCTTAAAAATTTAACGATAATAAAATATCTAAATTATTTTTATAGTTAATAAATATATTGAATTACAATTAATAGTATTAAATAATAATATTTTATTTTTTATTTACACCATTATATGAGTTTATTTAAAAACTTTAATACTATAATTTGATATCAATTATAATAAGATGTATTTGATTTAATTAAATTTTAAACCCCTTATTAAGGCCAAATAGAATTAATCTTAATCTCCAAATTTTATAAATTAGCTTTCAAAAAGAATAAAAATTATCATTCATTTATTTATTAAAAAAAGAATTAGTACCTCTAACTATCTAATATTAATTAATTAATAATTTAATTTATCATAACCATTCTATATTCCAAAAAAAACATATAATAAACACTATTAAAAACAAAAATATAAGAAATAAACAAAAAATAATAATAATAATTTATAACAATTCTTTTATTAGTATCCATTTCTTTACCAATCTAATTCTAAGTTTTAAAAATAATAATAATAATTTTAATAATAATAAGGCAAAAATAAAAAAATAAGCCATAAAAAACTCAAAAATGAACCAAAAACTGCTAAAAATATTTTTAATTTTTGCAGTAATTAACCTCATAATGGTCGCTAAGGCAGACACTTATGACACTTATTGCCAAGTGGACAGAAAATATGACGGCACTAATATACACACTTCAAAGGGAGAAAGTCAATAATACGACCTTTCTAAGTATTTTTCCGGATCTAATTTGCGATTTGACGTGGAATTTAACACTAGTAATTTTGATTAATTAATATAATTTTTATTTATATTTTCTTGTTTTATTAGCTTAGTAAATATATTATTCATTTGTTTATTTTTTATTATTTTATTTTAAATTTTATTTTAAATTTTTTTTTAGCCCCAAAGTCGAGTATCAAAGTTGTTAATGGCGTCTAATAAAAAGCTAAGGTAAATTGAAAGATTTTTTTTTTTTTTTATTAAATCTACTTTTTCTCTTATATTTTTATCTATTTTTTTAATAGAACACAGAATAAGATGACCATAAAATTCTTGTAGGCCAAGATATGATAGTAGAAAATAATGGTGACGTAATTTTCGCCGTACTGGCCGAAAACCTTGAAGGAAATTACATCATAAGATTCGGAACAGGAACAAAAACTGTAAAAAAAACTAAGAAAAAAGTTTTTATTTTCTATAGTAATTTTATTTAATAAAAATTTATTTTAATTATTTTATTACTTTTAGAGCGCTCCCGTTTTTGACGAATAAAATGTAGAATTACCAGATGAAGCCGGAGTTACTTGTTTCGGTATCACCTTGATTTCTTCTACTGTTGCCGTTGCTGATTGTGTTAAATTTTCAGGGGCCATTACTCCCCCCTACAAAAATCACTATGTAATTGCTAGTAAAGCAGGATCTATTTCAGAATCCTTTGAAGAATTAAATAATTGCTGGCTCTATTCTGAGTAAAATAATTTATTAATAGCTTTAAATTGCTAAAAATTTTTTTTTTATTATTAAAATTTATATAAAATTTAGTCCTTTAGATAGAAAAACTATTAAATACGATACTTCCCATGGAATTTTTACTTAAACTTATTTAATTCAGTACATTCCTTTCGATATGGATATCGGAGAAGGCGACCCCGAAGGTTACGTTAACATTTACAGGTAAATTAAAAAATCAAAATAAGCAAACTAAATTTTAATTAAATAAATAAAAAAAGTCCATAAAAATTAAAAAAATCTATAAAAAGAAATAAATTTGAATTTAATTTTAAAATGAATGAATTATAATATTAAATAAATAAATTTAATTTATAATTTAATGATAGATTTATCTACACTTCTTCAGAAGAATACTTAAACGGATACTTAGAAGTTAACGCCCCAATTACAGCGGAAACCTTAGGGCTATCAAAAGCACTTTAAATTGCTTCTATATAAACTTTAGGAGACTATATTTTCCTTTTAGATAAAATTCAAGGATTAGTTGTTTTTAAGTACAAATCTAATAAAGTGACTGATGTAAGACACTATTTCTACGGTCAAAAAACAAATAGATACGGAATGGGCATCAATTATTGTGGATCTAAAATATAACTTGTAAATAAATTAATTAATATCTTTATAATAATTGTTTATATTTATTAATTATTTAAAATTTTAATAAAATTAAGAAATATTTAGATCTATTTAATATAATTATTTTTTTTATTTTTGAAAAATTTATTTTTTAAGGTCATTGCTGAAGCTAATCAAATGATTGAATACACTTTGAACAGCTTAGAATCTGATCTTTAATTCCAAGACTCTTATAAAATTGAACACACTTTGATAGGAACTGTGGAAATTTAAGGAAATTCCGACTACTTAGTTCTTATTTAAGGAAAATTGGTAACAGTTCACGACAGATACGAAACGGATTTAAATTACATCAAAGCTTAAATTGTAAAAACTAAATTTCCATTTATTTTTAAACTAGATATATAATTTTTATTTTTAAACTAAAAATATTTATTTTAAACTTTTTTAAATAATAATTTTAATAATATATATAATTTATTTTTTAAAAAGTAATCTGTCGAAGGAGCTAAATTACTTTACTCAAATACTCTTTACATTTTCCACTTAAACTAAGTTGTAAACTACATTTTATAAGACCCCTATTTAGAAGTAGATTCGTACGTGGACACAGGCAGCGTCGGGGTCACAATTACTGCAACTTCTACCAATTTTGAAAACTCAGAAAAATGCTCGATTTTCCTTAATTCTGTTTCCGTTCCCGCCGCCAGTAAAAAAGTTTATTCAACCAATGCACAGGAAGAAATTGAGTGGACTTATTAAACTAGTAAAATATTTTAATTTTATATTATTATTTAGGTTTTTAGATTAAATTTAAATATATATTAAAAAATTTACCGTCTTAATATATATAAATATATTTAAATTAAAAGATTTTTTATTAATAATTTAAAATTAATTTCACAGTCTTCGACCTATAAAATATTTATTTAATTATTTTAAAAATTTTAATTAAATAATTAAATTTATTTTTAAATTTTTAATAGGTTTGGATATTTAAATTCCTTTGGAACATTTTTATATCGGTCCTAATATAGAATACGAAGCTTAAATTGTCGGAGGAGACGAAGAAGTAAAAAATTAAAAAAATAAAATAAATAAACATAAATTTTTTTTAAAAATATTATTTTTTTAATTAAGAAAAAAAATCTTTTAAAGTTTAATTTTTTAATTCTTATTTTTAGGGAGTTGCTCATTATATCAGATATAATGAACCTACCGAAATTAATGTTACCATGGACGATGATTAAGAATGGAGAGACATTTTAATTGTCCCTTCCAACGACGGATACATATATGCTATTCATACTGATTCAAAATACAATATCTTAATTTTCCACTGCACCTATAATATTTTCAGCATTAACACACTTAATTGCAAAGATAAAGTTGGTAAAAATATATATTATATAAAAAAATTAATTAATATATGTAATAGATATAATAAAATTATGGATATAAAAATTTTTTTTTTCGTAAAATTTGAGAAATTTATTAGAAAATTTTATTTTTTAGTATATTTATAATTATCTTATTTTTTTTTTCCCTTTTTTGTATATTTTTTCGTTAATAAATTCTTTTATTTTCATTTTTTTATTTTTTTTTATCTTAATTAATTATTTATTTTTTTTTATTTTAAAGCCGAAATCGAATTCGGATAACCTGTAAGAGACTGGGATTTCGGAGTTTGGGGAAATTATGAAGATGTTCTAGTTGTTGTAGGAGAAGATGTTCCTAGTTTAGTTTTCTTGTACTCTATTTTGGATATAGGTGATTATTCTTCCGGAGATTAAATTGATCTTATTGATTATTCTGAAGCTGGTTGGGGAAATTATCTCTCAGTTATCGATTTAGATATACATTCTAACACTTTATACACAATTTTGGAGAATAAAAATGACAGATTTGTTGGAATCACAAGCAAAGTTTCCGATAAAATTGAATTCAGAAATACCATCAACGACGAAGTAATAAAATTTAATAAAATAATTAATTTATTTATATTAGTTATTTTTTTATTATAAGTATATATGTTAATTAATTATTATATTTATAAAAATTGTAAACAGGACATTTACACTTGGGATCAAGTTGACAACTCAATTGCCTTTTTGCCCACTTAACTGATAACTAGTGAATTCCACTAAAATGTTATTTTTGTTGTTAACGGAGACGAAGTGTTTGTAATTAATGTTTAGGACCATGAATCCAAATTTTTAGATTATATTCCTATAGAAACTTCTATAAAATGTTAAATTTTTGCCAATGGAAAAGCTTTAGTAGTTGCTTAAGCTGATAATTCAATTATTGACAGATCTTTATACAACCTTAATTGGGTTTCTCTTTTTGAGGAATTTGAGTACTAAACTTACGGCTATACTTTTATCGACTAATTCAAAATTGCTCACGGAAAATACTCTGGCTACGTCTATGTTTTAGCATATGCCAAAGATACTAAAGACTTAAACGTAATTAAAAAAATAAAATAATTTATTAAAAAAAAAAAAATCTATTATAAATAAAAAAATTTTATTAAAAAAAAACAATATATAAAAAGCAACCAAATTGATAAACTTAATAAAAATGTTTAGTATTTAATTTTGTTTTCACAATTTATTAACAAGCTTTTTAATTTTTATTTCATAATTTTAACTATTTTATTTAAATTTTAATTTTTTATTCGGATTCTATAATTTTAGTTCTAATTGAAATTAATTTAATTTGATAATTTTAATTTTAATTTTTAATTTTTTACTAACTTTTATTTACAAACATAAAATTAGTGTTTGATTTACAGAACGGGGGTAGAAAACATAAAAACTCTCTACAAAGTGGTAGAAATCGAGAAAGACGTAACAATAGACTCTTCTAAAAAGCTGACTATAACAGCCGGGGGGGAGCACACAGACTACGTTTTCATTTAATACAACGGGAAAAAATTTTACTTAAGAGTGCCCGTGGACCCTAACATTTAGATTTACCCTTTTATTTCTGACGGAAACTTGTACGTTGATTACGTCGATTTGGACCTTATAACTAAACCTTGGGATAAGAGTGTGGCTACTGAACTTGTGGAACACACTATTTCTATTGTTAACAGTTAGATTACTGTTATTGTGGATAATGAGAAAATTGAAGAAGATGTGGGGGCAGGGTTTTATGCTAATAAGGCTGAAAGTAAAACTTGGGTTGAAGATACCAAAAAATGGTGGGAAGGAAGCGTTTTGAATGTGACTTTGACTTGTGAGTCGGACCCTTAAGTTTGTAAAGATCATATTAGCGTCAAAAATACGGTAAAATTAAAAAATTTAATTATAATGTTTAAATTTATGTGGTTATTTTATAGTTTATCATTAATAAATTATTAAATTTTTAAATAAAGGTCGAAAAAAATACCGATTTTAAAGGACCTAGCGGTATCATAGATATCCTTAGAACAAGGGGACACACTTTTGTTTTATATGTAATAAAGAATTTTAAATAAAAAATTATAATTTTTAATTTTACTAAAAAAAATAAATATATTAGCAAGGAGAAGAAACCAAGTCCAAGCACTACAACTATATTATTGACATTCTCCCTGAAGACTTAGATTTTTCTAAAGCCAAACAGTATGCTGTAATTTCTGAGCCTTTCGAAGTTGACTGCGATTTCATGACACCTGCTCTAGACGAAGAACTGAATTTAGAATACGTATTATAATTTTTAATTTTTTTAATATTTTTTTTAATTTTACTAATACTTATAATATTTTAATTTTCTCTTTTACTAATATTTATAGTATTTTAATTTTCTAATTTTTTTTAACTTATTTAAAGATAATTTTATTCTGCCAAAACTACGAATTAAGCGGATATGGAGTTAAAAAGGTTTATGATTAAAACAAAGAAATCAATGATGGAGAGACAACTCCAGACTTTATCATCTTAGATTTTATAAATAATATTAACAGAGGACAGTATGAATTTTTCCATGATAGACTTTTTGTCAATTTTGAAAGCGAAGGATATTGGGGCGGAATTTACATTTATGATTTAAATACTTTAAGCGAAAATGGAGGCTATCTTCACGCTGAAATCAATAATATTATAAGAGCGAAAGCTTTATAATAATATTACCCAGATTTAGTAATTTCTTCATTTGAAGTTATTTACGAAGCTTTTAGCGAAGTTAGAGTAAAAAAAATATTATATAATATAGCCTATTAAGCTATTATTCTTTAAATATTTTTTAATTAGTTATAATATTTAAAATTTTTATTAATTTTGAATAGACTGAACAGAAATTCATTAAGCTGTTTATAACTGATTCTAAAAAAGGAGGTGAATATCCCCCCTTTATAAGATTTATAACCTTAGAAATAGAAAATAGCTTTGCTATTAATACCGACCACTTATACGAGATAAACTGGAGAAATTTCGTTTAAAGAGAAAAATAGTTTGTCACTGAAGAAACTCAATTAAATAAACTAAAAATTTTAGACGCCGAAGAGTATTTCGATAAATCAACCGAAACTGACCAAATGGTTTACACTGTACTCGTCCAACCTAGTAACACAGCTATGTACATGCTTAAAATTTATTTCATTATTTAAAATGGTGATTATTCTAAACCAATGGTAAAAAAAAATAAAATTTATAATAAATTTATAATTATTTTGTAATTTTTAACTGATTAATATAAATTATATAGGCCTTATCATTGACAAGTACCAATATTTACCAAATTTACAATAATTACGGTTACCATGTTCCTTACCCTCAAATCCACGTTCTCGGAAACACTTTAGGAGTAGCTTACTACGACAGTTCAAATAAAAGAGTCACTTTAGCTCTTTACGAGCTTCTGAACGTCTACTACAGCGAAGAAAACACTAAATTAAGGCCTGCTAAAAAAGTAAGTATATAAAATTCAGAAGAAGAAAAAGAAGAAATTGAGGAAAATAGTTTATAAAATAATTTATAAGATATTTAAGAAAAATAAGAATAATAAGAATAATAAGATATTTAGGAAGAAGTTGGAGTTGTGAAAGCTTCTTCTAAAATTACTTTGCACACTTTAGAGGGAGGAGTTTAGTTTAAGGCTTTTTATGGGGCGCTTTAGGATATGCCACCTATTGCGTTTGCGATGCATATGGGAAAAGATAAAAAAGTGCAGGTTTTAACTGATGATATGAGTTTGGTTTCTGGACTTAAAGCTTATGATTTTACGCCTCATACTATAGAAATTACGACTACCGGACTCGATTGGGAAGAATAAAAGGTCTTTTTCAACCTTAATTCGGACTATAATTACCAAAATACCGGCTTTTATGCACAGGTTTCTCCGAATAAATTTTAAGTTGATGACGGCGGAGGAGGAGTTTCTGGGTGGATTATCGCTTTGTGCGTGATTTTGGGACTTGCTGTGCTTGGGGCTGTCGGGTTTTTCGTTTATAAAAAGAAATTTGCAGGAGCAGATAATTAGGGGTATAACAAAGTTTTACTCGGAAATTAATCGGATGCAGGATTCTCCTTGCAAGAACCTACCAAAGCTTGAAAAAAATTTAATATTAAAAATATTTTATATATAATATATAAATTGAAAATTAAAAATAAACAAAATTTTATATTGATATTAGTTTTATTAATTAATTTATCTATTTAAAATTTAAAAATTAGAATGAATTATTCCTTTTATCAAAAAAATTTAATTTTAAAAATAATTATTCATCTCCACTATTATTACAAAAGTTAAAGTAAAATTCTACAATTAATCATAAACTACAACATTAGAAAATATTTAAAAAATAGAATTCAAAATAAAAAACACAAAAAATAACAAAACTAATAAAAAAAATGAATTTTCAAAACAAAGGCGGGCAAAACAACCAAAGCAAACAATACAAAATAAATAACTACTCTTCAACCTCTATTTTCGCAATTTTAATAGAAGATAAAATTCAACTAACAAAAATTTTAGAAAATTAAGAAGGCATAGAATAATCTCCCAAAAATAAAACATATAATAAAAAAATTCCTTAAATTTTTTAAAATTTCAAGGTCAAAGTAAATTCTTTTTAATTTTTCGAAACTAATTCAAAAAATCTCCCTCTTATTATAAGTAAAATTAATTACAGAATTTAAAAAATTTAAAATAAAAATTATTTTAATTTGTTGAGTTAATAAATTTATTTATAAATTTTTTTATAAATTTTTTTACAAATTTTTAATTTTATTTTAGTTTGTACTTTCAAAAAAGACGAAAAATAAGGAGATAGAGTTTATGTTCGTCGAATTTTTTACCCTTAATCTGATTAATCTGGAAAAAATATCGCAGTTGATATTGATATAAATGAAGAAGACCTGGAAAAACTAATTATTGACACTAGTAAAAATTAAAGGCAACTAGAAAGTCACATAATTTATAAATTAATTGCAAATAAAAAACTAGATATTCTGCTATAGAATAATAAGTAACTATTTATCAATTATTAATTAAAAAAAAATTATCTAAAAATTCTTTTAAATTAATAAAAATATGTCAATTTATTTGAATTTTATAAAGTTAATTTTATTTTATAATTTAATAAATATTATTGATTTCTAAGGTTTAGAAATTGTAATTATAGATTCTTAAAATTTCGAAATTTTAATTATTATTAAGTTTTTTTATATAATTTAACAAAAAAGGTTTAAGGAAACCTACGCCGAAATTCAGAAAAAACTGGAAGAAAAACACCAATTAATAATTTAAATAAACGAAAAAAATGAAAAATAAAAACAAACAGATTTATAGTTAAAAAACGCTAGTATAAAAAAAATAGTCCCTGAAAAAGCTTCCCTTGGCCTAGACGACTCTAAATAAGATAAAAAAAACGAAAATTAACTCGAAATTCCGGCAACGAATTTCAAAAGCAGAAAAACTCAGAATGTTTTAAAAGGATTTAAAACTTTTTCTTTCACTTAAAAGTATCTTTTTTTATTGAATAGAAATTTTTATTTTTTATTTTTTTATTTATTTTATTTTAAAATTTTTTTTATAATTTATATTAGACAAAAGGCTATTTACCTTACACTAAGGAAAAATCTTTTTGAAAATGTCATTTAAAACCTTTAAATAGTGAAGCAATCCTAACCCCTACAAAATAAAAAAATAAAATACAGATACTACGTTCAAAATCTAGTATTATATAATTATCAAATAAATTTTTTATTATTTTATTTTTTATTAAATTGTTTTTTTATTTCATTTATAATAAAGAAATTTAAATAATTTATAATTATTTAAATTAAATAAGCACGACCCCAAAGAACAAAAAATATAAGACGAGAACCTGATAGAAACTTAAAAAGAAATTTTTTAAAACATATACAATAATTTCATAGCTCCTTATTAAAATCATTAAATTAAAAAAAAAACAACTTTTGAAAATTTTCTACAATTTCCGAAAAATCCCATAGCTTATAATTTACTTTCCTCTATATAATTGAGATTTGACGAAACTTGGTACCAAGAAAACTCTTTTTATAACGAAGATAAATTATAAGTATTAAAATTTAAAAAATTTTTAATATTTTTTTAGAAAAAATTATCTATTTATTTTATTTTTTTTAATAAAAATTATCTATTTTTTTATTTTAGAATAGATAAATAAATTTAATTAAAGATAATTTATAATTTTGTTTAAATTTTAGTACCCACTGGATAATGTGAAATTTGATAAATATTAAAAATCTAGTGAAATAGTTTTTAAGCAAAAAGAATTTCTAGACCAATAAAAAACAGTTATAAAAACGAATTTTTTCAAAATTAACCATAGAAATCCGATTCCAGAGCCAAAACCTTTTACTTGCGATTATTGCTAATTTAAACTCACAATTTTAACTTAAAATCCACTAGGTTTAAATCCAGATGTAAAAAATCGATAGTTAAATTTAAATTAGATATTAAAAATTATTATAAACTTAATATTTTTTATAAATATTAAAATTATAATATTCAGTTTAATAATTAAGTAATAAAAAAAATTATAAAAAATTATTTTTTAACAGGATTTTGAAGAGGGGGATAAATATTTTAGCTGTTCGGCCTGCTTTAAAGATTTTTTTAAATATGAAGACTAGGGAGTTGCTTGTGACTGTTAACCAAATTATTTTGTAGTTTGTGAATCTTGTTTCAATAAAAAGGATTCAAGAATAGTAAGAAATTAATTAATTAAATATAAATATAAAATTAATTTAAAAATAAATAAAATTCATTATTTCTTTAGTTTATCCTGTATAAAACCGCTGAAAGAAAAAAAGATGATATTTTCAGATTTTAAATAGATTTCAAAGATCAAAAACTAAGAAAATATATAAATAATAAACTTTAAAAAACAGAAGTTACAAAATTTAGATTTACTTAATTTGGAGAAATTTATGATTAAACCGGAAAATGCGGAGAAATAGAAAAGGACTTATAAGAAGATGCAATTTCTAAATTAAAATTACTTGCATATTTAACTGATATTCCTTTCGAAGGAGTTCCAACTATTTATAAAGTAAATTATTAATATTATTAATTAAATAAATAAATAAATAAATTTATAATTAACAAACTAATTAAGTAATAATCATATAGATATAATTAAAAAAAATCTTAAATTAAAATTTATAGAAAAATTTAATAAAAGATCATAAATTAAAATTTATAAATAGAAGCAATTAAAAGAACTAAATTAAAATTAATAAATAAATAAATAAATATAATTATAAGATCCTAAATTAAATTAAATTAAAATATATAATAGACCTTATTTAATTTATCTAAATTATAAGATAAGTTTTTTTTATATTAAAAAATTTTTAGTTGGCTTTATTAAATTAGTAAATTGAGACTTAAAGCTATAAATTTTCTTTTAAAATCAATTCCTTGGGAACCGAACCTATTTTCTTTGGGTAATTCGTTAATTAAAATTGAATAAATTTTATATTCAATTATAACATAATTTTTTACAATTATATTTTTATGTAATTAAAATTATTAAACCTAAAGATTTGCAGAACAAAAAATATTTACAAATTATAATTTGGAATCCTAATAATAACAGCATAAAAATAATAAATCGGTTAAAATTAAGATAGATCCGTATAATGTATCTAGAAAAAATATTTAATTTATGAATCCCTACTTAATTTTCACAAATGGCGATATTTATTCTAATTTTCATTAACAAGTAAAAATCAAAAAAAAAACTAAATTCTTAAATTATTTATAATAATAATTATAATAAATTTAAATATAAATTATAAAAATATTATAAATAAATAATTTTAAATTTTAATATAATTATGATAAATTTAAATATTATTTTTAATATTTTTTTATAAATAAAAAAGAAATTGAAAAAATAAAAAACATTTACTTTGGACGTAGGAGATATTCTTACCATAGTTATAAATACGGCAAACCAAATTATCACTTATACCAAAGAAAGAACAAAAACCATTTTTTTGAATGAATTTTTGGTAGATGAAAATAAAATCCTTGTACCCATAATTGGGTTGGCAAATTATGATGATAAAATTGAATTGGTATATATTTAAATAAATAATTTAATTTAATTTATTTATTTATTTTAATTAACTTTGAATTAAATTTTTATTAATTTTGAATTAAATTTTTATAAATTTAATAATTAATTTAGCTGTAAGCCTATAAACTTGAGCAACAAATGTTAAGAAAAATTTAAATGATTTAATTTCCGAGCTTTTTAAAGACTCTTTCTCTAAATTTCAAGTAAAAATTATTAATTTTTAGATATATTATAAATTTTAACCATCTTAAAAATTTACAGAAATAACAGAGAAATTAACCACGAATATTTCTCTAATTTGAAATATCCAATTTTGTTAGAATAACTGGAAATTGATCTAAGGTAAAGAAGAAAAAAAAAAATTGTTATATATTTAATTTTATTTTAAATTCATAACTTTTTTATCTTTTTTAAATTTATTATATATAATATATATTTTAATCTACAAATCTTATTTTTTAGAGCGTGCACAAATTTCATACATATAGATAAATCAAAGCTGCTTGTAAATTTGCCAAAAACATTAAAAAAGTTAAAAATTGACATTGCAGCTTGTCCATAACTAGAACAAGAATAAATTATATATATAGCTTAAAATATACCTAAAAATCTAGAAAATTTTTATTTGGATATAAGGTAATTAATTAATTAAATAAATAATTTTTTTATTATATAAATAAAAAATTACAATTATTTTTTTTAATTTTTTTTTTATATTTTAAAAATTAAATTTATAAGCTGGAACGATAATGTTAATACTAAAACGATGTAGGTTATTACAGATAATCTTCCTCCATATCTCATAAGCCTTGATTTGTATTTTATGTATAAAAAATTAGATTTTACTTATTTTTAAAATAAATATAAATCATAAAAATGTTAGAAAATTAAAATTTTTCTTATATTTATATTGCTTATTATTATATACTATATAATAAAAATGTTATAATATATAAATAATAATTTAATTTATACTTATAGAGAATGCCACTAACTTCCATTCAAAGTTATAGAAAACTAATTGTTTAAAAAAATAACTTCTATAAAATCACTTAAATTTGTCTATCTAAATTTCCAGTAAGATAAAAATATATAATTATTTTTGATATATTTTATATATACTTATATTGATTTAGCATTTTTTTTTATTGTTTTTATTTTTATTTTTAAATCAAAAGTTGTTGCGAGCAAATATAAGATAAAGATTATGAAACAAAAGACTCAGATTATCAAAAAATAATCGAATTTATTTCAAACTATCAGCAAAACATTACTACAGACAGGCCAGAAGATTTTAACTTTTCTTTAAATTATGCCCCAGATTTATTATGAGATTTAAAAATGAAATTACTAAAAGTAATAATTATACAAAAATTAAATTCACAAATTTATAATAAAAATTAAAAATTTTATTAAAGAGTAAAATAGTTAATTTCAACTTACTGCATTTTATTTACTGAAACTATAAATTATATTATAAAAATAAAATTAAAATTTAAAAAAATTATAAGTAAATGATTCATTATATTAGGTTTATTTATATAAATTATTAACAATGTTTAAAAAAATTATAGTGATTTTATATAAATTATAATATTGGAAAAATTTATAATTATATCATATATACTTTTTTTCATTAATTTTCATATCAATTATTTACAAATTTAATAGTCATTAATTTTCTATAAAAGAAAAAAAAAGTGTTTCAGTCAAAAAACAGTCTAAAATTAATTAATTTTTAATTTATTAATTTATTTTAGTCTAATTTAAATAAAAACCATTTTAAATTTTCAAACAACTCTTGTTTATTTTTAAATTTTTTCTATTTCGTCACCTTATTTTTCATTTTAATTTTAATTTCCTTTAATTTTATTTTAATTTAAACTATTTTTACTACAAATATCTTCAAAAGATGAAAATTTTCTTTTAAAATTCAAAATTTTTTTATACTAAGCTTTTTAATCTGCAGACTGTCTTATGGTAAATGACCCCAATTTTTATACTTTTAATTCCATTAAACTCTCAATTTCACTCATTTCGTCTTATTCTAAATTTTAACTTGAATTTTAGTTTGAGTTTTAACTTTGATTTTCATCTTCGGAAATGATATCTTCAATATCCTCAGAAAATTCTATTTTTAATTAACTTTCATTATTTTGTCCATTTTCACTAGAAATTTCTCCTTTGCTATTTAAAAATGAAAGCACATTTTCTTTCTATTATAATTGTTATTATAAATTTTCTTATTTTTGGATCTATTTAACCAGATATTTTTATTATTATTAAGATTCTTGTTATTGTTAGAAATTTTAACTCTTTAACTTATTTTGAAATTGGTTCCTATTAATTAATTTTAATTATTATTTTATATACTATATGATATTTTATAATAAAATAAATAAAGATAAAAATTAAAAAAGATAATAAAATAACAAATTACATTAAGACAGCCATGTATAAGAAATTAGAGTATCCTCCAATACTAAGAGAATTTTGAAAATTTTACATATATATAGCATTTTTTCTTAGCCATTATTACTACTATTATTATTAAATGTTATAAAATTAATTTTTTTATTATTAACTTAAATTATTATCAAAATTCAAACTTTAGCTTAAGTTTTAATTTTAAGTTTAATTTTTATTACTGGCAGTTATATCTTTTAATAAAGAGTTTTCCAAACTATTTCTTTACATAAATTATTATTGTTATTAAAAATTGCTATTATTACTAATAATTCCACTACTGCTGCTATTTTCTCCTGATTATTAGCCTTTTTAATAAAATATTATTTAATTATTTACATATGTCTATATATCTATAAATATTTAATACCGTAACTTATTTAAATAACATTAGATATTTTGTATATACCAATAGTTCGAATTACAGTTATAAATTGTATTAAAATTATATATAAAAAAATATTATCATCAACAAAAATAAAATAATAGAATAGTATTTTAACTATTGATTTCTTAAAATTTTGCTATATGTTTTAATTTCTTTTTTTATTAAATTAGTAAAATTTCAGTATAAATTTTCCGAGATAAATTAATTAATATCTTAATTAACTAGTTTATTTCAACAGAAAAAATTATATGCCTAATCAATCGATCACATAAAATGATTAATTAAATTAATAATTTTATCCAAATCACGAATCATAAATCATACCCCCCACAAAATATATTAATTTTAACTAAAATAATAATCAAAAATACAAAAATATTTAAAACGATCTTAATTTCTAAATTTACCCTAAAATTAATCAATAATTACAGTACAAATATTTATATTTATTTCTTAAATTAATTAAATATAAAAAGAACAAACATTAATTTATATTATTTACTTTCATCCTATTATTATTACAGGTTAAAATTATTATTTTTCTCAGCCACATTACTTTTTTAAGTACAAATGTTTTTACCTATAAATTTAAAAAATCTATAAATAAATTATTTATTTATTTATTATCTCAATTTATGTATTTTTATGCTTAAAAAAAATCAAGATAGTTATAACACACTTTATATTATTAATTTAAAAAAAAAAATTTAAGTCATAATTATATCGAATTATTTAATTTTTGTATCCTTTTTTACTATTACTATTACAAACAAAATTAACATTATTTTATTATAAACCATTATAATCATTACTTATAATATGCAAATTATTTATACCTATATAAATATTATATTAAAATAATTTATTATATTACCTTTATTTTGTAGTTACTTATTTTCTCTCAAAACCTTATTTCTACAACTCTTAACCTAGCCTTTTTAAAATTTGGAAAAATAAATATAAATTTAAAATTTTTAAATAGAAAATTAAAATATAAATTTTCTTATATTTAATTTATAATTAAAATTTTATAAAAATCAATAAAAAATTATAAATTACCACTCTGTTAGTCCTAAGCATACTTTATTTGCTAAATCAAACTCATCTAACTTATATCACTAATATTTTCTTCCATCCCCAGCTAAGCAAGCCCTTAATTTTTTTTTTTAACTTCTTTTTTTATTTTATTGAAAAATTTTTAAGCATGTGATCTTATCTAAGCCCCATTTCTAGTCCCTACATGTTCTTCAACCTGTGAAAATTATAAAAAAAATAAGAAAGAAAAAAACAAAAATTATATCTAATTTTAATAAAAATAAATAAAAAATTTAAGCCTTTTTTTACCTTTTTCCAGTTTTTATTGTATAATTCTATAGCGTCCAAAAATCTTTAGTGTTCTTCTTTTGACCACCTTCCTTCTTCGAATTATTTCAAATTATTACTATTATTATTCATATCATTAGTTGTACTTTGTTCCTCTTATTATTATTACTATTATTATTAAAGGACTTTATCAGAGTTTAAAGGTTTAACTTCTTCATTTAAAGAAGAATTTTTAATTTCTTCAATAAAATTTTGCTCTTTTTTCGGAGATTGACATTATATTTCTTGGTTTTTCTCAGCAGTTTATGTTTAGAATTACATTTTTTTTATTATTGTTTAAAATTAATTTTTGTTTTAGTTTTTTTTTTTATTAATTTACAAGAAATTTTTTTAATTAAAAATTAAAAAACTTAAAGCTTTTTTAAATATAAGGGTATTTTGAGTTTATTAAATAATTAGTGAATAAATAATTTAAATGCTCAATAACAATAACTTTTTAAAGCCATATACAATTCATTTTTTGAATTTAACATTACAAAAATATCCTATACACTTTTATTTTTGCTTTTATTGCTCTAAAAATAATTAACATATAATTTTCAAATAGTTTTTTTAATTCAATTTTATTAAAGTATATTAAATTAAAAATACATTAAGAATACCAAATTATTAATTTATTTCCACTATAAATATCTCAATTTAATCAATAAAAAAATTTAAATATCGCTTTACCTCCAAATCAAAAAATTAAATTTAATTTAAAATCCCATTATCATAATAAAAATTTCAATTTTTAACCATAATTTTTAAATTAAATACAACGATTTATATTAAAATAAAATATGCTTTTAAAAAATAAAATTTTAATAAAGTTAACAATTTTTATATTAGTCTATAATTATTATAACAAAAATTATTATATAAGTTTTATTTTACATCGTCAGTAATAATTATGAATTATAAATATCTATCTATAAATATATATATATAAACTTATAAATATCTATTAATTTTATAAGCATAAAAACAATATATTTTCACTCAAATTTCAACTCCTTAATCTTTTCCTCTAAATTCTTAACAGAATAAGTTAATTCCAATTTCACGATAATTTTATCCTAAACCCAACAGAAAAAAACGAAAACCCCTCCAAAAAATAAATAAAATCCTAACAACTAAAAAAAATTAAACTATTCCATAAAAGGATACACATAATTTCCTGTCACACTTTAATAAATTTAAACTAAAATTAAATAACTCATACAAACGACCAAATTACCCTTAATTCTTTATTTTAAGTTATCAAATTCCTCATACTAAACCCAATAACACTCTAAAATCATCAGAAAATAATGAAAACCATGAGAAAAATACATTAAATATCTCCAATAATCATAATTTTATAACACTTATTAACTTAAAATTAATCTGTAATCGATTAAATATAATAACCAATATGTGAAAGTCACTTATAAAGCCAAATCCAATACCTATCTATAAAAAATATTCACATATTTATTATATCTTGCCAATATATTTTAGGAAAATCCCTGTACAAAATTAATATGTTTAAAATTTTAATATTTATAAAATTATTGTAGTTATTATACTTTATATTAATTTATTTTTAATTTTTAATTTTATTTAATATCTTATTAAATTTTTTATAATTGATATTTTTTACCTATCTATATTCATTTAAATAATTTTTTATATCATAAATAAAAACTACTATAAAGTAAAATAAAACCAATAACTAAGTAATAGCTGTAAGGAAAATAAAAGCATGAACTAGTCCCTCTAAACTGATATACGAATATTTTAATTATACCATATTTATTCTTATTTAAATAAAATAAAAATTCACTATAACCATTACAAAATGATATATTAAGTAAAATAAGTTCAAACTATCTAAGTTTAAACTTTAATAAAATTTATTTTCCATATTTATTTTTATTAATATTTTTATTTATTTTAGTATTAAATTTTCTAATAAAAAGCAAATATCTTTTTAAATAAATTACCATACAATAAATTAATTAATGAATTCTGATAGATAATAAACATTAATTATATTAATTATATAATAAATAAAATTTAATATAAAATCCAAAATATATTTTGTTAATTTGAAATAAAATTTGGAAATTGTTGTTGAAAGTTTTTCACTTTATAAAAAACAATACAATTAATAATTAAATATTAAATATATTATGAGAAAGTAAAAATAAAAAGAATAATCTTTTTTAATTTTTTTATAATAAAATATTTTTATATTTTATGTTATTTTTATAGTAAATTAAATTAGATATGTAAATTTTTTATATATCAATTTTCATATAAAATATAAAAACTTACTAATTCATAAAATTTATAGTATAAAAAGCTTAATATAAGTGTTTGTTTAAATAAAATACTCATCTTAAATTATTCATTATCCCTTTTTAACTTCGGCTTCTTATTTATTATTTTAAAATTATTATTATTCTTATAATTATTATTATTTTCTTAATTGGTAATCTTCTTTAGTGCATAAAAGTTTATCATTTAAAACTACATGAATGAAATATATATGGCTCAAGATGAAAATACCCATAATCACATAATTTACAAAAATTTCTAATCCTCCTAATCTAGACATAAAGGGATAAATAGGTTAACCTATAATTCTTTCAAAAATATTAGAAAATCCTAGATAAACAAATGCCAAAGCCAAAACTTAGAAAGTTCTTTAAGCTAAGTTACTTGTGTTTTTCATTACTCTTAACAAATATTCTAAAAACAACAAAATATAGTTTATTCCGTGACAGAAATTGAAAAATGCATTTATCTCTTTCAAAGTATATCCTCTTCCCATTAATTATTCCATAATGTCAGCAGGAACCATATTATCTTTATGTTAAATATAAAATTACCAAAATCCTAAAGCAACGAAAAATCCAAAATGAATCATCAATTAGAAAAATCCATTTACCCATTAAGGATATCTTACATCTTTTTCCTATTTTCAAAATATTAAATTTAATAAAAAATTTAAATAAATATTAAAAATATGAATTTTAAAAAAATTTTTAGATATAAAAATAAAAAAATAAATCCATTAATAAAGATAGATTAAAAGTGAGTATCTTATAAATTTATTTTTATTTTTTATAATAAAAATTTTTGTCAATTAATATTAAATATTTAATTTTTAATATAGTACCCCTTAAGTTCCGTTCAGCATAAATTTAATATCATAATATACACAAATCATATAGTATATTATAATAGCATCATGGGTCATGTTGGTCAAATAAACATTGTCAAAAAGGGCAGCTAAAATACTCCAGTGCTCAGGACTAATAAGACTCAGTCTAAAGTTGTAGTAGAAAAGATTTAACCCCAAACAAATTAAGTGTAAAGTTAAGGCTTATAAATTCTTCATTTAATTAATTAAATAATTCTTTTTAATTTTTTTTTTTTTTTCTATTTATTTTAATTTTTTTTTTTTTTGAATAATAATATTATTTGTTTTTTGATTTTAGATTTTTCTTTTCCACAATAATAATATTATACTTAACTATTTATTTTCTAATTAATTTGATAAAATAACAGTGTACTTTCGACATTTGTTTATTTTTAATATAATTTAGGTAAATTATTGAACAAAATTTTACAAAACTCTTAAAAATTGTCTTTATAATATTTATTCTCCTTAAATTAAATTATTAAATTCAAAAAATTAATTCAATTGTAAACTAATTCATACTTTATTATTAGTTTATAGCCATTCAAAATTCTATTTAAAATTTATCTTTAAACTTTAAAATAAAACATTATTACTTAATAATATTATAAAATATTATTAATATAACATTAATAATATTTTAAATACTTTAATAATAATATAACCGTTCAATTTTACCTTAAAATATAATATTTAATTTATTATTAAAAGAAAACTTAATTTCTAATAATAAAAAGTTAAATTAAACTAATATAAATTTAACCCAATATAATAAATTTAATTAAAAAGTTACATTAATTAAAAGAAAATGATTAATAAATTACAAAACAATTTTTTATAATACATTATTTTAAATAAAATTAGAACATATTTTATTTATTTATTAAAAAACATAATGTACAAATTTAATTTAAGTAAATAATCAAAAAATAAAAAAACAATTTTATATATTAAACATTTTGAAATAAATAACTTTTGAATAAAACTTTTAAATTTTACAAAATTAGTATAAATTTTTACTAATCAATAGATTAACTTTAAAACCAATTTTAATAATTATTATCAGTGTTTTTATGGTCTTCTATGATCCTAAAGTGAAGACCAAGAGCCGGTCTTACCTAAAAAAAAATTTTAAAGATATCTTAGTAAATGCAATTTTAATTTTATATTTATGTAATAGTGTAATTAAATGTTATTTAAAAACTATATAGCTATCATTTTTTTACTAAATTAGGGGTGGAATTCCGCTAGCTTACCGATTTTTATATTTCTTTGCTTTATAAATTAAGCAAGAAATGAATTATAATTTAAAATAATAACCATTTCAAATTTTTATCTATTTTCTAATATACCACAAAATTTTTTTCATTTCTATATTGATTCACCTGAATGAATACACCCCTCGAATAAATGCATAACAAACCAAAATTATTTAATTATAAAAACTAAAAAAAATAAGGCAAAAATAAAAAAAAATGATGTCATCAATATAATTTAATAATATTATTATATTAGATTCTTTAATTAACTTAATAATTTAACAAAATTAAAAGAAATAAATAAATTTAAATTTTCATAAAAAAAATAATTAAAAAATAAAACAAATAAAAAAAAGTAAGAATTTATTTCTATTATTTTTTTTATATATATACTTTCATTTATCTATGATATATTTGAGTAAGTAATATAATTAATATAATTAATTAATAAAGAATTATTAAAAAAATAAAAAATGGCCTTTATTTATTGGTATAATTAAAATAAAAACTTTAAAGTTTAAAATGGCTTTATATTATAGAAATTAATGAATGTTTTTTGAAGTTAATTAAGAAAATGCATTCTTGGCCAGAATGATATTATATTAAATTAGTATTATAATTATAAGTGAGAATAAAAAAAATTAATTATTATTATTATAAAACAAAAACTTATTCTCCAAACATGTAGGCAGATAATTTTTACAAATTTAAACAAATAAAAACAAATTAATCAATACCATAGATATCAGATACTTCCAGAGGCTAACGAAATTCGTATATTTTAGATTAAAAAAGCAAAGATAATTTTGATAATGAACAAGATTTATCATTATTTTAATAAAATAATTTAGAAAATTAAAAATTAAATTCTAGTTAAAAATTATTAAGAAAATAAAAAACCTTAAATTATAGCTTAAATTAGATAAATTATTAGGATTAATCTAAATAACCTATAAACAATTTAAACAAGTAAATTTCAGGTAAATTCTATAAATTTAAATACTAAAAAAAATTATTTCAATTTTTTTTATTTTTTTATTTATGTCTATTAATTAATCGATAAAGCAACTTTTTTATTTGTTCTTAACAATATTTAATCAAAATAAATTTTTTATTATTTTTTTCTTAAAATATTAAGTTAGTTCAAAAAGTTCTCTATAAAATAACAATAATTCTAGTTCTAATAACTTAAGTACAATTAAAAAAAACTCAAAAAATTAGTTAATAAGCGATGAAAATATCTCAATAATATCACTTTAAAAAGGGAATTAGACTTAAACCCCTAAAAAATCTATAGAAAATATTCTGATAACAATTCCCTTAGAAAATTACATGAAAAACTGGAAAATTAAAATTTTTATCTATTTTATTTTCCAAATAATTTCTGCAAACATAGTCACTATAGGAAGTTTTTCTTAAGGTTAATAAAACATATTTATATATATCAGTACTCCATTTATGGTAATTTAAATTTAATTTTGTTTTAAATATTTTTTATATGCTTTTATCTATATATATTTTTTGAAAATTAATATTTATTTATTAAATTATTAAAAGGGATTGTTTTCTGCAATAATGTTCCACTCTATAGTGGCCTATCATCCTTATACTGTCAGAAATTTAGGAAAAATTACTTCAAATATAAGCCTTTTGATATTTCTAGTTTTAGCATATGTGATATCAGTTTTTTGGGCTAAATTATTTATTTAGGAATAAATTGAAATAAAAACTTACATGTATCCACTAATAAATATAATTATATTTGTATTATATTCTTTTTATTTGCATATTATATTCCTGGTAAAAGGAAAAAATACACTTTTTACTCATTTCACAATTATTGAATAGTCTCAAAAATCTCCTTAAAAAGTTAATAAAAATTAAGTTTCACCTTCTTTTTAAAGCATAAACTCAAAAACATAGTAATAATCAGATTAATAATAACAAGTTTAACAATAAAAAAAGGCTTAAGAAATAATACCAATAACAGATTACCACAAATACAATTTAGAAAATCTAAATTGCTAATTTGAAACCCAAAATTAAAGTATAAATACTAAATAAAGAAAACAATTTTAAAATTTTGAATTATTATTTTTTTATTTAAATTTTTTATTTTTTTATTAAATAATTTTTTAAGAAAATTAAATTAAAATTTGGAAATTTTTTTACGGATTGTCTATTATTTGTACGCTTTCTGTAGGATAGCTAATATATTCCATGAATTTGTTAATTATTTTCGATAGTATAGTATAAAATAAGGAAACTGGAATATTGATTGTATGTGGTATTTTTTATCCGTTAGTTTGTGGCTCTATTTTTTTATTTTAAGGGATTTTGGCAAAAAAATTTTAACTTAATTTGGAATGGGAATTATTCTTTTTAGAACATATAGGTGCAAGTATCCCCTATAGATTTGTCTATTTTTCAATTGTTGAAGGTAAAATATATATCTATATAAATTATGTATTATTTATTATTCCAATAATTTGCTTAAAATATAATATATATATATATTTTGTAACAATCAATAAATCTATTATATTTAAACAAGACAGATTCTAAGGCATTCTGTTAATATTAGTGAAAACTGTATTTAAATCCATTAACTATATAATTGTCCCTCTTAATTTTGCTAAAATATAAGATTTAAAATTTTAAATTTCGAATTCAAAAATAGTAAAAAAATTTAAAAAACCACTACAAAAATCGGACTTATAAAAAGAACTTGAAGAAATGAAATTAAAAACAACTGAAAAATTCGTAGTTATTTAATATACCGATATTGTAAATTAAATTACTGTATTTTTAGCCATAATAAACATAAAATACATATATAAGTTATAATAAAGTCCAATAGCACTTTTAACTGCAAATTATATAGAAACCTTAGGATTATAAGCCATAATTGAAAGCATTGCCGATTTTTTACTCATTTTTGTTTATTAATTTATTTTAAGTAACTTTTATATATAAATTAATTTAATAAAAATAATATATATTTATTTAGATTATTTAAAATTAAATTATTTTTATTGAATTAGGTAAAACAAAAACTTATTCTGGCTTAACTATAAAAAAAATATGTAGCTCTTTTTTTATTAGAGCCAAAGATGGTATAGTTTTTCTTTTAGGAATAAATTTATATACTTATTTATGTATATTTCTTTTAATTGTAAACGATAATAAATATTGAAAATTTAGCATATAAACATTATTATAAAATTAAAAATTTTTATTATAAAATTAATTATAAATTATATTTTATATATATATGTATAAAGACAAAAAATAATTAGCTAAATATGGTTGAAAAAATATAATAAATACCCTAATTATTATTTTTTTTTAAATTTTATATATATTAATTTTAGTCAGTCACCGTCCTAATTTGTAATCATATGTGAACGCTAAAGCGCAACATAATAAAACTATATTCATCAGATTATTTAAATACTCTTTCTATTAAAATACCTATCGAATTAATTAAACCTAATTAATTATGGGTTATTTATTAACTTATTATCTTTTTTTTTATCATTAATTAAGTTTATAAAAACAAAAAAAACAAAGTAATAATTTGATTTTTTAAAAATTAAATATATAATAGCCAAGTCATAAATTTTAGAGTTTTTTCTTATTTTTTTCTATTTTTAAAATGGGTCAATTTTATTTCAATTTTAGTAATTTTTTTTCATTTAAATAAAAATTCAGCCAGTCCTAGTCTATTTCTTACTCATTTGTCCGAAGACATTTGTAAAACTATATATCCATCATTATAATTTTATATATATATAAATAAATATTCTATGTATAATTATAAATAGTGCTTCTTTTTATTAACCCATTTAATTAATGTTAATATTTTAATTATGGGTTCCTCAAAAAAATAAATAAAACAAAAAAAGTAAATTTTTTATAAAAAACAAATTATAAATAATTAATAATATATGAAAATTTTAAAAATTTAATACTTAATATATTTTATTATAGATTATATTATTATTTATATTTTTAAATTTACGAAATTAAATTTTTTATATATTTAAATTCATTTTTAAATTTATTTTTTTTCACTGTTAACTTAAATAATTTTACAAATTAACAAACTTCAAATTCTTTTTGGACAAAACTTCAGTTCCTATATTTTACAAACTAAATTAATTTCTTTTACCTTTATTATTATCATACTCATTAATTTAATTATTATTATATTAATAATTATTTATAACTCCTTTTTTCTATTATTTATCAGAAAATTCTAACTATTTTTTTACATTTTCAATTTCCAACTAACTGTTATTTAAAGAACAATTACTCATATTTCTTCTAGTAACTCCTATATATTAAATATTATTATCGACTATTTTTTTTTATTATTATTTTTAATTTTCAATCTATTATCTATATAAAATATTTTCATTTATATCATTCATTTTATTTTTGTTTTCGTTTTAGTTAAAAAGTTTTTTAACTTCATTAAAATTAGTGACATTTTAAATTCCATTACATATCTTTTAATTTTATTTATTTATATACAAATTTTAATTTTTATTTTCATTTTAATTTTAAAATTTGTTAAAATTTTTATTTTAAATTTCATCTCTTTCTCTCCTTTTTTATCTTTCTAATTTATTTTGTTCAAGCTAATTATTAAGTTCTTTTAGTTTTAACTACATTTAATCAATTTATTAATTATTTATATTTATTTTTTTTTCTCTGGGCTTTTCGGTCTTTTCAAACTAATTTTTTTTATTTTAATCTATATACTAATAGCTGTAATTAATCAAATTTTTTTAGATTTTTTATAAATTGGGGTCAAAATTTTCTTTATCAGTTTAATCAAAATTTATTTTGTTAATGCTATTGTTATTCACATTTTTTTTCTCCTGCTAATAAACTGTACTTTTGTTTTACATAAAATTTAAACTTTAATACTTATTTTTGTCTTCTCTAATATTCTATTAAGGTTTTTAATTCTCAATTTTAACTGATAAATTATCTTTTAAGCTCCTGTAATTTCTTTCCTAATTTTAGTTTTATTTAATAATAATATTTTAATTTGAAAAATCCTAATTAAACAGCTTTTTCTAATCCTAATTTTCAGACTAATTATTTTAATTTTAAACTTCTTTATATATTTCTTGATTATTAATTTATTATTAATTTTAATAAATTTAAATATTTTCATTATTGCTATTTAAAATCTTAGCTTAATCATTAATTTTTTAATCCCCTACAATTTTTTAAGAATTTTTTTAATTTATGGTCAACTTCTCAATTTTTTAGTTTTAAGCCTCTCTTCCTCTATTAACTATCAACACTAAATTTTAAAATAAAACATTGTTCAGAATTTTTTTTTTCATTTCTTAACTGCTGTTAGCTCTTTATAAAATATCGAACATCAATTCAACAGTTTCATCAGTTGATAACATTTCTGGACTAAAAATCTCTAAAATACTATAGTTTTTCCTTGTTCAAAATTTATAAAAAAATTATATAATATATATTTCATAAAATTTAAAATTATCAATTTATTATATTTACTAGTTTTCCTAATTAACCCAACTCAGGTTTTTAAAATTAAAATTGCTTAAAGTTGCATTCTTCTAAAAATTTTAAGTATTTTCAAAATTGTTTTTCCTATTATTCATAGACCTCCCAAAATTAATTCTTTAACTCAACTACTAATTCGTCATTAAAAGTTCATTTTTCTCGTTATTTATATTTTCCATTTCAAAAGCCAAACTCTGATTTTTTTTTTCTAAAAAACTCATTTTAACATTCAATTTATGAACTCTTTCCAAAAAAATATTCTTTAATTTTTAAAATTCAGCGTTTTAAACCAAAAAATCGCTACAAATATGTTGCAATTCCTCCTAAAATTTTTCTCTATCAGGACTGTCTTTTCCAAAATTAAACCCTTTCAAAATCTCCATTTTTTCCTCTTATATTCTCTAAATTATCATCTTTTTATCTAAAAATAAATACGTATTTATAATAAATATATATTATATAATAAATAATAAATTTATATATATAAAAATATATAGAAAAAATATGTAAAATAAATATAATATATATATAAAATAAATTTACATAATATAATAAACAATAAATATATAATTAAAATTATTAATTTTAAAATATATTGTATTTAATTAATTTATTTTATTTTAATAAGCTTAATTATAATTTATTTACTCGTCGCTAAATTTTAAGCACTTAATGATCTGGTTTCACTTTTATTTTTATTTTCTTATTGATTTAATTAGTGCTAATTTCCATCTTTATTTTTATTTTTATAAAAAGACTTTATTTTTCCACTTAAATGTTGTTTACTACTACAAGATCTGTTAATCCTAGCAGTCTTACTAAAATCTCTAAAAAATTTGTATAATTTAGTTTTAAATAAAATAAAAGTATTAATTTATTTTTTTTAAATTACTTATCTTTATCTGATCTTAAATTTCCTTCTCCTTATTCTTCTTAATACTCGCTAGTTAAAAATTAAAAAAATTAAAAAAATAATTATTTAATTAATATTATAGTTACTTTTTTTTTAACTGAACTTGTAACTCTAAAACTCTTTGATTTAAATCTTTCATTTTATCAGTCATTTAATTTTTTTACAACTACACATTTTTACTTGAATTTAACAAATTTTTTAATTCTTGGCTCTTATTTTAAAACAATTTTTTCTATTTATTAACTTCTTTCTGTAATTCTTCATTTTCTTGCTAAATTTAAGATATTTATTTTTTAAACTCTTTATTTTCTTTGAAAATTTCTATATTTTTTTTCTCATTTTCCCTAATCTTTAATTGCAATTCCTAAACGCTCTAGTATAAATAATTTATGATTTAAATATTATATTGATATAAAAGAAATTTAAAATTACCTTTTAAATCCTTTTTTTTTCTTGCTAAAGTTCTTCAATTTAATTTAAAAACTATTCCTATTAACTCTAAATTTAATCTTTATACATATTTTCCTACTCTTCCATTTAATTTTCTATTTCCTCTATATTTTTTCTCTACAACTAAACTTAATTTTCTAATTATTCTTTTTAAAACAAAAAATCTTTATCAAAATTTTATTCCGTTTTTTTTTTCTAATTTTCCATTTAATTTCTTTCTAAAGCTCCTATTTTATTCTACAATTATCCTATAAATTCTTATAACTTCTAAATTTCCTCTTAAAATTCCATTTAAATCCTCTATTTTTCCTCTAAAATCTGTTCGATTTCGTTTTTTTTTCCTTAAATTTCTTTCTGAAATTTTTATTTTTATAAATTAACTTGTTGTTCTACCAGCTCATTCAGTTTTCCTTTTTTTTATTCTCCATTTTTTTACAAATAATCAATTTCCTCTTAAAATTAAAGTATTTACAACTCTTTTTACTACAAATCCAGCTTTTATTCCTAATTTTCTCTTTAAATTTACTCTAAATTCTATTTTGTACTATAAATTTCGTTTTGCAATTGTTGCAAATTTTATACATTTTTTTAGTGAACTTCGGTATTTTGAGAATCTTATAAATTTTCGCACTTTAAAAGAGCCTTTATTTACTCTTATTAATCTTCTATTTCGTACTTCATTTTTTGAAATTTCGCCCGAATTTCTTAACAACCTTCTTATAACTAGTAGGATTTTACGTCAAATCTGTTAATTTCTAATTATTTCATTAATTTTTATATTTCATTATTACATTCACATAACCCATTTTTATAATTTTAATTATTATTTAAGTTGTTTATTGTGCTGTTTGTATTGTTTTGCATCAAAAATTAATCAGTATCTTTTGTAGAATTAGTCTAGTTATGCCTAAAACTACCGTTTGTTTAAAATTGATTCTAATTTAAATGAGAATTTTAATTTTATTATTAATTCTACATGTAATTTCGACCCATATCTAGCAAATTTTAGTTCATTATATTATTTTGCCTTTTTAAATCTTTATTTTCTTATTCTAGGTTACTTAATTCTTGTTTAGCATCTTTTTTAAATTATTCAATTTCACATTTTAATTATTACTCCCTTCCTTCATAATTATCGATTATCTAATTTTAAAGTAAAATTTAATATAAAAAAAAAGTTAAAAAAGTAATATAATTGAATTATACCTCTTCTTTTTCCATAATTACTTCTCTTAGCTAATTATTTTAATTTTCCAATTCCATCTAAATATTTTATAAACTTTAAATTTCTCCTCCAAAATCCTCTTAAACACCTTCGAACTACTTTTCTAAAATTTTTACTTTTTCTTCTAATTAAACTCTCAAATTCTTCTCCAATTAAATTTATTAATGAAACTCGTTTTACATATTTTTTTCTTCTTTTCCTCTTTTCTTCTAAATCTCGTCGAACTACTGCTTTAAATTCTGATATTTAACAATTTCTTGCTACAGTTTTCTTCCTCTATAAAATAAATAAATAAATAAATAAATAAATAAATAAATAAACATAACATAACATAACATAACTTAACTTAACTTATATACTTTGCTTAAATAAACTAAATTTGCTCTTAAAGTTCTTCGTTTTTTTAACTTTAAAAAACGCATTCATTTTCTTTTTCTTCCAAAAAATTTTACAACTACCTGTTGTATTCTCCCATTCTATTGTTTTCTTCTTGAACTCTTTAAAATTCAAAATATAACTGCTAGAAATCCTAATTGTACTCATTTTATTGTAATTATTATTGTTAATAGTATTGTTAATTATTCTAAAAATTTTACTGATTTTTTTAACTTTTTTCATGTTATTTTTATTCTAAATTAAAATTTTTATTTTTATTGTTTTATTAAGTAAATTTTTTTTCTTCTGGCGTACAGTCGTTAGATTATAATTATTCGAATAAAGTCTCTAATTTTTAAGTTTTTTAAAAGTTGTTTTAGCTCAAATTATTGTCATTTTATTAATCTCTGTTAATATTACTATTGTTATTAAATGGACTTTCATCTTGAATAAATTCGACGTTTATTTAACTCAGTTTTTAACTTTTGTTGTTATTGTTGGTGAAATAAGAATTTTAATGTTAATTTTGATTTTAATTCTGCTAAAATTTGTTTAAACTTAAATCTTAATGGCTCTGCATTTACCTTTAATTCTAGATTTGATTTTAATTTTATTTTTAACATTAGTTCTAGCTAAAACTTCTTTAAGGTTTATTTCCTGTAGTAAAATTTTAATAATTGTTATTTGAACTTTTTTCGCCATTTTAAACAGGAGTTTTGCTGCTGTATTATTTTTTATTCTTATTTTAATTTTCCTAAGCATACTACTGTAAAGGAATAAACAAATTGTCCTTATTACTTTTTGACTTTTGTATTTATTATTCGTATGCTTAATCTTATTTATTTGAACTCTAACTATTATTATTTAATTCTTGATTTTAAGTACCAAAATTTTATTCTTCTAATTAGCTCTCTAGATCTTCCTCTTCTTCTAACTCCTAAAATTCCCTGCATTCTTGCTAGAAGTTACTACTTTCCCCAAAATTATCACCAAAATACTCAAATAGCCTCCTTTTTTTTTAAGACCCGCTTTATAATTCGTACCTAAATTAAAAAAATAATACAAATTAAATAAATTAAGTTTAAAATAATATAAAATACCAAATAGTATAAAATTAAAATAAGAATTAAAATATAAAAACAAAATATTTTTAAAAAAAAATAGAACCTAATTTAATTAAAAGTATTTTAATAAAAAAATATAAAATAAAATAATAAATAAATATAAAATATAAATATTAAATAAAATATAAATATAAAATAAAATATAAAATATAAATATAAATATAAAATAATATATAAAATATAAAGTAAAATATAATATAAATTATAGTATTTTATTATATTATTTATATATATTTTACCTGGCAGAGGAGCTTTTAAAGAAGCCAATGGAATTTTCATTGCTGATTTCCATAGAAGGGGCATTAATTCTCGGGAAAATATTTTGACTTTAAAAAGAGTCTAAATTTTTTTCATGCCACTCGTTTGTTTCCTGCTAAATAAACTGAGAACTCTCTCGGTCGCTTCCCAAATAAGAAAATTGTCTGGAAGAATTTTAGTTGCTTTTTGTGTTATTGCTGTTTAAACTTCGTAAACTCTTCTTTTAGTTCTATTTTACTCTCCCGAACTGTTAAAATTGCATAAATTATTATTATTAATTCTATTATTAATATTACATTAATTATTATTTTTATTATTTAGACTATAAATTGTGACCTTAATTTTAGCCCTATTTCTAATCTCTTTAAGGAGGCAATCCTTAATTCTAACTTTAATTTTGAATTTAAATTTAATTTCCATCTCTTTTTGACTCAAATTAATTTTAATTTTAATAATTTTGATCTTATCCTTAAAATTCGTTAATTTTTTAATTATTAAAAATTTATTATTCGCTTTCTTCTTAATCATCTAAACATTCGTCTTCACTTAAGTCCTAATTCTGCTAAAAATTCTAAATATTTATATAATTATTATTATTATTGCTATTATTATTTATCTGCTTGTATATATTAGTTGGACTCTTGCTTTATTACAGTTTATTCAAATAATCTAATTATTACTACTACTATAACTTATTTCTTTCCTCTAAATTTTATTAAATTAAATTTTAATTTTTATTTTAACTTTAATCTAAATTCTCCTGATTCCCCCATTTTTTTTTGTGTTCTTAAACATCAATTTCAATATTATCAAATTCTTTAATAGAATTTTTCTTTTTTATTTGTAAATTTTCTTCTTTTTATCTCTAAAACTCAGTCTAGTTGCCATCTACACTCGCATAAGCGTTTAAATCATTATTTTTTTACATCTATTATTATAAATTAATATTATTATAATTAAAATTCTAACTCTGTCCTAAAAATTGATAGTTTTTTTTTTAAGTGAAATTTTAGCTGTGAACTGAATTTTACAAATTAGAACTGTTAGTAAAAGAAGTCAAGCTCAAATCGTCGACTGGACAATGAATTTTTTCTATCATTTCTTACAGTTCTTCGTTCGTTTTGCTACTTGCGTAAACCCCGGATTTAAATCGCTTATTGCTATTATTACTTGATAATTGCCTTTAATTTGTAGATTTTCCGGAAGCTTTTTCTGCTGTTTTTAAATCGCTGTTTTTTCTTACTTTTACTCCGCTTATTTCTTCACCTTATTTAATTTATTAACTTTATTGAATTTTATTTTTTGTTTTATTTGAAATTTAACTTTAATTTTAGTTTTAAATTATAATTGGATCTTATTTTTTCTCTAATTTATATCCATCATTTTAAATATTTTAATTTTGATTGCTTTATAATTAATTTTAATCTGCTTTTTTATTTTATATATCTGGGTTCTCTCCAAATAGAACATCATCAATAATTTTTGAGCAGTTGCTTTCCTATTTTTGTAACTAACTCATTTTTTGTTTTACCAGTTTCTATAATTATTTCCTTTTTTGTTTTATTTTATTTGGTTATTTTATTTAAATAAAGCGAATAAAGTTTTTTTCTTCTAATATTTTCAAATCAAAAATTAATCACACATTTTAAATTCAAAAAATTTACAGCATTTTCACGAAATTAATTAAATAGATAAAATCCCCATTTTTAATCAAAATCTTAATTAAATATGATAATATTTATTTTGATAAAATAAATAATAACAAAATATAAATTTAAGAAAATTGACATAATAAAATTTAACTATTAAAATTCATAAAATTCAATATTTAAATAAAAATATCATAAAGTATACAAATCTGTTTTTTAATTCTAATTATTGTTATCTTTAAATCTATGACTTTCATTAACCTAATCTTCTTTAGATTTTTGTTTGTTAATAGATTAAAATAAAATTCTTAGATACCTTTTAACTCCTTTTAATTTAACTATTGTATTATGCGGAATAATAGTTAATAAGGCTCTTGAAACCCAAATTTCTTTATTAATTTTGTTAACAACCATAACTTTCCAAAAAATAATAAACATCAAAATTTCTAACAAAAAAAAAGCAAAAATCAGAAAAATTCTTTGAATTTTTGATGTGTCCAATTTACTTACTAAACTTTCTTATAGCTGCTTATTTAAAAATCTGTAGCTTTATTTTAAATATACACCTTGCATTCCCCTCACTTCTCGTGACTCTTCCAAATTGAATAAATTCAATTTTTAATCTAAATTAAATAAAAAAATAAAAATAAAAATAATAAGAAGAATTTAAATTAAAATAATAATAATAAAAATTAAAGTTAAACTAATCGAATCAAAAATAAATAAATTAAACAAATTTTTAAACTTTATTAATATTTTTAAATTTTTAAGTATTTTACGATATTAAGCTGTATTTTATAAATTTTAAAACTTAATTTAATATTTAATAATTTATTTATTAGTTTTAAGTTATTAATTTAAAATTTAATTATTAATTAAGTTACCTTTTTAAGTGTCTCCAGTTACAGTTTAAAAATTTAAATCCGAATAATCGCTCCAGGTAAAAGTTCCTTCCTCTATATACTGATATAAATTTAAAATTTGCCTTAAATTTTCAAAAAATCTAGTAGAAGCTACCGTTATGCCCTGTGCAACTGTGCTGTCTGCGAATTTTTAGCATTCGGAAATATTTTCAATTAAATCGTTATTATACAAAGTCGGACAAGGGTCCAAAGTTATTATTTGTTAAAAATTGTCTTTGTAATTTTGACTTAAAATTTACAAATTTTCGGAATGCAACTTCAAAATGTCACTGTCTAATTTGTAAATTCTTTCGACCCCAGTTATTACGTACTCGACTGGCTCTTGGTTCCAGATCAAACGAGTGTCGTTAATTAAAATCTAATAATAAATATTAATTATAATGTATTTTAATTTAACTAAATTTAATATTTATTAAAAATAAAATTTATTTTAAAATTTAAATATAAAAAGTTTTTTATTATATAATTAAATATTTTTATTAAAGTCTTTTATTTTTTTACTTGTTTTTCTGCGTTTTCTATAAAGCCGTAGAAAGATTCAGATATTTGAGTTTTGTTTAATTCTGGTATAATTTTTTATAAATTGTTCAACAACTAATTAGCGTCGTAAAAATTATATATATAGTATAATTCGAGCATAATAACTCCGAAGAAAAACTTAACAAATATATTTATAGTTTTATTTTCAATTTTGTTTATAAAACGTTTTTTTTTTCGCTATTTAATTAAACCAGTTTCTGCTTCTTAATCTTCATCTACCAATTAATTTTTTTCCATATCTCCAACTGAGCCTACCAAAATTAATTTAAAAATAATTAAAATATATATTTAAAGTATATAAAAAAATTTTAAAATAATTTAAACTTATTTTTTTATATTTTAATACCCTAGTCATCTTCATCCTACCGCAATTAATATAAAAAATTTTCACATTAATTTTGAAGTTCAGAAACAATTTTTCCTTTAATTTCTAAAAATAATTCAAATATACCAGTTTTGGACTAATTTATTTTATACAAAACAGGATAAATAAGAACTACTGTTAAAGTTATGACAGCACTCACAGCTACCAAAATTATTAACAAAACAACTGCCTTTTAAATTATATTATATTTAATTTTTTTTTTAGATTTTAATAAATGTAAAATTATATAAAAATCAAAGTTAATTTAATTTTGATAAATTTTGAATTATTTACTTAATCTGTAGTCAATTTATCCAAATTATCCACATACAAAAAAGAAGATCTGATACAGCCTTAAAAAAAATCATTAAATAAATTATACTCTACAAAATAAACATTGCTATTATCCCACGTGAATTCATTCAAATCTGATGACTACAAAGTATGTGCTTTAGAAATTATCTTCTCTGTTCCCGAATTAAGTCCATCCATCTATTAAAAAATTAAAAAATAAAAAAAACAAATAATAAAAATTACATATAAATATAGTTTTTTCTAAAAAATTAATATAATGTGTATCTTTGAAAATACAAAATAGTTTATGAAATTATTGATTTTTTATTCTTTTTTTTTAAAAAACTCTAAATTTCTAAAAAATACCTCATATTTTTCCTCCGAATAAAACATTTTTATTTCGTCTTCATAGAGCAAATTATAAAGTTCTTTTTGCAGGTCCACAGAATTATTATAAAGGAAATTTTTGAGCAAATCGATTTCGAACAAAAGTCCTTCCATTTCCTCTTTTAATTCTTAATAATAGTTATTTTTTTGTTCCTAATTTAAATAGTCGAAAACGCCCTCGTTCAAAAGGCGCAAATCCCGGACGTTGCCCAAAATTCCCTGCAAATCTGAATTTTTTTTGTTAGAATAGCTTATTAAACTCAAATTTTTGTCAATTGTAGAATATTGGCTTTTTATTATGAAAAATTCTATAAGGGCCACTATAAACAAAACAAATAAGACTGAGATAACGTATCTTGTCAAGTAAATTATTTAAATCGGCTCAATTCGGAACAGAATCAACTTGTTTATGCTTCTTTTGTTTTTCAAAATATCCGTAAAATTGTGGGAAACTTTTACATCTCCCTCTGAATTTAAAATTTAAAATTTAATATTTTATTTTGTATTATGTATTTATGTTTAAATTGTTAATTTGTATATGATTTTTTAATTTATTATTAGTTTTTAATTTTTTAGTTTTATATATGTTTAAATTGTGAATTTGTATTTAAATCATTAATTTAATTTTAATTTTTAGATTTGTATTTATATTGTTTTTTAAATCTTTTTATTTAGTTCTTATTTTGTTTTTTAATTTATTATTTATCCTAGTTTAAATTTTATTTTTTAATTTTTATTTTAAATTTAAATTACTTTTGTCGTCGTATTCATTTATCTTAAATAAACTTTCCTCTTAGTTTTCTAAATCTTCGTTATCCTCGGTCTTTTCGAAGTCAGCTGCATTACTGTAGTTTCCTTTATACAGCCTAACTACTCTTATACCCTTTGCATAATCTATGTCTTTTTTTGTTTTATGTAATAAACTGATTTTATCATTTGACTCTTAAATTTTGTCTTTTTGTCCATTTTCTGTAATCTAATAGAAATCTTCGTTAGCTTTAAATTTAAATTTAAATAGAAATTTAAAATTAAAAAAGTAAAAATTTAAAATTTTTCAAATAAGATAAAGTACATTAAATGCCCTAGCTCTAAGTTTTTTGATCGTTCACCTTGTACTCCCCTGAAGTAATTTTTTTCTTTAAAATCTAAAATTTGTTACTGATTGTGGGTTTTTTATCCTATTATTCTCTAAAATAATAATTAAAAATGAAAATATAAATAAAACTTATTATAATAAGACTATTTAAAATAAAATTTAATTTTTACGCAAAGAGTTTTCTCCTTTTTTACGGCAAATATATAAAATATTCATCATTTGATTGCTAGTATTATTTTTTGCTATTTTTACTTACAATACTGTTATTCAACGCCAAACTCCCTTAAGTAATATTCGCAGTTTCTTCTCGATCAGTTTAATTTTCGTTCTCTGGTTCAACATCGATAATCTCGCCAACATATTTCTTAAAAAATAAAAAAAAATTTAAAAAAACTCAAAATTGATCTAAAAATAAAAGGTAATCTTTAGCATTTAAAAATATAAAATATAATATATAAAATATAAAAAACTTTATTTCTATCAAATTATACCAAAAAAAGTTAAAAAATTATCAATTAAATTATAAATTAAGTTAAAATTAAATTAATTTAAATTAAAATTAAATTATTTTTAAAATATTTAAATTAAATTAAAAATTAAATTATAAATAAAATTAATTAAAAATTGAATTAAAGATATACAGGTACAAAAATGACCCCTCTAGGTAAAAAACCGAACATAAATTTTCGTTAGTTGAGTCTGAAATTGACCATGTCTCTTTTATAGAGTTGTTTAATTTTCTAATTTTTATTTTCCTGGTAAAAACTGAGATCTTAGCTCAAATTGCTAGTAATATTTCCGTCTTAATTTGGCCTAACCATTTCAAATTTTGCCAAATAACCAAGTTAATCTCCATTTTAAAGTAAAATAGGGTGCAAACTGCATTTATACTGATAATTTTACTAATTTTTTATATTTGACTTAAATTAGTCATTTACACACCAGGACAAAGGCTTATAGTCTATGTATTGCATGGAGTTCTTGCCTTTAAAAATTTTTAATTTAATAAATTGTTTTATTTAAAAAAAGTTAAAAATGTTATATATATTTATATTTATTAAAAAAAAATAGGATTAAATTTTTTTTTACCTATATATGCCTCCTATTTCGCTTTAATATAAGGAAAAATTCGAGTTATGTCGTGGTCCATTTAAAACAAGTTTTTCTTATCTAAATTAAAATAGTGCAAACAAGAGGAAGATACGGAGTCAATAATAACTTTTTAATTAAATTAAAAAGTAAGTATAAAATTGTTAATTAATTTTATAAAAATTTAAAAGTTTATATTTTTTAAATTACATTCATTATCTATCAAAATATAAGCAGTAGGCTTAAAAATATTATCCTGTTTAAATGTACCTACCAATTAAATTCCATTTTAAAGGGTTTCAATTTAATGAACCTTTAGAGAAGAAGGAAAAATTAAGCCCTAATTATTTTAATAATAAACTATTCTTTCTTATTTAAAATAAGACAAACTTTAGGTTTCCAAAAATTTTTCTAAAAATTCATCGTGATGTTAAGCGTATATATAGGGCATTAACTAATTTATTTTCATATTAACTAACTCGTTTTTATTATACCCAAACATAGAACAAATTGCTAAATTTACGTTTATTATCATACCTAAAGAATCTCCTTCTAAGGAAATCGTTACTTTTGGCAAAGATTCTATATTTTCAATTTCTTCTTCTTCTTAATCCTTAAAAAAAAAAAAAATAGTTTGATAATTAATTTTTTTAAAAAAAATAATAATTTAATGAAAATTAAATACATTGATATCCTTTTTATTCCTTATTTTAAATCTTTAATGATGTGTTAAACCGATGGTTCTTTTCATTATTTCATTTGCCCTTTACTAATCATGGATAACTTCATCCTAATACCTGTATATATATTTTTTATTTAGTATTTATTTAGTTTTTATTATAATTAAAATAATTAAAAAATTTAAAAATTCTTTTAAAGCCATCAAAAATTACCTAGCAAATAAAATCATAGGCTTTGAAACAAATTAGCTAATTATAATCAACTTTTTCCAATAGTGTTCAACTTTTCGGTTACTCTATAATTAATATAAACATTAAATTAAAATTTAAATTAAAAGATGAGTATAAATTAAGTCGTAATAAATAAAAAATAAATTAAATTAAATAAGAAATTATTTTTAAATTTGAATTTAAAAAATATAATTAAATAAATAGTAAATTGTAATTTTTATAAACAAGAAATATTTTTCAAAATTTTTTCTATTTTTTTACATAGTACATTTACTTGGAAACGCGTTCAATTTTCCTTATATCAGGGGCATCTTCTGACATACTGGACCAGAATTCCATGTGGTATTAAGTACTAGTCTCGATTTGCTGTCGTAATTTTCTTTCCAGAGCCTAAAATCGCATTTAACTAATAATGTCCAATTGTTGTAATCCTTCCTCTATTTACTTATTTTATTGTTTAATTTGTTTTTATTCGGCCATGATTTCCTTTTCAATTATCATTTTTAACCGGAAAATTGTAAAAGAAATGTCAAAAGGGGGAGAATTTTCTTCGGCGTGACTTAGTTCTAGCAAGGCCTGCTGCTTATACTTCAAAATATCCAATAAAAAATAAGAGTAAGAAATTCTTAAATTTGTGTTATTTGGAAATTTTTTTGTACCTTACTTTAAATTATTATTTTTAAAATTGATAAATTTATTTATTTAAAAGTTTAAAATTTATAGAATTTTAATTATTTCTTTTTAATTAAAATTTATTTATTACTGTATATAAAATGTAAACTTTCTAAATTAGTCGTGCGTGTTTATCTGGCAATTTATTTTATGTATTTTTTTTAATCAATCTTAATATTCTAAGTCCCTTTTAGTCTTAGTTTCCCTTTATAGGACAATTACTTTAATTACAAACTTATTTATGAACTTCAATATATCCTTTTTAAATTTAAATAATAATTAAAATGAAAATAAAATAATAGTAATAAAAAAAAATTTAAAAATTTTAATTACCATCCAAAACTGTTGCACTATTTTCGATTTAATGGTACTAAGCTATCAATTTTTAAAAATATAACACTTAAAATAGTAACTCTTCTCCATTTGTAATTTTATTTATATTTTATAATAAAACATCAATTTTATTGTCTCTTTAAGTTATCAAAATTGTCATAATAAATAAGAGTCCCACAAACCAAACCTAAAAAATATGATTAATTTAATAATTAATTTTTTATTTTATATCATTTTTTTATTTTTAATTTTAAATTTACAATAATCATTCCATCTACAATACTGGAGGCCAAATAAGAAAAAGCCACCGAAAACTAGGTCCAGAAATTCAAAGCAGTCAAAACATCTTTTAAAAAGTAGTTAAATAAATTAATTAATTAATTAATTATTAAAAATTAAATTTAAAAAATCAAATTTTAGTACTCCACAATTTGGCGCAATTATTGTTGTAATAAGGAGAGTTAAAATGAAAGCTAATTAAAAAATTTATAAATTTATAAAATGTTTAAAAATTAAAAATTTATTTTTTAATTTTTACAGCAAAAAAATAATTAAACTGCCCGCAAAATAAAGAGCCAAAACTATAAACACATAGCTACTGTCGTCTAGTACAATATAAGCCAAAACAACTAAAAATTAATATATTAAAAAATCGTAATTATGCTTTCCACTTAACTTGGCCGTTTTGTCTTTTGTGTTTGCTCCGCCCTCAAAATTTGTCAAAATTATTTTAGAAACCAAGTTTAAAAATAGTAAACTGCTCAGTACCTTTTTTAATTATTTTTATTTTAAAATATAAATTTTTTTTTTTTATTTTTATTATTAGTTACGCCCATGAAAACGTGGAAAATATGATTTCCGCTCCAACATTCAACATTTTAAAAGAAAAGTAATTTGCCCTCGGAACATTTCATAATTAAGGCGAAATTTTTCAAAATGGGAAGGTACAAAACAGTACTTATCCCCAAAAATAGAAATCTTTAAATTAAAATTAATTAAAATAATTGTATCTTTGAAAAAATTATATTTGCAATTACCTTATGACTATCAAAAAGAAAAAATAATAAATTTTTTTCTAAGATGCGTACGTGATGTAAAATAACAATAAATAAATAAACACAACAAATCCAACTTAAGCGTAAAAGCAATTCAAATATATATCATAATTTTCTAACTTAACTATAAAATAGTCCCAATAAAAATAACCGAAAAATTTTTCCATTTTATCAGAAATCACACTGCTCTATAAAATTTATAAAATAAATATAGACTTTATTTTATTATATATCAATTATATATAAGTTATTTAATTTAATTTAATTTTAATCTATTAAATAGCTTTAATTTAAATTTTATATTTGCTATTTATTTAATTGAAATTATAAATTTTGTTATTTAAAATTTAAACTTGTTTGATAATTTTTACTTACCTCCCAACTTTAGTCAAACAAATTATAAAAACTAAAAAATTACAGTTGTACGAAATTTATTACGGTTAAAAAATAGATAACAAATGAATTTATTTATTATTATTGCAAGCACAAAAAAACAACTTGATAAAAACTAAACGTAATTCCTTCAAAAAATTGTTTGCTTATCCCTTTTTCTTACCCATTTTGCTGATTTTTTAACCTTAATCGCCTAAAACGCTGCATTTTGGCGTTTTTGTTTTATTTTAATTATTTAAATTTAAATTTAGATTTAGATTTAGGTTTTTATTTTTATTTACTGAAAAATTGTAAAAAAAATTTACTATAATTTTACAATTTCAATTATAATTGTTTTTATGAAAATAATCATAGTAAAAAATTTAATTACTACAAATAAAACAACAAATTATTGTAATTTAAATAAATAATATTATTTTCCCAATTTTATTATCGCTATTAAATTTTATAAAATTAAATTAAATATTAATTAACACAATAAAAACCATAAAATTTTCTGTATTTCTAATTAATTTATTCACAAAAAAAAGAAAAAAAAAAGGAAAATAATAGACCAAATAAAAAATAAAAAAATAAGTATGGAAAATAACAATGATGAAAACAATAAATTGAGTCTTTTTTACAAATTTTTTAACATGTTAACAATTTACCCTCATGCTTTTTAAAGAATAATAATTTTTCCCGAAAAATTAAATACAGAAAACTCTAAAATAGACAATCAACAATAAAATTTGCATTAAATTCTACTAAATAAAAATTCTTTTAGCTTTTAAAAACAGTAGGAAATAATAGATTAAAATATAAATTAAATTGACCAATTTTAAAACATAAATAGAAATACAAATAATTAAGAAAAAACCTAAAATTTAGCTCAAATTCCATTAAACTTTGTAAAAATAAACTAAAATACCGAGGAAGGCTAAAATTTTTCGCAAATTCCGAATATTTAATCCAAAATATAAAAAAATGAAGAGAAAAATTAAAGCCAAAACTAGAGCTAAGGTTAAAAATTAAATTAGAATTAAAATTAAAATTAGGATTATAATAAAAGATAATAACAAAAATCAAAGTACATAAATTTTTAGGAATCTTAATAGTGTCCAATTAATTATTCAAACCCGAATTTTTCGAACTATAAAGATATTTTTAAAAACTAAGAATTTTAAATTGCGAATAGCGAAGGCTAAGTAGACTAAAAGCAAGTTTTTTTTTAGACTTTTAAAAAAGACTATTGTAAAGGACTTTTTTCCGCTTTTTTAGCCAAATTAATTATATTGCCTTTTTATACGCTAAATCTTTTGCTTTACACTCAAAATCCTCGTAATTATACGAATGAACTGCTTATTCTTAGAATTAGATAGAGAAGTAAATTAATTGTTTTTTTTTTGAAAAAAATTGGAAATTAAAATTTATTTTAAATATTTTATTTAATTTTTATTAAAATTATTAATAATATTTTTTTATGTTATTTTTTTAAGTTAATCTTATAAAAAGTCATTACTAGATACATTTATAGTACACTTTTACAAAGTTTATCCCGTTTAATGCGTTGGTTTTATCTTTTAAAGATTTTCTTTAAAATAATGTAAAAATCGAGAATTACAACACTTTTGAAAATTACCAAGATATGAATTATTTCAAAACCAAAAGCTAAAATTAAAATTAGAATTTTAACTAAAATTAATTCTACGAAGCTGAGATAGAGCCACTTTTACAAAAAAAAGCGAAACTAATAAAAGTCAACCAAAATTCGCAAAAAAATGAACTTATATCAAATTTTTCCGAGGAACTCAAAAAAACGAACGAATTTATCGAAAATTATCACCACAGCATCCAAAACCTGTCAAAACAGGACATAAAACTGCTTTGTCAAGTAAATAACTTGATTTACCTGAACGATTTTCAGCAATTGAGTTAAGAAAACCAAAATTCCCAGTTTCAAAGCGAAAAATAGGCGAAAAAAACAAATTCTTATTTTTATTCGCACTAACAGGAAATTGAAAGACAAAATTTAGAAAAATACCTTGAAAATTACTATAAAAAGAAATAGAAACTGAATTTTTTTGTTTTTAATATAGTTACTTCGGGAATTGCTGGGATTACTTCTTATATTTTCAGACACCCTTTGGAAGTTGTATAGGTAAAAGAGAAAAATATTAGGTTTTTTTTAATTTTTTTTAATTTTAAAATTATTTAAGTTTATTTTATTTATTTTTATTTATTTTTATTTTTATATTATTTTTTGAGTTTTTATTAGTTTTAAATTTTTACAGAATATTATTGTTTTTAGGTTTGTAAATAAATTTTTATTTTATTTTGGATTTTTGCAAATTTTCATCTTATTTTTAAAGATTTAAATCTTTTGGTTTTAATAAATTTTTAAGGCTTGCTTATATATTTGTTATTTCCTTTTTAAATTTTTTATTTTATTTTTAAATCATATAATTTTCAATTTTAAATTTTAATTTTTAAAACTATAAACTTTAAATTTTATATTTTTATTTTATTTTTGAATTTTTCATTTTTTTTTATAGATCGTAAAATCAGATAATTAACGACTGAAAAGAGGAAGACCTTAAACTTATTTAGGAGTTTTTATTACAATTTTAAGTCAAAAAGGAGTTGTGGGGCTTTATTAATACGGACTTTGCAACTTTACGGGTTCATTTTTGTACTACGGACTTCTTTTCGGGATATATGACACTGCAAAAATAGTTTATTTTTCCAATAATTTTTTTGAAGAATTTCTGCCTCCTAAATTTTTCTTAGCTTTTACAGCTTCATTTATTGCGGAAAATTTGACTAATATTTTCTCCACAATTAAAAATAGGCAATTTTTATATGGTTTCGATAGTAATAATAAAAAACTAACTTTTACTTAGGCGTTTATTAATCTTTATTAAAGACAGGGACTTTAAAGAACTTTATTTGGAAATATTTCACTTTAAAGGTATATGGCCCCTGCGATAATGATAACCATTTATGAAAAATTACACCCTCATTTTTCACCTCATTCCCAGAAGTTAAATTAATTCTTTCTTTGAAAAATAAATAAATAGTTTTAAATTAAATTAAAAACTTTGTAAATAAATAATAAATAAATAGTTGGTAAAACTTTATGTGAATAAATAATTATCTTTGTAAACTAAATTATTTATATTTTATAATATTTAAATTTTTATATTCAAATATATTATTTATTATATATTAAAGTAATTATGTATTTTAAATGTATTTATAGCAAATAAACTCAATTTTTTAATTTTTTAAAAAGACTCCAAAATTTTATATTAGTGTTTAATTTATAAATTTTATGTTATTAAATTAATTTTAATCAAATCTTTTAAATTAAAAATTTTAAGTCAGAAAATAAAAGTTATTGATTTTTAAAATAATTAATCAAGGTAGACTACAAATAGCTTGGCAAAAATAAATATTTTATTATCAATCACTATAAAAAGAAAAGAAAAAACTAAAGTCTATTTATATTTATTTATTTTTTCTTAATTAAAATGGAAAAATTAATAGTAACAAATCAAATTAAAAGAAAAAAAAATACAATCACATATATCAAATACCAAAAAAAATAAATAAATATTGATTGAATTAATTAATTCCTTAATTGCTAATTATTTTTATTTTAAGAAATATTTATTAAAACTAAAAATATTACAAAATTTTTTTTTAAATAAATTAGAATAAAAAAAAGAAAAAAAGAAAAGAATTATTTAAATAAGCACAAAAATAAATAAGAATAAATGGCAAATAATTTAGCAGATTTGAATTTGGATCAATTAGAGTCCTTAATGCAGGTAAAAATAACAATAGTTACTATCATTTTAAATTTAATGTTTTAAAGTGATAAAAAAATAGAAAAAATTAGTTTAATTTCAATCATTTTATATTTTATTTTCATTATTAATTCATTTTTTTAGAGTATTATAATTATTATATAAAGAAATTTTTACAGAAAAAAAATATTTTACAAACCATAGCGAGAAAGTTTCAAAGAAATTTCAATTAAATTAGAAACTTATAAAAAAAAAACCAAATTTTTATTATATAGCTTATCTATTCAAAACTATAATTTTTTATAGATCGTTTGAAAATTGAAAAATATCAACATAAATCACAAAAATCATTATCTCTTTTGAATGACCTTAAAAATTAGATTGTAAAAAATAGTTTGTTTCCTCTTTAAACTAAGTTTCTTTATAATTATATAAAAAAATTTCACCCCCCCACTATTTCCAAAAAATTGTTTAAATTATTGGAAAAATATAAACTTTTAAAAATAAAATTTAAACGAAAAACGAAAAAAAAAAAGAACTTCTTTCCGTTTTCAATCAAACATACAGTAAAATAAAATAAAAATAAAAATAAAAATAACATAAAATAAAAATTATTTTTTTCAATTCTTTATCTCTTAATTTTATTGCAACAGGTCCATATACTTCGATTAACAAAGTTGTTTGATTGTTTGAAAAAATTTGAATTTAGTTTTAAGTTTTAAGTTTTACTACGAATAAAATATTAATAAAATTGATAAATTTAAAATTTTTACATTTTTTTAATTTTTTTTTTTTAGAACCAAAACGACTCTTCGAAAGTAGGACTGATGGAAAACAATAACAACGGGCTCAACCACGAAGAAAGAAGCAAGTCGAGAAGAAGTGAAGAAAAGAAAAAGAAAAAGAAGAAACACAGATCAAGCAGGTCGAGGTCTTCTAGGTCGAGCAGAAGCAGAGACAAAAAAAAAAGCAAAAAACACAAAAAAAAAAGTAGCAGAAGAGATTCGCACTCTAGGAGAAGGAGTTCTAGGTCTTACTAGGAAGAAAAACCCATGACTGAACAAGAAAGACTTGCTAAGTAGTAATTGGAATAAATTGAAAAAACTTAGTAGTAAATTAAAATGTTGGAGGAAAAATTTAAGTAGGCTGGTAAATAAAATATAAATTAAAATAAAAATTAAAAATTAAAAATTTTTTTATAGATTTTATTAATTAGTTTTTATGAAATTTAGTATATTTATTTAATTTTTATTTTGATTTATTTTTTTTAACAGAAAAAGAAAAAGAAGAAGCTTAAAGGGAAGATATGACTATTATGATGTACTGTTTGCCAACTTCGGCTGACGAAAAAGATATTTATAAATATTTGTAATAGCATAAAATAGGAAAAGTTAGAGATATAAAAATTATTAGGGATTAGAGATCTAGAAAGTCGAAAGGAGTTTGTTATGTAGAATTTTTTGACTAAGATTCCGTTTAAAGAACTTTGCTTTTAAATAACAGACCTTTTATTTAGAATGGACAAGAAATAAAACACTCATAAATAAAAGTTTAGCACTCATAAGCTGAGAAAAACAGAAATGCAGCCGTCGCTAAAACTCTTAAAGAAGCCAAATAAAAAGCTTTACAAGAACAAATGGAACTTCTTAATAAAGGGCCTATGAAGTAAATTCTAAATTCTAAATTTTAAATTTGAATATAAAAATAAATAAAAATAAGTTTATATTTTTTATTTTATTTTTATTTTATTATATTATATTTTATTTATTTTATTTTATTTTTAATTTTTGATTCTAGAATTTATGTTGGGGGACTTACAGATTCTTTGGCTAATATCTCAGATAATGATTTAAAATCTTTATTTGAAACCTTCGGACTTATCGATCAAATTGAAGTAAGTAGAGATCAAGATGGAAAATGTAAAGGGTACGCTTATATAACATTTAGAGTTGGAGAAGATGCTTAAAAAGCAATTTAGGAAATGAATGATTTTAAAGTGGGGGATAAATAAATTAAAGTCACTTCATTGCATAACACTATGTTACAAGGTTTACCTTTATTACAATTACAACCCCATATGTTATAATAAGATAAATAAAACGATCCATAAAATTAACAGTAATAAGATTTGGCGCAAGGGGAACTCGACGAAGAGCACGGTAAATTATAAATAAAATAAAAAACATTATTAATGAAAGATCAATAAACTTTATATTCTTTATTTTTTATATTTAGCTTTAAAATAATAGAATCTTATTTAACCAAATGATTTTTTATTTTTAAATAATAAATAATTAATAAATAAATTTATATAGGAGGAAACTTTTTACACACATCTTAGTCGAGGATACAGTTGATGCAGAAACTAAACAGAGAATAAATTGCTCTGCCCGAGCAACAACAGGCCCCTCAGCCTTTGCAAATGAACCCGTTACTTTAAGGAATGATGGGCCAGTAATAAAATTCAGTTCCCGACCACCCTCCTCAGTTCCCAGCCCCCACCAACTATCTCTTTATTGGAAACATGTTCAACGGAGAAGAAGTCTTGGAAGAGCCTACTTTCTTTGCTGACCTTTAAGAAGACGTAGAAGGTATTTATTTTATTTATTTTTTATTTTATTTTTATTTATTTTTTGTTTATTTTTTTATTATTTTTGTTTATTTTTTGTTTATTTATTTTTTATTTTTTTAGATGAGTGCAGAAATTTTGGACAAATAAGAAAGGTTTTGGTGGACACTAAAAGTAAAGGAAATATTTTTGTAGAATTTGTGGAGCCGAGTAGTGCAGAACTTTGCTAATAAAATATGTCAAGCAGATACTATAACAACTAAAAAATTATTTCTTATTTTGTCACTTAAGATGTCTTTTAAACTCAACTTTAAAACATATAATGATTATTAACATATTTTAAAAAATATATATTTAATTTAACTTTTATTTTTTATTTAATTTTTATTTTAATTCCTATTTTATTTATCCCCTTCCTCCTTATAAATATAAATATTAATATAAGTATAAGTATAAATTTATATAACACTTATACACTAAGAATAATTTATTATTTTAAATGTTTAATTTATTTACTTACTTTTGATAGTAAATAAAGGAAAATAATTTATAACTAATTCTATATATTTTCAATTTACTCAATTCAATTTAAATTATTTATTTTATTTTATTATATAAGCATTTATAATTTTAATGCTTTATAATATAACTTCACATTCTTAAACCGTAAAAAATTCTTAATCTGCAACCAAAAACCACAGAAAAAAAAAAATCACCTAAAAACTATTTACAAGCCCAAAAAAAAAAAATTTCCAAAACAAACAACTCTAATAAAAACACACAAATTTTTCATAATAAACTGCAAAAAACGAAACAGAAAACAAAAAAAGCCTAAAAAAACCTAAATATTAAAAAATTTCTTTTAAAAAAAACATTAAAATACAATGGCTACCTTAGAAAATCAATCAATTAACAATAATAAATCACTTCTAACTAGCACGAAAAAGTACAATAAAATCGACTATATTAATTAAATGAACTTCGAAGACAAAAAAGCGAATTAAAAAATCATTAACTAAATGAATAAAAGAATTAATTACCTTAAAAACCCTAGGTTCAGAGTCAACAGGGCCCCCATTTAATTCAATTAAATTGACGAAAATCCTGTAAATTTTAACATCATTATTATTAATATTATTATTATCTTTAAAAATTTAGGAAATTAGTCGCTATTATATACAATAATTTCGCAAATAAAAGTTATAAAATAAAAATTTAAAATTCAAAATAATTAATATTGACAAAAAATTACCTAATTTAAATAAAAAATACATTAATTATGGTTTGTAAAAGCGATATAAAAATTATTATCATATATATATAAATTTTACCTTTAATTAAATTCATAAAGGAGCAAATTATAATAGTATAAAACTAATAAAAGGAAAGTTTATTAAAAATTAATAGTTTTTATTATTATTAAAAATGTTTAATTTATTTTTATGCGATATTGTGATTTTAATTATTTATTATTTTTTAATTTTTTAATTTTTTTAAGAGTCTTTAAACTCAAAACTACGCCAAAGAGTGCCCAGTAAGAGCTTACCCCGAAACTGTTCTTTTTTAAGACTATATGATAAATTAAGTGTATTAAATTCCTTTAACAATAACAAATGTATAAAATATTAGTAGAAGAATCAAATTTCTTCCTCCTTCAACGTATAAAAATTATTATGATTAAAATAAATCCTTAATTCTTTTTTATAATATAAATTTTATTTAACATAAAATTTTCATATATTTTATTTAATTCTATTTTATTTTTTATATTTTTTTTATTATTTAATAATAGCAAGATAGCGTTTTTTTAATTTTAATTTTAAAATATCCTTTATTATAACAAAAAATGTATTTATAGTAATATATTTAATAATTAAATTTAATTTTTTTAAAATTTTCAAGTGCGTAATTCACAATAACGGACGTAAAATACCCTTAAAAAGGCAATAAATCCGAAAATGAAGAAAAAATAAACTAAAACAGAGAAAAAGGGCTTATAGCGCCCGGAATGAGCGTAGTTCTTAATATAACTTTCAATTCTACTTCTTTCGCAGAGTATTAAGACAAAATAGTTGTAGTTTGTGATGAAAATATATTAGAAGTAACAATTTAAAAATCAAAATATTTGTTATACAATTAGAAATAAACTATTATTAATTATTTATTTAAATAAATTAATAAAATTTAATTTAGTTTTTTGGTTTATTCAATAATTTTTTAAAATAAAGATACCTATAATTGCCAAAAAAGAAAGTCCAGACCTGAATTTACCGCAAATTTTAGACTGTTAAAGTTGCTGGCTAGGTGACTAATAAGAAGTGGTTTTTAGAGTGAGAAATTCAGGGGGAGAAGCCGGATTCAAATTTTTTTGCGAAAATGAAGAAGATGACGCCAAATAAATAGACGGAGAAGTTTTACAATTAAAAAATTTTTAAATTTTTCCTTCTGAATTTTTTATTGAGAAAAATAAAGAGATTGAAATTTATGTCACCTTTTTCCCCAAACAGGAAGGAACAGCCACGGAAAACGTCCTCTTAGCCTGCGATAACTCTACCTCAGCTAAATATGAATTAAAAGGTAAAATTAATAAAATAAAAAATAAGTAATATTTAAATAGTAGTTTAATATTATTATAATATTTTTTTTAAATAATTATATATAAAATTTTTTGTTTTAAATTTTTTAATATTTTTTTTTAGGGATCGCGAATACAGCTGAACTTAAAATACACGGGGTCGATGGTAATAAATTCGAAGAAATAAGTGATGAAAACGATTAAAATGAAAATTAAGTGCAAAAACTTTTTTTCGAAGGCGCAGTTCCCAATTAGTCGACTTAAAAAAAGTTAAAAATTAAAAATATGACGAGTGTAGGCGTAAAATATCATTGGAATATTTTCAAGGAAGACATTAAAAATTAGCAAGAATTTTCCATCGAAAAAAATTAAAATTTTAACTTCAAAATAACCCCAGAAAGAGGAGAATTTAAGGCCAATGAAATATTAGAATTCGATATTTAATATCTATCTGATAATTACATCCCTGTTTTCGAGTATTTTTTTTTATAATTTTAATTTTTTAAATTAATTTAAAAAGTTATTTTTATATATATTTTTTAGTAATTTTATAAATCTTTTATTTTTATTAATTTTACTTTTAACTTTATTTTTAGATACGCGACTCTATTTATAGATGAAATTCCTTATAATTCCATAAAAAATCCCCCAGAAAATTTAAGGAAATAGATAGAAGAAGAAAAAAAATTATTAGAAAATGATGATAATAACGAAAATATACCAGCTTTTAAATACCCTGCTTATTTTGGAGTCAATTCAACTAAACCATCCATTTCTTATTTTGAATTTCAATTTGTAGGTCTTTCAAATTATTGTCAAGTAAGTATTTTTAAAAAGATATTTTAATTTAATTTTTTAAAAATGAATTACTAAATTATAAAATATAAAATATAAAAGAATTAATTAAAATTCAAATATTATAAATAAAAGTTAAATTATTTTTTATTTTTATTTTCAGGTACAAATTGATCCAAGTTTTCACATTTTCCCTGAACCAATTTCTTTAAATATGACTAAAAAACACACATTTACTATAAAAAATAACTCAGATTGTCCAATTGACTTTAAAATCAGAGAAAATAAAATTACATCTTGGGAAGTAGAGGGCCATTTGGAAATTGAAGAAGTATTTATTTAATTTTTTATTTTATTTATTAAAAAAATTTCAAATTTTCTCATTTTTTATAATAAAATATGTAAATTAGGATATATAAAATAATTTATTATTATAATTTACATTTTTGTTTTAAGGGAATCATTGAATCAAATTCCTAAATCGAAGTTTAAGTTGGAATAAGTTCAAAAAAACTAGGAAAAAACCAAAAAATATCTTATTTCGTAGACTTCAATTTCGCACACACCCAAATAATAGAAGTAAATTTAAATAACTATATTTATAAATATTTCATATTAATTAGATAAATAAATATATATATAAAAATGTTTATATGTTTTTAAATTTTTAGTTATAAGCAGACTTTTAAGGACCGAAAATAAGAATAAGTTAACCTAATATAGATTTTGGTCTTATAAAGTCTTTTACAAATAAATAATAATATTTAGAAATAGAAAATATAGGCGATATAGATGCAGAAATATCTTTGTTTTTCATGGAATAAGAAGAGCGTATATATTAAAAAAATATATAAAAATTTATAAAATTTTTTAAAATTTAAAAAAGAAATATATAAAAATTAAAAAAATTAAAAAAGAAATAAAAAATCAACACTAAGAAGAAAATAACGATTACGATGATTATTTATGGGAAGGCGCCTACCAAAAAGACTCAGAAGAAAAACAAGAAGCTTCTTTTAAATTCATTCCTAAAACTGTAAAAATTTTATGTTTAAAGAAATAATTAAATAAATAAAAGTTAAATATTTGTGACAAATTAATTTTTTAATTGATTTTTATTTTTATTTTAATTTTAAATAATATTTGATATTTTATTTTATTTTATTTTGAAATAGATTTTACTCTCTCCGGGTGAAAAAAATAAAATTTTAGTCTAATGTGAAGGAAAAGACCCTTAAAAGGCTAAAGATATAGCTGTGATTTAAGTTAAAGATGGAGAAACTCATTATTTAAATGTTATAGCTGAAATTTAAAATATACATGTTTCTTTGGCGAGATATAATTTAGATTTTGAATGTTTATTTGCAGGTAAATAATGAAAATAAATATTAAATTAATAAATAAGATAATATGTGTTAAAATTTAAGTAATTAGATAGTTAATTAAATTTAATTATTTATTAGGAAATAATTACACTTTAGAAAAAGGATAAGATTATTAATATATAGAGCTTTAAAATTTAGGAAATTTGCCTGCTAGTTTTAAATGGCAAGAAGTAGATTGTGAAAAGTATTAAGCCATTTTCGATCCAGCTGAAGGCGTTATTCCTCCTAAAAGTTATTATTCGATAAAATTTACTTTAATTCCTAAAATAGGTGGAGATTTCGAAGAACTTTTTATTTGTGATATTTTAGAAGATCTAGAGTAATTAATTATCGAATTTAAATAATAATTAATAAATGACTATTAAATTATTAGAATTTTATCACAAAAGTAGATAAATATTAATTTTAATTGAAATTTATTATAAATTTAGAAAACCACTAGGGTTCGAAATAAACACGAAAGTTTTAGGCCTTTCAGTAGAATACGAATAAATCGAGTTCGAAAAACCTAAAGAGGCTAATACAAGTTTAGATTTAAGCAAAAAATAAGCGGGCTCTTCTAAATTTAAATCGACTTTTCTTAAAAAAACTTTATAATAAGAACAAGAATAAAAATTGCAAGAAAGTTTAAAAAAATAAACTTAAATGCTACAAACTTAGGGCGCGGGCTCAGTGGCGCTAAAAAATACTTAAAAATCTTAATAAACACTTTAAAAGCCGAATTTTATAGATAAAAAATACACCTCTTAAAAACTCGAATTTTTTAATTTTTATGGTTCTCAAATAAATTAACATAAAACAATAGACATAATAATTAGGAACACTTCTGGAATTGATACGACATTTGAAATTTCGCCCTCAAAATTTTAAGCACAAATAAAAGAAACTCAGTAATAAACCTAGGTAATAATTTATTTTAATAAATAATAATTTATATAATTAAAAAAAAAATATAAAAAAAATTATAATTTTAAATTTGAATTAAAATTGAAATTATTGATTTGTAAAAAATAAATATTTTAAAAATTAAAAAAGTTTTAATTATTTTTTTCTAATATATAAATTTAAATTATTAAATTCATTTTTTAAAATTAAAAAATTGATAATTCCTATTTTTTAGTGTACATTATTTTATAGTTATTTTTTTTAAAAATTTTACTAGTTTTTAAAAATTTTTTATTTAGAGTTCTTTTGTGCAAACAAAATAGAGTTATCAAAGTTCAATAATTTCGAAATCGGGATTTAAAAAAGGAAAAGGAGTAAGACCAGTAAGAGCCGCCCAACTTTTAACAGCTGAAATTGAAAATAAAAATAAATTTACTTCAAATTAAGGTTAATAATTAATAGCGGCCAAAAAATTAGATAGAGATTAAAGATAGTATTTATCTAATAATTTGGGAATTGCGATAAGTAAGTTTTTATTTTAATTTTTAATAATAATTTATATTTCAATTAGTTATTAAAAAATATTTAAATTATATATAAGATTTTTTTTAAAAAATTATTTTAAATTTATAAAAAAAAATAAAGAAAATATAAATTTTTTAAATATAAGTTTGTGAACCATCTTCGGGGAAACTGGAAGCTTATGGGGAAGTTTTGGTAAAGGTTTCGTGTTTTAATGATATTTGTGGAAATTTCAAAGATTAAATTGAAGTAGATATTTAGGTAACTTGGATTAAAATATTTGAATATTTTAATATATATTTTATAAATGAAATTTAAATATTTTGAATTTACTAAATATTCTTTTGATTTTATAGGGATTGCCTAAAAAAAAATTTGATGTTGGAATAGAAGTAATAGGAACCCCAATCAAAATAAAACCTAGTTAATTAGGAATAGACTACAAAAAAGATTACCCATCTTTTGATTTAGGTAAGAAATAATTTTTTAATTTTTTAGCTTATTTTTATAAGAATATTAAAAAATTTTTAAATTTATTAAATAAAATTATGATTAAAAAAAAAAGGAACTTTCATGAAAAATAGTCCCATAATTACGCGAGAATTTAAAGTGGCAAATTACGGCCCGAAATAAATTGAAGTAGTTTGGAAATTATATAATTTAAATTAAGAAACAAATAATATGGAAGAAATAAAATACTTCGACGTAAAAATCGAGCCACCAACTTTGGGCTCCAATTAAATTTGTCACGTAAATTTTTAGCCTTTAGAGCCTCCTGAAGCAAATGATGGTCCATTTAAAATCGATTAAAAGTAAAAAAAATAAAAAAAAAAATTGATTTAAATTAATAAAATAAAACTTTTTAATTAAAACTTTTTTAATTTTAATTTTAATTTTAATTTTTATTATAATTTTAGCTACTCAACTTTTAAAGGAAGAGAAGAAAAAGTTTTTAAAATTAGTTTTTTCAGTAAAATTTCTGATTAATTTAACGCTGTTCTTGTTGGGAAACCAAAAATTTTAGAATCTCCTGACCTTAAAGTAGGCGACATAGTTCTTTATTTGCAAGCGAAAACTATTCCTGCTCAACTTCATTTCGATAAATACGTAAAAATTAAATTTAGTATTCTAATTTAAATTTTCAATATTTCTTTTCAAAATAAAATATATTTAATAAATTTAATTAAAAATTTTATAAATTAATGATAAAATTTATGTATTTTTAAATGCAAAATTTTCTTTTAACAGTTAACTGTGGAAGGTTTACACAAATTGAAATTCGAGAAATGGGCGCTTTCAGAAAACAAAAAGCAGTCGAAAAAAATTTGTTTAGTAAACAAATAAGCTTCAAATATGATTTTCAATTTAGAAATTTACGGTCCTTTCAAGTTGGTTCAAACTTGTACAAATTCGCCTGCAAAATATGAACTAGCTTAAAATTCGCAGCTGCTTTCTTCTTCCAAAGGAATGCAAAAATTGAAATCGATTTCTTAAAAAAATAATTCTTAAAATCTGGCCATAATAAAACCTGTGCAAACTTAGTTTAATTTGGTTCCGAATTCTAATTTAGAAATTGAAATTTTTTTTGAGGGCCCTGAAACTGACGACTACGAGCACTGGCCTATGGTTGAAAAAGTATAGAAATTTTTTAAAAATTTTAATAAAATTTTAAAAATAAAGTTTATTAGCAGTTTATTAAAAAATAATATTATTATTATAAAAAGGAAATTATATATTAATTTTTTTTTATTTAAATAAGGAATATAAATTTGGAGCGCTTAACCTTTTTTTCAGCAATGGGGACGAATAAAATATAGACTTAGAAGGGCTTTTACTAAGACCTGCTATAAAATTGAATACAGTTGGTCATGAAGACTTTATTGGGGCGGAAGAACAGGATTTTGGAACGGTTCATATTAATAATAAAAAGACTATTTCAGTTTATTTATCTAATAATTCAAAAGTGCCGGCCAATTGGAAATTAAATAATGTCAAAATAAAATCAATTAAAAATATATCAGACCTGACCCAAACGCTTAAAGAAAAGGAAAATCATGCTAAAACGGACGAAGCTGATGTTTTCGAATTCTCAATTGCAAGTGTAATTGGTTTTTTTATAATAATTAATTTTATTAATTTTTTATTTTTAGATTTGATTGTTAATATTTTTATTAAAATTTTAGTTTAATTTTTTATTTAATTTATTTTATTATATTTTTTTTAAGGGAGTCTTATACGGCCCCTCAGTGCCAGTTAGATCTTTGCCCGACACCTCTGCTCTCCCTAATATAAAAACTAATAAAGATATTTCTAGAGACAATTTATTCCCTTAGCAAATATTGATTAATTTCAGAGTAAAATTTAATTTTGAATTAAAAATTTTTAAGAAAAATAATTATTATGTCAAATAATTATTATATGCTCAAATTTTTTAATATTAATTTTTAATTTTCAAAAGCCCAAAAAAAATATCCTTTATAAATCCAAATTCAGAATTACAGTTGAAGAAGGTCCTTACGTTGAACTAATTGTTAAAGGAAGAGGTACTTATGAAGAGCATTTGGAAATTTGAAGAAAATTATGGGAAAAAAATTAAAAAATACAATAATAATTAAAATAATTTATTAAAAAACTTTTATAAAAAAAAATAGCTCAGTAAAGATTGGTTATAATTTTTTTAAGCTTTTTTTTTAGTAGTCGAAAATTTATCGAAAAATAAGATGCTTATTATTTACTTTTACCTTCTAAAAAAATAAAATAAAACGTAAAAACGTAAAAACATAAATTTGGTGTTAAATTTTTCAACAACCTTTATAAATTAATATAATTCTAATTTTAAAATTAAATTTATATATTATTGTATAGTTATTATTATTAGTATAAATTTAATTTAGAAATTATAGATATAATTATATAATCTAACTAAATTTAGGCCTTTTGTTTTTTTCCATTTCTTAGAAAAATGATTCTTTATAAACCTATGTTTGCAATTTTATTTTATCAAATAGTTTAATTTTACTTTATTAATATTTCTGTAATCACATTTCCTTAATCCTAATTTTTTACATGTTTAATTAATTTGTTAGCATTTTTCTTAATGAAAAAAAACAATAAGAAAATATTATCCATAAATAAATTATTAGGATAGTTACTTAGTTCCTACTTAAAATAAAATAATTATTATATAAAAATTTTCAAAAAAAAATAATTTTATTTCATTAATGATCTCAAAAGCCTTTAAAACCTTATAAACTATCAATAAAAATACCAATAAATAAACTCTCAAATAAGGTTATACATTCTGTTCAGCCAATAAAACTTACGGAAATCTTAGAGATTAAGACAGAATTTTCACCAATGTTTATAAAGATAATGATCCTTTCATTAAAGGAGCCATGAAAAGAGTAAAATAAAAAATAAAATATCATGAATAAATTAAATAATAAATCAAAAAAAGCAAAAGCAAGTTCCTTTCCCGACTTTTTAACAATATAATTCATAAAAAATTCATAAAAAAAATAATAATTATAATAATAATTCCCACAAAAAAAATAATAAATAAAAAAAAAAAAAGAAACTCTATAAAATCCAATATAAATAAACAAAAAAAAAAAGCACGAAAAAAGAAAATTGAATTTGAAATTTCGCAAAATATAGAAATATATTATTTTTTTTTTTATTTTTTAAAATTTTTTCACTTATTTTTTTTTAAAAAAATAAAAAGGGAGATTGGCACTAAACCAAAGACATTTTACTCAACGGGCAAGATTGGATTATTGACGAAATTAAAGCCTCTGGTTTAAGAGGGAGAGGAGGAGCTGGTTTCCCTTCAGGAGTTAAATATTCTTTTATGCCCAAAGTTTCAAAAGATGGAAGGTTATTATTTAATGAAAATTTTTATTAAAAAATTTTTTATTGTAAAATTTAAATATAAAGATTATTGAGATTAAATTTTAATGCAAAAAGAAAAAGCAAAAAATAAATAACAAAATTAGCTTAAAAAGTTTAATTAACTTATATATTAATTTAATACTTGATAAATACATTTATTGAATATATATGTATTAGATAACTGAATTGTTTTAAATTTAGTGTTTTTTAAATATATGATATATATATATAAATATTTTTATAGAATTTATACTAATTATTATTTTTGAATTTTCATTATTTTTTATTAATGAATTTATATTAATTTTAATTTTTAAATTTTTTTAGACCTTCTTATTTAGTTATCAATTCCGATGAGTCTGAACCTGGAACATGTAAAGATAGAGAAATTTTAAGACATGATCCCCATAAATTGGTTGAAGGAGCTTTAGTTGTAGGTTTCGGTATGAGAGCTAGAGCCGCTTACATTTATGTTAGAGGAGAATTCTGGTATGAAATCGAATAATTATAAAGAGCTATTGATGAAGTAAAAAAATAATTATTAAAATATATTTAAAATGAGTAATTTATGTTAAAAATATATTTAAAATAAGTAATTTATGTATTTATTAACTGATTATTTATTTATTTTTATAATTTTAGGCTTACGAAGCCGGATTCTTAGGTAAAAATGCTTGTGGAAGTGGATATGATTTTGATGTCTACGTTCACAGAGGAGGAGGAGCTTATATTTGCGGAGAAGAAACTGTAAATAAAAAATTAAATAAAAATAACAGCCAAAATTTTTAAATTTTTAGCATAATCCAATTTAATCAATATCTAGTATTCAAAAGCAAAAAAAATAATCTAAAAATATATATAAAAGGCTATCAATGATAATCATTTTATTTAAAAACAATAACTAATAATTAAATTAATCATATAAATAAATTAAATTAAAATAAATTGAATTAAATTAAATTTTTAAACCTAAAAAAGGCTTTAATCGAATCCTTAGAAGGTAAAGCAGGTCAGCCCAGAGTAAAGCCCCCTTTCCCCGCCAACGCCGGTTTATACGGTTGTCCCAGTACAGTAACAAACGTAGAGACAGTTGCAGTTGTGCCCACTATTATGAGAAGAAGCGCCGAATGGTTCGCCTCTTTCGGAAGACCCAATAACAGAGGAACCAAACTCTTTTGTATTTCTGGGCACGTTAATAATCCCTGTACTGTCGAAGAAGAAATGTCTATTCCTCTTAAAGAACTTATTGAAAGACATTGTAAAGGAGTCATCGGAGGTAGATAAATTAAATATAAATTAATTAATAAATTAAATTTAAATTAATTAATAAATTAAATTTAAATTAATTAATAAATTAAATTTAAATTTAATAAACAAATAATAAATAATAAATAATAAATAAATAATAAAAATTTAAAATTTAAAATTGTTCAGTACTTTTCCCAGTTTTTTTTTTAATTAATAAGTATAATTTTTTTGTTGGTATACTTGTAAAGTGTTTGGAAAACTTTTAAATTTTTATTAAAAATTTGGTTAAATAATGTAAGAATTTAATTTTTTTTTAAATTAATTAAGGATGGGACAATTTATTAGCCATTATTCCTGGAGGATCTTCTGTCAGATTATTACCTAAATCTTTATGTGAAAATGCTTTGATGGACTTTGATGATTTGAAAAATTTAAATTCTGGTCTCGGAACTGCCGCCGTAATTGTTATGAATAAATAAACTGACCCCATCGAAGCCATTTTAAGATTATCTAAATTTTATGCCCACGAATCATGTGGATAATGTACTCCTTGTAGGTAAAAAAAAAAATCAATATTTAAAATATCAAAAACAATATATATTTATTAATATTTTATAAATAAAAGTGAAAATTAAATTAACTTTTAAAGCGTAAATAAATTTATTTTATGAATAAATAATAAATTAAATAAATTATAATAAATTTTTAAAAATTATAAAAAAATAGAGAAGGAACTGGATGGATGGTCGATTTATTAGAAAGAATGGTTAAAGGAAATGCTGATTTGGCCGAAATCGATATGTTAATTGAAATTTCCAAATAAATTGAAGGACACACAATTTGTGCCTTAGGAGATGCCGCTGCCTGGCCCGTTTAAGGTAATAAAAAGCCAAAAAATTAATAAAAAAATTAGTTTTAATTATATTTAATTTTTATTTATATATAATTTATATTTATATTTTTTATTTAGGATTGGTCACTCATTTCAGAGATGTTATTGAAGATAGAATCGACGATTATCATGCCAAAAACCCTAGTATTAGAAGAGATAAAAGATCTTATCCTAACTTATTACACTGATAACAAATTATTGGAATAAAAGAATAAATAAATAGATTAAATTTAAAAAATGAAAAATATTAATAATTAATTTAAATATATTAAATAACTATAAAATATTTACTTAATTTATTTATTTATTTTATAAAGTCATTTTTAATTTCAAAAATTTATAGAGAAGAATTATATGATTAAAAAACAAAAAATACTAGAATAACTAATTAAAATTATAATTTTTATAGTTTTCTCTATTATATCAAATTAGAATAAAAATAAATATAATAAATTATTAATCACAATTTTTTTTAATTTTTATAATTCCGAGCTTAAATAAAAAAAATACGTAAATTTCTTAAATAGATAGTAAAATAACAAAAATTAAACCCAAAAATGGAACAAAAGCCCCGAAAAAAAGTTTCACTTTTCAAATAAAACATTTAAAAAATCAAAGCCTCCCAAAACCAAAATAACAACGCAGAATCTAATAATAAAAATTTAAATAATCAAGTAAAAAAATTTAAAAATACAATTTTAATATAGAGATATATAAAAAATTATTTAAAATAAAAGTAAAATTTCCCCGTTTCAGTTAAATTACAGTCATACTAAAGAAATGACGAGTAATAAAATGAAGAAGAAGAATATGGAAATGAAACATTGAACTAAGCAAATTTTAAAAATCAAAGAAATATAAATTAAAATTAAAATTAATTTTAAAATAAAAATATAAATTAAAATTAAAATGACACTAGTAAAATAAAAGTAAGTCCCGAAGAATATTAAGATATAAACAAATAAAATTTAGAATTTATTAATTCTCTTTCGGAAAAACAAGTAAAAGCTTACTAAGAAGAAATTATGAAAGAATTTAGCCCAAATTTAGTCGAAAAATTCAAATAAAAAGAATTTTTAGAGGTTTTTGACAATTCTAAACAAAATAGACTTAATGCAGCCACTGTTTCATAAAATGATGAAGATATTAATTGTAAACTAATAAAATCTTTATTTACTTTTCATTATATATATATATTTATTTAATTATTTTATTTTATTTAAAAATATGCAAATAATTTTTATATACCTATTTTTATTTTCAGAATCTGATGGGTACAACTTAGACATAGAAAATTACATTTAAGAAAATCCCTAAGAAATACAAAAAATCTTTAATATAAATCCTGTAGAAACCAAGGATTTAATTTCAAAAATGTGTTTTAATGTGAACGGAGAATTACTTTTAGAGTCCACTGAGCAAAGTCACTTAAAAAAATTGAAAAAAAAAATAGACTTAGAAATTAAAAAAGAAAATAACGAAGAAAATTGGGAGTAAAATCCTTAATTCCTTTAATTTTATGACCTCGAAATTATTCTTAATCTTTTAACTACTAACTCGGAATACTCTTTTAACCACTCAATTGCAACTGAACTAATTTCGAAAATCTTAGACCAGTTCACTAAACATATAAAGCAAAACAAAGAGGTAAAATTTTTAAATTAATATAAAAAAATTATTCTATTTTTCTTTATATATTTAAACTTGTGTAATCAAAATTTTCAAATACCTTTATTTTTATCAAAAAAAAAAATTTTATGAAAACTTATTAATCAAACCCCATAAAATAAATAAATAAAACTTTATTATCAATTTTTAAATAAATTTCCATTTTTTTATATTTATTAATTTAAATACACAATTCACATTAAAGAATATTTAATTCCTAATTATTTTAAAAAATAGAATAAAATGAAATTAAAATAAATTAATAAAATATTAGATTTATAAAATAATAAATTAGATAAAATAAGCTAATAAATAAACAAAAATTTATAATAATTTAATTAATTTTTTTTTGTTAAGGAACAATTCGACCAGATTTACCAAGAACAAGAAATTATAGTGTACAGACTCGATTTCGTAAAATACTTAGAAGATAAATTGACTCTAACTTACAGGTTAATTGATTTGTTAAGGTCTTCTAAAAATATCTCGGTTTCTTTGAACAGTTTTTCGACTTTGGTCAAGTACTTGCAGTTTTAAGTTGGCTAGGAAACTCTTATTCCTTAGCATTTTAATGTGCCCTACAAAATTATCTTTAATACCTAGTAGGAAAGAGCTAAAAGTAAATTTATTTATTTTTTAACTTATTTTGAATTAAATTTTAAAATTTTTATTATAGAACTTGTTAATATTATAAGAGACATGTTTTTGATTGAACACTCTAAAAATTTTCTGCTTAAAATCGAAGACCCTAACCATTTATAGCATCTTTTACCAGAAATTATTAGTTTACTTGAAATATTATTTTTCTTAGATAGTGAAGTGTATCAAAAATAAATAATATCCTCTAAATTCATGGTATTATAATAAATATAAATAATAATGAATTTGAAATTACATTTTATTTATATTTTTTATTTTATTAAGGAAGTTTTGAAAAAAAAAATTCCTTTACTAGCTGAAAATTAATAAGATTTATGCTTAACTCTCACTCATAAACTAGAATACTTACAATTTATTAATATTATTTAAAAACATAAAAAACAAGAACATTTAAGATATTATCATAGAAATGAATTTACCCTCTAAATTCTCAAATAGCACAAATTTAATATAGAAGAAGTTAAATTATAAGAAATACAAACACTTTTAAATCTATTTTTATAGTCATTATAAAATTTGGATAATAATGATAATTAATTAAATAAATCTAATAATTCAACATATATAAAAAAAGTCTTGTCTTCTATAAATGACCTTATATTATTAATAATTGACAAAAATTAAATATTATCTTTGAATCCTGATTCCCAATAATAAATTTAATAACAAGTAATTGAACAAATTTTTACCTCTATTCTAAAAATAATTCAACAAATAAAAAATAATTAATAAGAATGCCAGAATTATAATTAATAAATACTTAATAATTTAATAATTAATGCAATTATTTTAATTTAAAATGAAGACACTGTGTTATAATAACAGTTTTTCTCATTTTTTGAGTTTGAAATATAAATTTAAAACAAAAAACCTTTAAAAAACCTAAATTATTTCGTTAACGGATTGTTTAATTAAGAATTATAGTCAAATTTTCCCTTTTTTAATGCTCATTATTTCACACAACTTGTAAAATATATAAAAATAAATTTATTTTATTTTTATTATTCATTTATTAATTTAAAATTAAATTATTTAGATTAGTTTCTAAGACCTGGAATTTTACGGAAATTTGAAAATCTTGTAACAAGAAAACAGCCCAAATAAATAAAAAATCTTCAAAAAAATCATAGAACAGCCCAAAATCTAATAAAAAATATTCCTAACAGATTTGCCCAATCTTCTTTAATTTTATACAGAAATAACACTTCTTAAGAAAAATTTACCTTCTAAAACTCAAAAAAACCAAGTAATTTTCCTAGAACAAGCCAATTTTTACTTCGAAGATTTTCTTATTCTTGTAAAAGACCTTTTTTTGTTAGAAAATTTACCTTTGCAGGAAGAAAATGACGAATTTTTAGTTATTTATAGTATTTATCTTCTTTTGAGAGAAACTAAAAATTATTCGTTAATATCTCCTTTCGTTTTAAATTTTGAAAATTGGAAAAAAAAACAGTAAAAGTTAAAAACTGATTTAAATTCAGAAACTTTAAAATTCCTTTCTAAAAATAATAATCAGCTTAAAAATTCAATTTAACTGGAAAATCTTGTAGAAATTTTGCAAAAGACCCTTAATTTCCTTTAAAAATAAAACAACTTATTGCTTCCCGAAAAAATTTTTACGCTGAATCTGATAAGAGCACTTAAAATCTTTTTAGACACCGAAAATTTAGGCTTCTTAACCTTTGAAAAATAAGAAATGCTTACAAAATATTTTTAAACTTTAACAAGTAAATCAGATCCCTATATTTTAAACACAATTTTCCAAAAAGACCCAGAATTTATTGGCGCTTTAATTACTTCTTATAATTACAGTTCTTACGGAAATTAGGCTTTCACGAATATTATGTTTTATTTTGTTAATCCTAGATATTTTGACTTAGAACTATAATTGTAAAATTATTACAAATGTTTTTTTAATATAATAATTTAAAAATAAAAAAAATTAAATTTACATTTACATTAATTAATTATCCTTAATTTTTGAATACAAAAAAATTGATATATTATTTTTTTTTAAAGGAAAATTTTTGAAGATGTTATAAGCAATTATGCCTTTTAATTCCAATAAGAAATTAAAACCCCGTTTACTTTTTAAAATGATTAAAATTCATTTTTCCTAAAAGAGTGGAAATTCAATAAATCACCTTAACTTAAAAATAAAATGAAATTTTCTTATTTAAATATTAAAGAAATACTGGAAGAAAATCTAGATAAAAACTCATTTTTAATCTAGTTTATTTAATATTACCTTCCATTTTTAAAATGAAAAGAAAAAAAACCCATTATTATAACTAAAAATAAAATATAATTATTTTTAATTATTAAATTAAATTTCATTTTATATAATATTTCAAATTCACATTATACTAATATCGTTATTATTTTTATCATTAATATTTATATTCTATACTTCTTTATTTTTTTTTTAATAAATTTGTTTCTAAAATAAAGTAATTAATTTTCATTTTTAAATATATTATATATATTTATTTTTTTAAAAAGAATCAAATAATTCTGACACTATCAAACCATTTTTTTTCATTGAAGTTTTGAGCCAAACTCAAAACAGGGTGTTCAATTCCTTCAGAATCCCATTTTCCAGTGTTGTCAAACAAATAAAATTCATCTTAACTTTAGTTGTAATAAACCATATCGACGTCTACAAAAGGAGGAATGGCAAATAATCTTCTTTTGCTGGCTTAGAAATAATCTTCCCAAGTAACGGGAACTAGATTTTCTAATTCGACAATTTTATCGATTTATTAGTCGTGTCCCAAACATTTAATTTTTAATTATTTACTTTCGGGTAATAACTCCATTTTAACTACAAATTATTTTCTTTACCATCCCATCATCTTTATATCAAATTAAAAAATTTAAAATTAAAAACTTAAGAATTTTATGCTAAAAATTAAAATAGAGTTTATAAAATTAAAAAAAAAATTTTAATGAATAAAAATTGTAAAAAATATATTAATTATAAAATAAAATTAAAAATAAAAATATTCTAATAAATTCCATTGTTTTTAAAAATTTCATGTATATATATTTTTTTAATTTATTAGAAGAATATAATATTATTAATTTGCATAAATAAATATTTTTTTCCTTTTTTAATTAAATTTTAAATATTTTTTCTAAACTTTTAAAACCTATTTTTTTTATATAATATATACATAAATTATTAATTTTAATATATATATTATTCTACCTTTTCAATAAAGAAAGGAGTCAATTACATGAATTTATGCATAGATGATTATTTACCATGAATGTCTGCTTAAGAAAGTTTTATAAAAAAATTATTAGTTTAAACATAATTATTAAAAATATCAATTATTTATATCAAAGTAAATTTTCATATAATTTCTTATTATATGATTATTTCTATATATTTTGAATATGCCATTTTATATTTATATTTTTGCTATATATTTATTTTTTCACCTTTTAAGTCACTGGACTCATATAAAGGAACTGCTTCTTAATTAGTTACTGTAGATTACTTCATTATATTGTATATTCCATATTAAACCTATAATTATTTATAAAAAATTGTATGAAAATTATAAGTTATTTCATAAAATATATATTCATAATAATTCATAAAATTAATATAAAATAAATCGATTTAAATCTTTTCTATAAAGTTGAAGAATAATTTTTTTCCTAAAATTTTTAAAAATATTTTTTGCTTTATATTTCTTACTTTAGAATTAACTTCACAAGCTTTTTTAACTGCTTTAACTAACATTGTTATAAAACCTATTTTTAAAATTATATTTTATTGGACTAATTATTGATTTTTTTGATAATGAATTCTCCTTCTATTAATTAATTCTGTGTTATAATTAAAAAATCAAAGAATAATTATCAAATAAATATTAAACAAACAATTCTTAAAAATTAAATTAAAATTCATAAAATAATATATTCATCGTAAATTGAATATATACTCCATTTTTCTTTTATTAAAATTGTCTTAAAATTTAAAATAAAATAATAAATGAAAAACATTTCATTTTTTTAGTTTATTTATTCTGACATCTTAATATACTAGGCTAAATATTTATTAAAATAATTTAACTTACTTAACTTATTAACTTAAATTACTAAATTTTAATTCTAATTCTTAAAAATAATTTTTTAAAATAATAACATTAACAAAATTGCAAATTATTACTAGAAAAATACAAAAGTTATATATAAAATACAAAAATGGATTCTATACAAGTAAAATAAGAAAATTCACAGTAATAAATTATATAAAAACCAAAATAAAATATAGAATTTCCCAAAATTATTTAAAATAACGATTTATTTATAAGTTAAGAGGAAAAACCGGTATCATAAGTAAACAAAATTGCTTTTTTTTTTTTTTTACTTTTTTTTTTATAAGATGGATGTTTACCTACAGCAAAAATATAGGTACTCTATGAAATATGATGAAAATGGAGAAATTTTGGATTAAATATTAAATGGAAGAACAATCAGATAGTTCGTTGATGAAGAAATAAGAGGGATCTATAAAAATCCCGAATAAGAGCCTTCATTGTACGAAAAGACTTTACATCGTTATAAAATTTAAAAAATAATATAAGGGAAAATAGACAAAGAAAAATAAAAGGACATAGTTAAAATCCTTAAACCTTCAAAAAATTTGTTAAATCCCAAAAATAATAATAATAAAAGTAATTTATTTTCGAAACTGAACTCCAAAAAAATTTTGAATGCTTAAAGTGAAATAAAGAAGCAAGACCTAAATAACGACAACGAAAAAAGTGATAAATTTTCTAATATAAGTCCGATTTCGCATAGAAATTCAAGCCAAATTTCTAATTTATCTCCAAAAAAAGTACATAATAAAGACAGAAAAGACTCTTTAGAAATGCTTGAATTCGAAATTGCTTACAAATTAATGAATCCCCCCGAAACAGACTCAGAAGAAGAAAGAGAAATTTAGAAATTTTAAAAATCTTTACAAGAAATGTAGAAACAGAGGAATGCTTTGTTAGGAATTAACCTTTATTCTAACAAAAATTCTAACAAAAATTCTCCTAAAAATTAAGAAACTTTGTAAGAATCTGTTTAGAAAAAGTAATAATAAAATTTAGACACTTCTCTTTATGATAAAGCTGTGAAATTAGTTGGGAACAAAGAAAAAGTGGAGAAAAGTATGAAATAAAAACTAGAAAAATAAAAATACTTTACTTAAAAATTGCAAAACAAAACAGATACAGACATTTAAGAAGCCGATTTGATTTCAAACAAAAGCTAAATACCAATTAACGAATTAGGTAATATAAATACAAATTAAAATATGTATTTAAATATAAATTAAAATATAAATTAAAATATAAATTAAAATATAAATTAAAATATGAATTAATATATGAATTAAAATACATATATAGGTACGAACTAGAAATCAAATTAAAATACAAATATTAATACAAATTAAAATACATATATGAATACAAATTAAAATACACAGACAAATACAAATTAAAATACTTAGACAAATGTAAACACAAATTTGAAATTTAAAACCACTTATTAAGAATTAGAAGAATAATTTGAAATTGAAATGCAAAACTAAACGTTAGAAGACCAGGCTTAAGGACCGTAGACTTAAAATTTTTTAAAGAATTCGAATAAAGGGTAAATTCTTATGATATAGGGAAGATAAAAGTCCCTTTCTTTTGATAAAATTGAAGAAATTTAAAATAAAAATATAAAGGCTGCTAAAACTGTTAGCCCGGCCTCTAATTTGTAACAAATTTAGTCTAAAAAAAGTAACCTCGTTAATAATAAAACTTTTAGAAAAACTTCGACTAAAAAACTCAGGTTCCATGACTCTCCTTCTGAATCTCGTAATATATTAAAAAAGAAAATTTTAAAGATAAATATTTATTTTAGAATACTTAATTCTCATAATTTTTTTTTATTTTTAAATAAATTTATTTTTATTATTGTTTTATTTTTATTTATCATATTAAGCTAATATTTTTATAAATTAAGCGAATTAAGTCAGTTCTTCCAACTTAGTAGTTCAAAAAGAACAAAACTAAAATATTAATAAATTAAAATAAGAAAATGATGATTTATCTGAATATAACTTTAATTTTCTGAAAAATTCATAGATGATTTTAGAAGATATAGAAACGATTCAGCATTTAGAATACGTCAACGCAAGTGTAAAGCCAGAAAATTAATAGAAAAAAATTTCAAATTCTAATAAAGAATTAGACCCAGAATAATCATCTGAAATGAAACCGTTTATCGATTAAGTGGATTCTGAATTTTTGGAAGAAGATAGTGAAATTTCATAAAACGAATAAATTTAAAGTAAAATAAAAAATGAAAATGAAATGAATTAAAAATCTTTCCACGAAAAAATTTTATATATGTAATCAGAAGTGCACCCTATAAATTTAACTTAGCAAACTTCATCCAATTATTCCAATAATACTTCTGTTAAAAGTAAATAAAAAGACGAAAATAAGAAGATGCAAAGCGGGCCTCGGTATGTTTATGATTTAAATTACATAAAAAAAAGTAAAAATTCCAAAACTTCTAGTCAATTCTCACATTTAAACAATAATAATAATATTTATAACATTTAAAATGATCTTGAAAATCCTAAAAATAATAATACAGATAATAGTAACAATTAAATTAAAAATGAAAGTGCCTTAGAAGATTTTATGGATTTAAAAATGAATTAAATAATTTCAGAATGTAAAGACTAAATATACAAAGACTCTAAAAACTCTAAATTATCAAAATATTCTAAAAAAAGCTCTCTTAAATCTCAAATTTCTTCTATAGGAAAACCAGGTTAACAAATAAACTAAAATTAAAATTAAAAAAATAAACAGTAAATTCAAGAATCAGATTTAAATTCTGAATTAAGAGATCAAATTGAACTATAAGATGAAATTGTTCTTAAAGAAAAAGAATTAGATAAAATGATAGAAAAAGGCCAAAATTTTAAATAATCAATAAAAAACTCTATTAATTAAAATAATTAACAAATGTAAAATCCCCAGGAAATTGCTAACTAAATAGTTTAGGAACTTATTAAAATTTTTTCTTCGAACAATTTTTTTACACCCCAATTTTCCAACTTATAATCAAATTAGTAATTCTAAAATTAGAATTAAGTGCATAACCTAAATCTTAATGTAAACCCAAATTAAAACATGACTAATAACCCAAAAAATGTAATTAAACTCATGATAATATTAATTAATTTCAAAGAACTTATATAAAATAAATTTTTAATTTTATAATAATATTAATGAATTTATTATTTATAAAAGGCTACCAACTCCTCTCTAGAAACTCTAAGCAACAAACAAAATGACACTTTCGGATTTACACCAACTTTCAAGTCGAAATTGCAGCCCAAAATTTTCAGATCCATTCAGTCATCCAGTCCTGATTTCAACTCAAATTACCAAAATTTTAATAATAATATTAATAATAATATACCAAGCACATATAAGCAACAAACCTTTAAAAATCATTTAAATGACAAATCCGAAATGAGTTCTTAAAACTCGCAGCAACTACAAAGTTAAACTAATAACAATAACAGTTACAATAATAATAATAATGATAAAAACAGTTAAGAAAATAAATAATAATTTAGCAAATAACTAACTTTCAACGCAAATCCGTCCCATACTTAGCACTTTTCGTTTATAAATAGCAACAGTAAAAATAAAAACAACAATAATAATAGTAATTATTAGAGTAGTCCCAAAAATAACAACTATAATAACAATAACAATAACAATAATAATAATATAAGTAATTTCCATGAGAATTTTTTTTTGAAAAAAAATGGTAGCGAACAATAATAATAACAATAATAATAATTATTGTAATAAGTAAGTTAATTAAAAAGCTAGAAAACTGCGAATTTTAACAAGTAAAATTCGGGAATTTCTGCGCTTGAACTTTAGAATCAAGTTTTGTTGGCTTTGGAAGAAAATTAAATTAATAAGGCTTTTGAAATTTCGTTAAGTTAAGGTAAAAAATAATTTGATTAATTAAACATACAAATTTATTTATAAAATAACAATGTTTTTTTAAATTTTATTTAATAAATATACTTTTTTATAAACTTATTTATTTTTATTATAATTCAGTTTAACTTATTTTCTTTTTATTTGAAAATGTTACATACATATTAGTTTTTAATCTTATTCCATGTTATTTTAACCTTAGTTTTAATTTTTTATTTTTATTTTTAGATGATGATATATATCTTATAAGACTTATGACACTAACTGGTCCTTGCTACAACAAGCTGACAAGAGACACAACTATTAATTTAAATAAAAGATTAAATGGAATTATGATGAGTAATTTTACAAAATAAATAGGAACCAATTTGTTTTATCAAGCTTAATAAATGGGACTCCATTAATAGTTTACCAGAGAAGAAAATTTAAAATAGCTAAATACATTATATTAATTATCAAATACCACAAATTAATAAATTGGAGCTTCTGCTACTCAATTATATAAAAATTTAAATAATTATTTATCATGAAAATAAAAAATTAAATAAACAATATATAAAACAATAATTATAAAATTTTTAAATGTAAATAATACATTTATATTAATATAATTATATATTAATTGCTACTGTAAAAATTTTTTAATATAGAAATAAATTTTATATTTTATTATAATTATTAACTAATATATTTCAGAAAATAGTAAATTTATTCTTTTTATACAATTTTATAAAATTATTTAATTTTAATTATTTATTTATTTTATCTATCAATCTTATTTGTCAGATTTTTTAGAAGAACTATTGTTATTTATATTATTTTCATTATTTTAAGATGAATTTTTAGCAATATATGTCGATTTTTTAACGGGACTCTCATATTTTACATTTCTGGGACTTGTGACCTAAGAACTATTTTCTACATTTTACAATTTTTCTTCTGTTTTTTCTTTTTCAGAAGTGTTTTAAACCTGTTATTTTTTTTATATTTCTTCATTTTACTATGCATTTTAACTATTCAAAATTTTTCTAGTCTCAATAATACTATTCAATCTTACATTTTACTCTTCTAATTCTAGTAATCTTCTTTACAAACTAAATATTCTTGTTTTATTAAAAAAATTAGAAAATAATTAATAAAATATATAAATAAATAAGCTTATTAGAATATTTACTTATTTTAGACAGGTGCTTAGTTAGTTTTTTATTTTAGAATTCCATTAACTTTTTTTTCCAAAATAGCATATCTATTTTTCCAGGTCTCAATTTCCTGTTCGTATACATAAATTTTCCCTTCTAATTCTCTTTTTTCGGCTGAACTTTTTTAACTGCCTCTTAATTGATCTTATTTATAATTATTACTATTTTATTGTTAATTTAATTCATTTATTTCCTAATTTTTTTTGTCTAACTTTTTTCTCAAAAATTCATTTACTTCTTCCAACTATTAAATTTTATCCTTTGATTTTTCCTAAGTTTCAATTAATTGTTTCCACTATTCATCTTAATTTTCGTATTTTATTTTTTCTTATTAAATTTTTTTATCCACCTACTTTTCTAAATCCTCTAACTATTCCAACTGATGTCTCAAATCATGAATTTATTTTAAATACTTTTATTTTCTCTAATTTAGCTGTTCTCTTTACTCTACTTCAATTTCTTAAAAAAAATTAGATAAAAAAATAATTAAATAAAATAAATAATAATATTTTACTTATTAATTTAGTTTCTTCCATTGATTTCATATCCATTTAGTTAAAATGCTAAGAAAATTGGTTTAAATTTCTCTTTTTTCCCTTAAATTTTTCATTTTATTAAACAATAACTTTCATCATTTCTATTTGCTTACACAACTCTATATTTTGTTATAATATTTATTTTTTATTCAAATCTACTTGTAAAATTTAGGCTTAAATCTCTTTAATTCTGTCTTCTTTTGCCTATTTATTTTACTCTTTTATTAACTTAAAATTTTACCCGAAATCTATTTCAATAACTTAATTTTAACCTTATATAAAAAATGGAGCCTGGCTTTCTCTGCCAGGGTAAAAATAATTGCCTAAATTAATAACGTTACTATAATTATTATTAATTTCATTATTATTTTAAAATTCTTTTTTTTAACTTTGAATTTAACTTTAGCTTTTCTATTTCATATTTAGAGTATTTGCTAATTAACCTTCAATTTCATAAACATAAGATTTGCTCATTTATTAATTATTATTATTATTTTTAAGATTGATATCTTTTTATTATTATAATTAATTTTACTGTTTGGGGAAAAAATGTCCCTCAGTTTTGCTAAATTTATCTTCAACTCCTAACTCTTTTTACTGTAAATTTATAAAATTTTCATTTTATTTTCTCTAATTTCCAGGTGTTACAGGCATGCTCACCTAATTTCCTATTTAATTTTAAGTTTGATAAACCTACAAAGAAGATTTAGAAAAAGCATTATAGTTTTACTATTATCCCTATATTTTATCCTAATTAATGAATAAATAAAAAAATTTTTAAATAGAATTAAAAATTAAATGAAAAGAATAGGAAAATCAAATCAAATAATAATAATTTTACCATGCTTCTTTAAATTGAATAGCTAAATTTATTTTAATTTTAATTTTATAAATTATTAAACTAACTTAAAGAACCTTTTTATTATTATTATGCTAAATAACTAGGTAATTATTATTTATACTGCAAAGAAAAATCCTAATTTTCCATTTAAGTGTTATTATCAGAAAAATATTTTTAATTATTATCATTATTAACTTAATTATTATTAATATCATATAAATTATTATTATTAAATTCTTAATTATTTTAATGTTAATCAGGCTAATAACCAATTCTAGATACTGTTAGTTCAGGAGCAGGTTTTTAATTTTTTTAGCTTAAATTTTCATAAAAAGAACTGTTGGGCTCCTATGGTTATAAACTTCCATAGCTTTTACGAACATCAATTAAGTTTATACCTTATAATTATTGTTAATTTTATTATTTTTATTGTTGCTATTATTATACTTATAAACCATTATTAAAAGACTAATTTTAACTTTGATTTTAATTATTATTATTATTTTAAAACTCCAAATATTTTTGACTATTCTAAGGTAACAGCTATTTCTAAGTTACATTCTAATTTTATTATTATTATTTTTCCTTATTTCCATATAATAATTATTATTATTCTTATTCCATATTAAAATTTAAATCTTAATTTTATTTGATATTTTAAATTTTATTTGGAGAAGTCATTGATTTGTTTACATTTGATTTTAAGTTTTAAGGAATTAATTATCCTTATTTTTAAGAATTTTAGGGTAATAATTATTACTATATATGATTATTATTTGTGGTTGTATTATGACTTAATTAGCCATCTTATTTACTGTATAATTTATTAACATCATATTGTTTATTTTCACTTAATTAGTTCATTTATTTGCTGTTAATATTATTATTAGGAGTTGAATTTTAAATTGTGTTTACACCAGACAGAGACTTTTGTTATTACTATTACTACCATTATTATTTACTATCTATTTAATTATTTTAAAGTTAAACTATTTAAGACTTACTATTTGGATACATTCCCATTTATCCTCTTTAATTTTATTATAACAAACTATTATTTTATTATTATAGGATCTAACTTTTATTATGAGCTTACCTAATAATAATTATTAATATGAAATAAGGTAAAATATACTAAATATAGATATAAATAAAATTTACTGTTATGGTTATAAATCTTATGCAAGTCTAATTTTTGGAGAATTTAAACGTTAAATGCTTTTTTAAATAATAAAAAAAAATAATATCTTTTTTTTTAATTAGTATTCCAATAAAAAAAAATTAATAAAATACAAATTAAAAATTTACTCAGAGCTACTTCTATTATAATTAGACAAGCCATTTATTGGTAACTATTATTTAAAACTATTTTATTAAAAATTAAATTATTATTTTTGCATTTTTTTTTATATTTTCACTAATTAATTTTTATTCTATTCTATTATTTTTTTATTTTATTTTATTTTTTTAATTGTTATAATCAGATTTTTAGTTTTAAATTTTAATAATAATAATTAAATAAAATTGTTATATAATAATTCAATATAATCATAAAATAATTATTCAATATAATCTTAAAATAATTATTCAATATAATCTTAAAATTCTTTTCTTTTCTTAATATAGTCTTTTCATTACAGCTTTTATTTATTTCTTGCTTTAATATTTATTAAAATATTTTTTAAAAATATTTAATATTTTGCTTTTTGAACAATTATTCCAAGTAATAATTTATTGAAATAACTTATAAAACTTAAAATATTCGTTTTTAAAAATCTATATCCCATTTTTATTTACCTAAATTTAATTTTACTTAAATTTATATTTAAATATATTATAATAGTTAAATGGTGTATTTATTTTTAAGATTTCTGTAAATTTCACTATTTATAATAATAATTATAATTTATTCTATTTTATTTAATTTTAATTTATTTTATATTTATAACTTTTAAACAATGAACTTTTATAAATTATTAAAATGATTAAGATTGCCAAAGTGTTTTCAACCAAACTTTTATATAATTAAACGATATAACTATTACCTAAAAAATAATACAAATTTAATGTATAAATAATATAAATTGTTAAATATTTAATAAAAAGAAGTAAATACAATATTTTATATATTTTTATACCAATCTATTTATGTTTAAAATTCTTTTATTTTTTTCATTCGTTTCATTTTCTAAAATTACTCTAAAGTTATTTAACTGATTAGTTCTCACTTAATTATATACTTTTATATTTATTAATATAAAAATATTAATTATCTTAATTTTAATTGATAATCAATAATATTTATTTATTTTGACTTTGTTGTCAATATACAAAATTATAACGAAAATGAGGTTAAATTAACATTTAGCAATACAAAAAAATAAGAAAAAATTAATTAATTTAGCATTAATGTATTATTTTTTTATTTTCTCAAATATTATATATCAAAAATATTAGTATTTAATTTAATTACCATTAGTTATTTTATTTTTCGTACTTTTTTCATATTAATTTTACATTAAATTGGCATAAAATTTAAGTATATCATCTATTTATTTAAAAAGATTGTTAAAAACAAAAAATTTATTATATATTAATTAAAATTTTTATCAGTATTTTCCTAATTAAAATATATTATTCTATATCAATTTATTGATTTATTTTATTGATAAATAAGTTTATATGACTGAAAATATTAAACTTTGAATATGTGTAAAATAAATTATTTTTAAAAAGATAATTTAATATTCAAATTATGAAATAATAATAAAGTGAAAATTATTTTATTTGATTATTTTTCATTACTTATTATTATGAATTTTTAATTTAATTTCAATTATCATTATGATTAGCATTATTAATTTTCTATTGCCTTTTATAAATTTATAAAATATATAATTATTTATTGAATAGAATTTAAAGTCAATATATATTAAATATATATAGAGATTTTTTTTATCATTAATATTCTAAAGCCATATCATAAATTATTAAAAACCTACTTAAAACATTAAAATAAAAACAAAACAAAACAAAAAACCATAAAATTAAAAATATATTAAACTATATATATTTAAATAAATAAAATGATAAGAATAATAAATCCTATTGTTTTTTATATTTTTTTATTGGTAAAAAATTCGTTATCTTAGCTAATTAACTTACAAAAAAGTACTCAATTGACAAGGTAATTATTTTCTATATGCTGATATTAATTTTAAAATTAAATTATTCACGTCGGAAAATTTATTTATATATATAAAACTAAATTAAAATTAAAAATAATTATTATTTAATAAACAAATTATAAATTTATTTTAATGGAATTAATCATTAAATTTATTGAATTTATAGAAAATTAGCTTATATTGACACTTTTGATATATACATAGCTTGCAATTAGGAAATTATAGATAATTATTCAAATATATACTCATATTAGACAGAAACGGAATTTATAAACCTCTAGTCTGATTTTTGCACAGGATTTTCTTATTCGGATTCTGATGAAATTTTAATAAACATAAATATTGTCCAGGAATTAAATTACACAGATTTTTGTGATTTTAATTCATTTTAAATTGATCTAAGTGATTGTACTGGCACATATTCTCTTACTATATAAGAAATTGATATAAACCCAAATATGAATAATTAAACAGTTAAAAATAATTAGGTGATTAGAATTAATTAGTTAAGCGGAACTTAACTAGCAAATTTTTAAACTATAAATTTTCACAATTTGTAAATAGAAAACTAGTTATAAAGCATAATTTTTAATTATATTCCAAACATTAATTTCTACAATTTATCAGTATTGAATAGCGAACTTATAGATAATTAAGTTTTTTTATTTAATTATTGTTAAGATATATTAGTTTAAAATTTTTCAGGTATTAATATTACATTGCCTTAGTTTAGTACTTTTAAATTTTGGTATTGTAAAAATACTTAGATCTTGAACTCATAGTTTAAATATTAGTCTTCAAATTTTGGTGCAACAATAACATACACACATTCAGATTCACTTATATTACAAAATACAACATTTTAAAATGCACTTACATCAAATTATGGGGGTTCAGTTTCAGCAACAAATTTAAATTTATTCTAAGTGATAAACTGTGAATTTAAAAATGCTCATTCATTAATTTATGGCTCGGTAAGTTACTTTAAAAAAATAATTTATTAAACTTTTAAATTAGACATCGATTATGCAAAGTTTTACAAATTTTTAAAATAGTAGAATTAATATATTTAAAAATGCATTCCTTATTTTAAATATAAAAAAAATAAAAAAAAAAAAAAATAATTATTTTTTTCAATAATTATTTAAGATTTTTAGTCATTTCGATACAAAGATATGTAAAATGTTAAAATATCAATTTATATCGATAAAATAATATTATTTTAAGTTAATAAATAATAAATTGAAATATAAATATTTTTAAAAAAAAATAGCCCAAAAATATTGAATTTTAAAAATAAAATTTATAAACAGGATATGCTAATTGTAGGTGTATAAAATCTTCTCTTATAAAATAACACTCATATAAACAGCTAATCTAATGCTAAAGGAGGTGCTATTGCTATGTTATAAAATACAAATGTTTAAGTAATCAATATTTATAAAATAGATTACCTATATTTATTTGATTTTTATATTAAATTATAATTAAATAATAAATAATATCTATAATAAATTTAAACTAATTATATTAAATTTTTAAGGTAATTAATTGTACTTTTGATAGTAATTTTTCAAATGAAAAAGGTGCTGCTATAGCTATTGAATTTTTGGGTTTTTTTTAATTAAATAACTCTACTTTTAAAAATTGTGTAGCTCAAGACAGCGGGGGGGCTTTTTTTATAAATATGGGAGTGGCCTTAGTTTTTTAAAACTCCAATTTTACTTCAAATTAAGCTTTATAAGGTTAAGGAGGCGCAATTTATTGGAATATGGGCAACCAATTAAACTATTCTAATACAATTTTATTCACTAATTTAAACTTCGAATCTAATATAGCACAAGAAGGGGGTGCCATATAAATCCAATATTTTAACACTATTTAAAATTACAATTTAATTTAATATTGCAATTTTTTTAATAATAAAGCTTTATCTGGCAGTGGCGGAGCCATCAGTATATATAAAATTTAACAAAAAATAATTCTATAAAACTTACTTTTTGTTAATAATACATCATCACATCATGGTGGGGGAATAGTAATTTAAAAATCAATAGTAGATGTAAAAAATTCTAACTTTATCGACAATTAAGCTGAAGGCTAAGGTGGTGGGCTTTCAATTTATAATGAAATTGCAAATTCTGAATATTCAAGCTTAAATTTTACATAAAATGAAGCCAAAAATGGAGGAGGATTCTCTATATTTAATAGTTAAAATATTACAATTTTCAATCTATAATTGTTAAGTAATTTAGCTAACGACATAGGAGGGGCTATGTATTTAACAAATAGCTAAAATATTTCAATATCAAAAGTTGATATTATAAATAACTCCGCATAATAAGCAGGAGGTATATACCTAGTAAAAAATATTTTAATAAACATATAAAGTAGTTTAATTAAACAAAATGAAGCATAAATAATGACCGGAGGAATTTTAACATTAAATTCTAAAAACATAACTTTGAATAATACAAAAATAATTGAAAATACTTCTTACTAATAAAATGCAGCAATTTATGGGTAAATGATTGAAAATTACTTTTTATATAATTTGTAAATTATAGACAATTATGCTGAGTCCAGTATAGGAGGTATATATTTAGAATTTATTCAAAATTTCAATTTTGAAAATATTACCTTAGATAATAATTATTAAGGAGGCTTTTATATGTTGTAAGCCACATATATTAATATAAACAATATAACAGTGTTAAACAATTATAAAATAAATAGTTTATCAGGTGGATTTTAATTAACTTAATGTTTTAATGTTTTATTGAATTAAGTAGAATTCTATAATAATACTTCATCTGAAGGGGGAGCAATTTCTTTTGTTTCAAGTCAAAATATGACTATATAAAATATAATAATAACAGATAATTACGCTGACAAAATAGGAGGAGGAGTATACATTGATTTATCTAAAAATGTTACATTTACAAATTTAACAATTAACTAAAACTAAGCTCAAAATTAAGCTGGAGCCTTTTTCATATAAAATTCCACAGATATCTAAATAATTTAGATATAGATGTTAGAAAATTAGGTAAATTTATAAGGTGGAACTGGAGGAGCGATAGTTGTTCAATATGATAGTTACGACATAATATTATAAGACATTTAAATTTAAGATAATTAATGTATGTCATATGGTGGAGCTATTTACATATATAGCATAAACAATATAAAAATTATAAATGCTTAAATACACAATAACACGGGATATTTAAGAGGATAAGCTATATATGCTTAGGATTTGGAACTTTTATAACTTTAAAGTGTTGAAATTGATAATTTAAAAACTGAACAGTATTTGGTTAATTTAGGTGGAGGACTATATCTATAAAATATTAATGAAGTTAACTTAGCAGAAATTGATATATAAAATACACTATCTAAAATATAAGGAGCCGGGGCATATTTATATAATGTTGAAAAAATTATAATAAATAAAAGTTTTTTTAAAAATTGTATAGTTAACAAATAATCTAACTATAATTACGGGGGTGCTATATATATAGAAAATTCTTAAAATCTAAATCTTTATTATTCAAATTTCTTATAAAATTTTGCTTATTATAAAGGAGGAGGTGTATTTTTGAAAAATGTAAATTTAATATATATTTATGATACATTATTCCGTGAAAACTAAGTGTTCTTAAATGAAAATACATATTTATATCAAAAAGATAAAAAATATTTACTTACATAAGGAGGAAACATATACATTGAAGGCGATAATATTAAATAAGTGAACATAGATTTAACAAATAATACATTTGATTCGGGAAAAGCTTCTAGTGGAGGAGGATTATTTATAGACATTAACCCTAAATCCGAAATTTAACAACTTTAATTTTCTAACAATATTTTTTCTAATAATTAAGCTGATATTGGACCCGCGCTAAGAATAATAGGTATAGATGAAAATAATAAATATAATTAAAAAATTCTTAAAAATATTCAAGAAGAGCTAAAAGCTTATGCTAGTGAAAAAAATGTATAGTTAATAGATGATATATATTTAGGATAGAATAGTGATAAAAATTATTAAGGCGGGGTAATTAATTACGTTTACAACGAAAAATTATAAAATAGCTTATCATCTGCAAAATTCTCATTATGTAATAAAGGTACTTATTCTGAAAATGGAGGAGATGATAACTGTGTACAATGTTTGTAAAATGCAGAATGTTCTGGTGGATATATACCTATATTCCCATAAAAAGAAGTAATTAATATTTAAATATATTTATATTTTAACTATTATGGTCTATCTAGCAAGCGAAATACTAATTTTTTAAAATATATAAATATAAAAATATACAAAACCTTTGTATCTTTAAATCATAACTTAAATTAAAAGAAATAATAATTTTATATACTTTAATAAAAAAAATATATAATTTAGTGTCAAAATTTTTTCTATATACTTTTTGCTAATTACTCCCATAATTGGGAATGAAATTATGAAAAATATACTATCAAATAAGAATTAGTGTAAAATTCCTCATCAAAACTATATCGGATTACCAATTATTAGATTATCAAAACTAAAAATCGAATATACCTATTGTATAGTAAATATTAATAATATTTAATTAATTATTAATAAATGATTGGTATTTGAATTGAGTAAAAATATAAAAATAATTACTCCAAATTAGTATTAAAGTAAATATTATATTTTTTATAAATAATTAGTATTTCGCAATCTATATAGACCATAAGATATTAAAATTTTTTTAAAAAAAATATATAGTATTGGAGAAATACTACAGAAAGCCTGTATACCCTATATGAATGTGATAAAAATTAAGAAGCTTGTTAAGGAAATGATACTTGCTAAATAGGATATAGAGGCATAAAATGTGAAAAATGTGATCGAAAAAATAACTACACTTAAAGTAATAATACATGTAAAAAATGTGGTAATAATATTACTATTATAATCAAAGTAATATTATTGGCAATGGCCTTACTATTTTTAATAATATATTAAATTTTGAGCTTAACCTGGAAAATAAGAAAATAAATTTTATAAAATATTTTCAACAGTCTTTTTGACTACCCAATGAACTTATCAAGTTAACTATCTGCACTTTTAAAATTAACGATATTACATTCTTAAATAATTTATTATGTAGTAGAGGACACAATGGACTTTTCATTTTTGAATATCGATTTACTGGGTAATTATATTTTTTTATAAAATACCAAAAATTATCATATAATATAATTAATTAAATAAATCAAAAATAAGGAAATTAGCAAAGTATGTTTTCATAAAGCATAGAATGTTTAATTCCTTATAGAGGAGAGCAAGATTATTCAACTTTAAATCAGTTATTATCATTATTTGCTTTACTTGTTATGGCTATTATAGTCATTGTTATTGTTCTAATAGAATATCTTTTTTATTTGAAAAAAACAATTATTATTTAAAAACAATAATTTTTGGATTACGTGTACTTAAGTATTTTAATTTTTTCTTTATTCTGTCAGCCTTCAATCTTTACTAATTCTCTTAGTTTTGTAAATTGTAGAAAGGTATTTATTAAATTTAATATATATTTTATTATCATTAATATTTTACAATTATTTAATAAATATTTAATATATATATATATTTTTTAGATTGGTGAAAATAAGTACAGTTAGGCTGATATTGATATAAATTGTTCTAGTGATTATTTTACTAATTAAGTTTTACCTTTGAACGTTTCTATAATAATATTGACAGGTTTACTATTTCCTTTGTTTCTATATCTAAAATTAAGAAAAGGATTGAAAAATAAGCTTTTATAAAGACTATCGTTTCAAAGACAATTCGGAATTCTGTTCTTAGAATATCGACATAAAAATTTTTATTGGGAAATATTTATAATATTTATGGTAAATTTTTAATTTTCATTAAAAATTTCTATTAGAGGAAAGAAAAATTCAAAGATTTGTCAATATAAGCTATTTTATTAATTTTTATCAATGCTAAATAACTTATTGTTATTATTATATATAATTTTCAACATATAATAATAATAATTTATTTTTATAGCGATTAATGATTGTAACAATTAAAATTTAATTATAAGACTCAACTTTAGTAGAATAAATGTTAACTATCTTAATTCTGTTAATTTATTATCATATTTTAATTTCATTGAACCCATATAAAACTTAAAACCTTAACAAAATAGCAAGATATGCAACTATTATATAAGTAGTATTTTAAGCCTTTTTAATTCCTTATACAAGTCAAAATGATTTTTATAAAATCCTTTATAATGTACTATTTATAATCTCTAATTGTTTATTCTTCTTTTTTATAGGTATTTAAAAACTATTTTTTTTTCATATAAATAATCTTTTAATTCTATCTTTATATCAGGATATGAAATTTCGATAGATTTACAAAGGAAATTTAGGGCTAAAGTTATATAGTACCCTAAAATATTTTCAAAATTTAAATAATATGCTCTTCATAAAATTGAGGTTGAAAATAAAACCAGAAAAAATTGGATTTATTTGAGGATTCTAATTTATAATTCTTGTAAATAATATAAAAAATTAGATAAGATTGGTTAATTCCAAAAAATAATGTCTTTCTAAAAATAATTGCTTGTAAATATTTTCAAATTTTTTTATTTTAAATTTATTAAAAATATTAATTAAAAAATATTTTAAATAAAGGTATAAAGAAAAAATATTTCTGTAAATACTTTTTCAGAAATTTAGAAATCATTAAAAAACAAAAGTAATGTATAATTAATAAATCAGTTTGAAAATTAACTTTTAAATTCAAATAGAGATCAAATTTAAAAAAGTTAAATAAATTTTAGTAAATTACAGGCAAATAATCAAAAAAATTATTTTTAAATCAAAAATGAAGTATTTTCTACTAAAAATAGAAGTAAAAATTCAATTAAACTAACTATAACTAATTCTCAATTGAGCTAACGTGCAAAAACTATTACAAAAAGTAAGTTCCACAATTAAAATGATGACTCTGTTATTGAAACTGATAGCCAATCTAGAAATATAAAAAATTCTTTAAATTAAATGTATTTTTAATCAAATGGTGACAATAAAATTACTTAAAATAAGAACTACGATCGAATTCTTTAGTAAAATAGTGCAAATTGTAAATAAATATATTATAATTGTGTATTTTTATTAAAAAAATTATTTTATGAGTTTTCTTTAAAATGTTTTTTGTTATATGGAATTATAAATGGAAAACAAATTTAAGTTGGACATTAATTGTAATATTTACATATCACATAAAGCTAATTATATTATTTTTTATAATTAATTATCTATTTTGGTGATATTTATTCTATAAACACTACGTGATAGGTCTAGAGTGAGTTATAAATAATTTAAATTTAATAATTTTATTAAAAAATATTGATTTACGTCAACTATCAAAACTTAGTCAAATAATTTTATAATTGTTATACATATTATATATTATGCAGTCGTAAGCTTATTTAAATATTTAAATATTATTATAGATGAGAAATATTAAAATGTAGATCAGTAGTACCCCAAGTTAATTGAATTATAATAAGTACCTAATTTTGAAGTAGAATAAAATAATAAAGCTATTTAAACATAAGCAAAAAAAAGGTTTACTGGTTATTAAGATAATATCGAATTAAAAAGTCCTTAAACAAATAAGTCTTCAAAAAGCTATGGATTTACCAGCTTTTTAAGCACAAACAGAATGTTAATGCCCCAATTAAGTTCTAAATAAAATAGTCCGATAATAAAAAATTTTGTAGGTGATTTGAATGAAGATATATTATTTGATGTTAATACTGATAATTAAAAATATTGAAAAATTACAATTTACATTTTTAACATATTTTTAAAAAAAATTATTCTTAAATTTATTATAATAATGATATATTAAAAAATTAAACTCTATTAAAAATGAATTTGTATATTTATCTATTAGGTAAAATAATTATTTTTTCCACTTTTATTATTGATATCATTTATTTTAAATATTTATAATTCTAGAAATACTACTAATAAGGTGAATTAAATTTTTTATATTCAATAATTAGGATTTATTTGTTTAGCTTTTTAATTATATGTATCAATATTGAATAATTAAGAATGCATTAATTTTAAATATCTTATTTAATATTTTAATATATAAAAATGAAGTGTGTCAATAATTATTATTATATTTTTGCTTTAACTTTTTTAGGTTTAGATTTTTCCATTTATATATTATTTATATTAATTTATAACTTTCTTTGTAGTTTTACTATCCATTTTATAAAATTATTTAAAATGCTTATTTTATAAATAAAAATATAGCCCAAATATCTAATTTTAGATTGTTCATTTCATTTTAATACTTTATTAAAAAATAATATAAATTAAATATATTAAAATATTATTTCGGTTTAAATAAGGTTTATATAATAAATAAAATTTATAAATGAATATAAATGTTAATAAGATTATAAAGCTTTTAATATATGTAGTAAATATGTTTTAAAAGCCAAGTTTTCGTATCTCTAATTTTATTTTTTATGATATATGAAATTATTTTTTTCTATAAACCAATTTAAAGCTTGTAATAAATTCGTAATAATTTTCGGTAATGCAAAAAAATTAAATTGGTTTTTAGAAATTTATAATTTTAATTTTAAATATTGTCAGTTGATTAGCTTATCAAAAAAAATATTTTCATTTTTTTTCCTGTTTATACTTTAAATAAATTTTAAGATTCTCTAAAAATTAGCTTATTTCATTTATATTAAATTAATCTAATTTTTAAATCTTCAAACAATTATTTTATACCATATTTATACCACAAAAGTTCATGGATTTAGAGCTAAAAAGACAATATCATTTATTAAAATATATTTTAAATTTTAAAAAATATATAATAAAGATGTTATTTAATGTTTACTATTAAAAAATAAAATAATTTCAAATATAAATGTTCTGGTATTCAAGTTTATTTTAAATTATTCTAATATTAATTCTTTAAATTTTTAATTGTAAAAAATTAAGTAATTATTTTATAAAAAACATTTAATAAATGTCTGTATTTATTTTTTATTTTATTAAAATAAAAAGCGTATTAACATAGAATTTAAAATTTTTGTAATATTTTATTTATTAAATTAGTTTTACCCCTTTACTAAAAATTTTAAAATATAAATAATTTTATTTTAACTAATTTTGATAATTTTTACATTTATAAATAAAATTATGTAATTTGATTGACTTTAAAAATTGTTAAAGATTTTTTAAATAGATATAGAATTTTATTTTCTATTATAAAAATAACTTCTTTAAAAAATAAAAATTCAAATTTATTCTATCAAATCAATAAGAGCTAGAATTAATTATTATTTAACCATTGTCTTCATAATAAATGGTAATACAAACAAATTTATTAACATGGCTTTAAAATTAAATTTATTATTTCGTAAATAGTATTATTAATAAAATTATCTTAATATTGTTATTTACAGAATATTTTTTTTTAAAAAAATATATTTATCATATAAATTTATGAATAATATTTTATTAGCATCAGCTTTTAAACGTTTAAAATAAAAAAAATTAAATAATTATACGTCATTATATATTATTAATTTTAGAAGTTTTTAATCTAAAAAATTTATATCAAATATAAAGTAAAAAAATAGTATACTAAAACGCATTTTTTTACAATATATTAATACAGATTAGTAAATTATGTGTTATAAATAATTTTTACTGAAATTAACTTGATTTAAAAGTTGTCAAATGAAAAATTAAATATTAAATAGTTATTTTTTTGTATACTAAAGCTTTATTTAATTAAAAAATATTACTTGAATAGATATAAAAAACTGTTTTTTATCATCCTATTTTCTATTATATATTAAAATTTTTTAAAAATTAAATATAAAATAATAACGATTTAAAACCATTAAATAAGTAAAATTTTTAAGTTATACCTTTATACCGATATAAAATTAAAATTAAAAAATCAGTAATTTTATTTCATTTTTATTAATGTTTGTTAGTAAATTTGATCAGCTCTTTTATAAATTCCATTTAAAGAGAAATATTAAATTATAAAATGACTAATCAAAAAAAAAAAAAAAAAAACACATATTTCATCATAAAAAACCTATTAGTGAATTTACACTTTTATTTTATTTTATTCTAAACCGATAAATTGATATATAATAATAAATGATAATAAAATAGAATAAATAAAAAAAAATTTAAAAAAAAAAAGAAAACAAAACAAAATTAAACAAAAAACATAACTTCTTATTTTAATAAATAAAATTACTTATATAAAAATAATGATGAAATATGTATATTCAAGCATTATATTATTCATTTTGATAATAAAATACAACTTCTTATAAATAACAGAAGAGTTATAAAGTATCAAAATTTAAAGGTAATGTATTTATTTAATTCTATATAAGAATTCTATGAATTATTAAAAGATTTAATGATTTAAAAATAATTATATAAACATTAGTAAATATAAATAAAAATTCTTTTAATTTTCAAAAAAAGGAAACTAACCTATATTGATACGATAAATATTTACATTGCATGTAATCAAGAAATAATAGATAATTATTCAAATATATACACATATTAGACAGAAACAGAATTTATAGATCTCTAATCTGATTTTTGCACTGATTTTACTTATTCTGAATCTGATAAAATTTTAATAAACATAAATATTGTCTAGGAATTTAATAACGCAGATTTTTGTGATTTTAATTCATTTTAAATTGATTTAAGTGATTGTACTGGCACATATTCTCTTACTATATAAGAAATTGATATAAATCCTCATATAAATAATTAAATAGTTAAAAATAATTAGATGATTAGAATAGATCAATTAAGCGGAAATTAACTTGCAAATTTTTAAACCATAAATTTCCACAATTTATAAATAGAAAATCAGTTAAATGAGGTAATTTTTAATTAAATTCCAAAAGTTAATTTCTACAATTTATCAGTGATGAATAGTGAACTTATAGACAATCAACTTTTTTTATTTTATTATTGTCAAGATATAGTAATTCAAAATTTTACAGGAAGTAAAATTAAGTTACCTTTATATGGAGTTTTTAAAATTTGGTTTTGCAACGATGCATTAGTGTAAAATTCAAATTTTTCACATATTTCTTCTACTTTTGGAGCATCAATAACACATTCCTACTCACATTAAATTATTGTTTAAAATTCTACATTTGAATATGGATTTTCTTCAAATTATGGTGGATCTATGTTAATAAGTGAAGCAGCAATTACATAGATTATAAATTGTGTGTTTAAAAATGCAGAATCTTTATTTTATGGATCAGTAAATTACTAAATTTAATTTTATATGATTTTTAATCTTATAATTATAATATAGCAAATATAAATATTCATATCATTTTATTTAATTCCTTTTTTATTTCATATTATAACGTTATTTATTTTTGTGAATACAATCCTTTTGTTTTTTTTACTAAATTTTTATTGTAATCAAACCCAAATTGATGAATTAATCAAACCCAAAAAAAAAATAATCACCAATATTGTTTTACTTTATTTTTGTATAAACTATCACTTGTTTTTTATTTAATCAAACCCATATATTATATGGATTATATTAAAAAAAAATTTATATAAAAAATAAAAAGCATTTTAATTAATATAAAGTTTTTATTTTTATTACAATCACGTGTAAAATGTTAGGTATTAAAATCTATATATAAACTTTAAAAAAAAAAGATTGAATTAAAAAATCTTTTAATTAACCTTGTATATTTGTGTGATTGTTTTATCAATTATATCTTTTTAATTAGCAAATATTTTATTATAATTTTAAAGATAAAAAAAATTTTAACTTAGCGGTAAAATTTTTAATTTTTCTTGTTTTAATTCAAAAAATAAATAGACCACATTATATTAATATTTTATCATATTTAAAAAGGATATAGTAACTTATTAAGGAAAAAATGTACTTTTTAAAAATAACATACACCTTAACAGTCTATCTAGGGCTAAAGCAGGAGCCATTGCTGTATTACAAAATGAAAATATTTAAGTAATAATATTATAAAAATATAAATAAAAAATAATTATATAAATTTATAATATATAAATATTTTAAGGTGATGAATTGTACTTTTGATAGTAATTTTTCAAATGAAAAAGGTGCTGCTATAGGTATTGAATTCGTGGGCTTTTTTTAACTAAACAATTCTACTTTTAAAAATTGCGTAGCTTAAGATAGCGGAGGAGCTTTTTTTATAAATATGGGAGTGGCCTTAGTTTTTTAAAACTCCAATTTTACTTCAAATTAAGCTTTATAAGGTTAAGGAGGCGCAATTTATTGGAATATGGGCAACCAATTAAACTATTCTAATACAATTTTATTCACTAATTTAAACTTCGAATCTAATATAGCACAAGAAGGGGGTGCCATATAAATCCAATATTTTAACACTATTTAAAATTACAATTTAATTTAATATTGCAATTTTTTTAATAATAAAGCTTTATCTGGCAGTGGCGGAGCCATCAGTATATATAAAATTTAACAAAAAATAATTCTATAAAACTTACTTTTTGTTAATAATACATCATCACATCATGGTGGGGGAATAGTAATTTAAAAATCAATAGTAGATGTAAAAAATTCTAACTTTATCGACAATTAAGCTGAAGGCTAAGGTGGTGGGCTTTCAATTTATAATGAAATTGCAAATTCTGAATATTCAAGCTTAAATTTTACATAAAATGAAGCCAAAAATGGAGGAGGATTCTCTATATTTAATAGTTAAAATATTACAATTTTCAATCTATAATTGTTAAGTAATTTAGCTAACGACATAGGAGGGGCTATGTATTTAACAAATAGCTAAAATATTTCAATATCAAAAGTTGATATTATAAATAACTCCGCATAATAAGCAGGAGGTATATACCTAGTAAAAAATATTTTAATAAACATATAAAGTAGTTTAATTAAACAAAATGAAGCATAAATAATGACCGGAGGAATTTTAACATTAAATTCTAAAAACATAACTTTGAATAATACAAAAATAATTGAAAATACTTCTTACTAATAAAATGCAGCAATTTATGGGTAAATGATTGAAAATTACTTTTTATATAATTTGTAAATTATAGACAATTATGCTGAGTCCAGTATAGGAGGTATATATTCAGAATTTATTCAAAATTTCAATTTTGAAAATAGTACTTTAGATAATAATTATTAAGGAGGTTTTAATATATTGTAAGGCACATAAATTAATATTAACAATATAACAGTAGTAAATAATTATAAGATAAATAGTTTATCAGGAGGATTTTAATTCACTCAATGCTTTAATGTTTCCATAAATTAAGTAGAATTTTTAAATAATACTTCATCTGACGGTGGGGCTATTTCTTTCGTTTCAAGTTAAAATATGGCTATATAAAATATAATAATAACAGATAATTATGCTGACAAAATAGGAGGAGGAGTATACATTGATTTATCTAA
>LDAU01000054.1:0-185276 GCA_001447515.1 Pseudocohnilembus persalinus
ATATATAAAAATGGAATAAATTCATATAAAAAATAAAAGTAACTATTTTTTAATAAAAAAAAAATATTGCATAATAATATAAATTATAATAATAATTTATATCACTATAGTATTTTCTAGATTTACTTAAAATTATGAGTGTAATTACTTTCCCATATATCAAATTAAATTATATATAGTTTTTTATTAACAAATAATTTAGCTTGAATTTATAACATATATAAAATTGCATTTTTTTTATTTTGATTTAATGGAAAATGAATAGTCATTTACTAGTGTTTGAAAAATTACAGTATACTGACATTTATTGTCAAATTAGTTTAGATATGATAATTATTGAAAAATTCATAAAAAAAAATTTATAAAGTATATTATTTTATCTTAAACTTTATATTTTATAATAACATTAATAATTTTTTGATATTTAATTAAACACTAAAAATATTATCTCTATAATTATCATTAAATTATTGGTAAGAAATAAAGAAAATAAAAAATATTTTGTGCATTAAAGGAAAATTAAAAATTTATTAAAAAAAAAGATAAAAACAAATAAAAATAAATTGTAATTATATTCAAAATTATATGCAACAAAAATAAATTTAAAATTAAAATATGTCAACATAACCGGTAAGCCACATTATAAAACTAGATTTATAAATTGAAAACCCTGAAAATGATTAATAATAAGAGAAATTTGAAGAAATTTTTGGGAACATTTATTCCTCTTAAAAAATATATCTGAGTTAGCTGTAATAATAAATATAAATGAAAAGTTAGAACAACTAAAATAATTTGGATGAAGATGATTCGCCAATTAAAAAAATAGAAAATCTTTTATTGTAAAAATATTCTGATAAAATTTCAATCTCAAATGAATTTAGATAAAACTTTATGAGATCCTATTCCGGAAATAAAAATACTAGTACCGAAAAATTAAATATAAATATAATATCTAACCCAGAGAAAGACAAATGTGAAGTTTAAAGTTAAAATTAAAACTATAATTTTTTTAATAATTAACCAGAAAACTAGATAAAATTGTTGTAGTAGCAAAGTATTGGTTAATAAATGAAAGATTAAGAATTATAATAAAACTTTTTATTAAATAAGTACTTGAAAGAAAGCACTTAACATCAAAATTAAAATCAAGAATAAAAATTATTATAGCATAATAATCCTTTTCTGAATTCTAATAGCAATTAATAAATAAATAATTAAAATAATTATAGCGTGAATAATACTTCATAAAATTTTAATAATTAATTACCGAAATTCGATTAAATTTCTGGTAAAAATTAATATAATGATAAAATAAAACTGTAAACACAATTACAAAATCAAAAGACTTATAACAGTAGTAGCTTAAAATTTTTTAATCACGGAAAAGTAATAAATTCTCCGGTTTCGCCTTAAATTAGATAAATAAATTTAAATGTAGATATATATGGAAATAAAATTAAAACATAGAGTCCAAAATCTATAAAAAATGAAGATTTATCGTATGAATAAGAGGAAGAAATTCCTGAAGAATAATTACCAGTAATTTCAAGTAATAATGAGACAAATTATACTTCTAATCCTAGTATGAACAAATATTCTTTTAAATCGAATAATATGAATAGTTAAAATTTGGTTTAAAGCTAACAAAATTAATTTTAAACTTAATAAGAAAAAGTTAAAAATATGGCTAAAAATCCTGCCTAACAAATTGAAAACTACAATAAAATACAGAATTTTAATTTAGCACTTAAAAAGCAGTCATTATAGGAAATTAATTCTTAAATAATACATTCTTATAGGTAAATAATTAATACAATAAAATTATAATTTTAATTGGAATTTTTTCAATTATCGTATTTTTAATTATCAGTAAAATATTCACAATAATTGAATTTATTATTAATTTAGATCTAATAGGAAATCAATAACTCCAAAAAAAGTAAATGAAGACAATTTTGTTGAAAAAGAAACGACTGAAAATTTTAAAGCCTAAAGTTCATAAGATTTACCAGAATAAAAATAATATAGTTTAACAAAAATAATAAATGAGTCTAAAAAATAATAATTTAAGCCATTTTTTAATTTAATAAAAGAAAAAAATTAAAATGAAAAAAATTAAAAAGATAAAGTATCTGACAGAATTGGAACTTTGGAGTCTAAAACTTAGCTGCCTGATGATTATGAAGCTAGTTAACAATAATCATAATAATCTGATTCTAATATAAAAGAGTAAAATTCCAATTCAAAAAATATTAACTGTAATTATAAAAATAAAGAAATTTCTTAAAACAAAAAAATAAAAAAAGAAGGAATTAATTTAAAATATTTGGAACCTATAAAATAAGAGTCGTAGTAAAGTGAACTCGAATTAAATTTTATTGAATATAGTAACATAAATAATTTAAAACCAAAAATAGAAAATAGTGAAAAATAGCAAAAATAAAATAAAAGTGAAAAAATTAGTAACGTACAAAAAAAAATAAGTTCTGAACAAGGAACTGCTTAAAATAAGTAATAGTAATAATAATAAGAATAAAAACAAAAAGGACTCAAAATTTAGCCTAATACAGTTTAAATTGATTTAGCTTAATTGTCTTTAAAAAAAGAAAATTCCAATAAAAATGGTATTAATTTAAGTGTTCCTTATTCTGAGAATTTTTAAAATTCCAATAATATATATAATTCAAATTAAAATTCAAATTCAAATTATTCTGGAAATTAAAACAGAAGATGTGCTTCTTATACTACTAAGTGTTTTGAAGATTAACTAAAATAAGGAAAATATAATTTAGGATAAAATAATATTTAAAACTAGTAGAATTAAAATTAATTATTATAATAATCTTAATAAGTTTTATAAAATGACAAGCTATCAATTTAATAATAATATAATTTGAACTAGTATCATAATAATAAAAATAGTAATAGTTTTAATTACTAAATTTAAAATAAGAGATATAGTGAAGATCCTAATATTTAATATGTAAATAAATAAGCAGATAAAAATAATATCGGTTTAAGTTTATAATAAGAATAATAAGGTTACTTATAAAATTTAAAAAGTAATTTTATGTATACTGATAAAGATTTAATTGAAAAATAAGCAAAGTCTTTTGCATTTAATAGCTTTGCTTAAAGTAGTTAAAATCAAAGTTTCAATAACAGTAATATGAATAATAGCTTGTAATATTAAAAATAGAATTAATACTAAATGAATGGTTATTAAAATTTAAGTAGTTATAATTTGAATAAACCTATTTAAAATTATGGTTCAAAAATAATAAATTCTCCTTCAAACTAATAATAAATTTATGATCATAAATAATACCAGCAAAAATACAAATAACCTACTACTGCCAATAATAGCAATAATAACAGTAAATTATTTTCTCATGATAACATTAATTGTGAAAGAAATAAAATGTATTTTTAAACCTATGATTAAAATTATCCATAAGATAGTTATGATAAAAAATAATAAGATTTGTAATTATAATAGAAATACTCTCAAAAATAAGAGCAACCCTATAATAATTAATAAAAAAATAATGAGAATAATATGGAAAAAAAAAGGTATAGTTTTTAAAATTATTCCGCACAATAAAGTAAATATTGATGAATTAAAATTAACTTTTTATAATTTATATTAAAATTAATTGTACTAAAGTTAAAAAATATTTACTATGAGTTATTTATTTATATATTTTATTTTCTATTTATTTTTCTTAAAAGGATAGTATTAATTTAATAACTTATATATTTAAATTTTATTTATGGATATAAATGGGTTTAATTAATTCTAAAAAATATTTAAAATAATTAATAAAGAATTAGAATATTATATTCGTATATTATAAAACCAATAGGACAGTTAAACGAAATAAAATATAAATTAGTTTAATAATTAAAAATAAAATGGATTTTTTTGATAAAATTAGAGAAAAATTTACTTCAAATGAGAAAATAGAGGAAGCCATTTAGGAAAAGGAATAATTAAAATAGAAATACTTCAACAAAAGAATGAAATTAATACAATAAAATTTAGAGGCACAAAGTAAAAACTTTATTTTAATAATTAAACTTTATGGCTAAAATTGAAAAATTAGTTTATATATTTATAAAAATTACAATTATCATACTATAATTTTTTTTATTATTAGATGATTTAAGTTATAGGTAAAAATTTGACTTATTGTTGTTTTTAAAGGTTTATATGAATGACGACGAATTAGTAAAAATTTAATAAATGAGATAATAATTTTCAAAAAGTACTTACATATCAACGGCATTTGGATTTGCTTCTGTAGTTGCAGTCGCCTGTGTTTTTAGATCTTATATGAAATTAGGTAAATATTTTTAATTTACTATTTAAATATAAATTTATGTTAATTTCGAATATATTAATTAATGAATGAAAATAAAGATAAATATTTATATTACAACTATAAATATAAAATAATTAAATATATTTAAGGGTCTTGGAGCAAATTTTTTGTATCTTCTGGAACTTTTTTAACTGCACATTATGTTAGTATGTATAGCATATAAAATGAAGCCGTAAATTTATGTGATGATTTAATTTAAAAATACAAAGAGCCATTTTTAAGTTCAAACTTCGTTACTGGGTCTATATAAGGAACCGATGATGCATACAGTACTATTTTGACTCCTCATATGTAATATAAGCAATACAGGGAGCAAAAATAAAAAGAAAGAGAAGATAAAGAGTAAAAAATTACCGAAAAATAATAATAATTGGAAGAATTTAATAAAAGATAACATGAATTATAAATGAAGTAATAGGAAATGTTAAAATAGAATAGATAATAAAATTAACTTAATTAAAATTGATAATTGACTATATTTTGATATATCTTATTTTTTAAAATAAGATAATATCATATATATACTTTTAAAAATTATAAACTTTATAAGATCTAATTTAGTTTGTCTATACTATTATAATACTTTTATTTGATTTAAAGGGTAAAAAATTAGAAAATTCTATAAATTAAAAATAGAAACTAATAGTAAAAATTAAAAATAAAAGAAAATTACAAAATTAATTCTAAAAAATATAATACACCTACATTTTACTAAAAAAAAAAACATAAAATTACTAAATGGATCAATTAAAGGCATTAATGAGTTAAAAGAAATAATAAACCCAAGGATAAACTTGGGTTAAAAAGGGGGAGTTGAATTAAAAGCAAAAAGATGAATATATGTAAAAATAATAAGAATTAGAATAGCAAAGAAATTAAAAAAAAATAGAAATGCTCAAAGAAAAGTCTCAATTATACAAAGGTGAAGCTGGAAATTTGGATGATATTTATGACTAAGTAAAATATATTAAGATATTTGTATTTTAATAGTAAAAATTGTTGGTGTTCTAAATTGTTTTAAAATTTAAAAAAATATAAAAAAAATATATAAAATTTTAATAAGTAAAATAATTATAAGATAGTATATATATTATTTCTTTGCAATTTGTGTTTAATAAATATTTTTATATTTAAATTTTTTTAGTGCGTTAAAAAAATAAAGAGAGAAAAAGAAATTATAGAAGAATAAGAATAAGAACAAAAGGAGGAGGAAGAAGAATTCCTTAAGGAAGTTCCTTTGCCAAAAAATGAAGTAATTGAATAACTGAGAGAATTAAAATAACCAGTGACTTATTTTGGGGAAAGTGATTGGAAAAGATATAAAAGATTAATTAATATAAAAGAAAATAAGGAAGATTTATAGGATGAAGAAATTAATGGACAAAATAATATTTTAAAAAAAGAAGTAAAATAAATAAACTTTATATATAAATATCAATAATATAATACAGACCATTATTAATATTAAATAATATAGAAAAAAATTGTAAATACCGAATATAAACCTAGGATGAAAAAAGTAGTAATTGATTAAACATATATAGATAAATTAATGGAAAGAAAAATAGAAATAAGTAAAAAAGATAAAAAGAAAAATGATGAGTATGTTAATACATGTATAGAAGATTTAGAAAAATAAAAATGTATATCAAATTGGATAAATAAAGTTTTAAAAGAATGGGAGGAAAAACTTGAGTAAATTTATGATACTCCTGAAAAAAGAAATTGTTTGTAAGGAAAATAGGTAACAAATATTTAACACTTATAATATATAAAATTATAGTATATTAAATAATTTTATTCTTTATGATATATATATATTCTTTACACAATGAGTTTAATTTTTGCATTAATTAGGCGTTTGGAATGTTTAAATAATGTTTAGAATATATCTACCCTTTAGTTTAAATTTTAAAAGGAGCCAGAACTTTATCTGATGATATTTTAGGTGCTTTATATCAAATCGCTTATTAATGTATGAGAAAAGAGTATATAAAAGCTCATGATAAATATTTAGATGTTGCTATTGGGAATGCACCTTGGCCTATGTATGGATAAATAATTTAAATATGAATAATTTCAATAAAATAAAAATTAAAAGTTTTTATATATTAATTATTTTTTAAAAAAATTTCTAAGGGGAGTTACTCAAGTTGGTATCCATGAAAGAGCAGGAAGATCTAAGATTTTTTCATCTCAAATTGCACGTAAATTTTATTTTTAAGCATTTCTAAGTGCTATTTTAAGAACAACTTGTTTTTATAAATTTTAATTAATATTTAAACAAATTATTATAATTAGATGTCTTAAATGACGAAAATCAAAGAAGATATTTATCTTCAGTAAAAAGATTAATTACTATTAGTTAAAAATTATATCCAACTGAGCCAAGTAAAATGGTTAATTTTATGGGTGAAGCTTCTTTGACATTTTGAAATATATATTTTTTTTATCATATATTCAACATTTAAAATATTAAAAATATATATATATAATAAATGCTTTGAATTTAAATTTCTATATAAAAAGGTAGCAAGAGCAGTCCCTTTAAATAACAAAACTTATTAATTACTGCACTATTATGATATTTTTATATATTGCAAATTATAATTATTGATTTGACATGATGAATTCGTAGTGGTTTTTACGATCATAAATTTGATTAAAAATTATAAAATTTTAAAAAAATTTTTATTATATAGACCGATTACCATAATAAATTATGATATAACAATAGAAGATCAAATTTTTAGTATACCGTTTTCTACATTTCTAGATCTTTCTAGCTGATTTTATACAATAACATATTTTAAATCTACAAAATTATATTTAATAAATTATTTCTCATGTACCACATAAAAATTACAATAGAAATTTAGAAAATTTAAATTTCTAAAATTTAATATAATACTAACTTTTAATATTCAAGGGTAAAAATAATAAAATTTTTACACCTAATACCCTTATTTTATTTATTTTATTGTCTGAGAAAAAATTTTTTAAAATCTTAAAATATTTTTTATAAAAAAAAAATAAAAGATTATTATTAAATATAAATATGTTTTACAGCTTTAATAAACCTATTTTATTTTTGTTACTAAATAATTCCATAATTTTATAAAATATTTTCAAATAGAATATAAATCTAATAATATTTTTATTAAATATTGGAAAATGATAACTTATATTATGCATATTATATCATATAAATTTAATTAGAATTTGAATAAAAATTTACTATAATTAAAACATAAAAAAGTTTATAAAAAATGAGATTAAAAACAATTATTTTAAGTTTTATAGTATTAAATTATATTTTTATAAATGCTTGGAAGGATGATCCTGAATTAGAAAAAAAATACAGTATTTAATTTATATAAAAAAAAGAAAGTCATGAATTTCCTGTTATTGGCCAAGAAGTATTAATTAATTACATTGGTAGATTAGCAGAAAATAAAAAAGAATTTATAAGAACATAACCTAATAAGCCATATTAATTTAGAGTAATATTTCATAAATCTATAAAATAAATTATAATTTAATGAAGAAACAATTGATTTATAATCTAAATTAAACTTAAATTAAAATTGTAGCTTTGTTTTTTATTGTAAATTATTTCTTATTTTATTTTACTATCTTTAGAAAATTCTAATCAAGTATAGTAAATGATTTATTCTTTAAATATACAAATATATAAGAAAAATAATTAATAAATATTAATATAATTTAGGCAGGTGAATCAGCTTTAACCTGTTGGAACGAACTAGTTACACATATGTCGATTGGAGAAAAAATTAAAGTTCATGTTCCATCTAAATTCGCTCATGGATCAGAGGGTTTCAATAAATTAGTTCCTCCTCATTCAGATATAGAATTTGAAATAGAGTTAGTTTCTTTTAAAGATCCTATAAGCGAAGAGTAAATCAGAAAAGAAAAAGAAAAACGAAAATAATAATAAAAAAAGTCTAAAAAATAACAACAAGAAGAAAATAGAAAAAAATGGAAAAAAACTGATTTATGAAAAATTTATATAATATAGTTTTTAGTATATTTAATAAAAGTTAAATATTTTTTTTAATTAATATAAAAACTATTTACTATAAATATATTAAATATATATATATATGAATATTCTAAACTAAATTATATAAATTTAAGAAAATAGGGTATTAAACAAAATTAAGCTCTATAAATTTATAAAGGCTATAAAATAAGCATTCAAATATTTTAAAAGCAATTAATAGTATCTTTATACTTTAAAAATCATTTTTTCTAAGGAACTTAAGGAAATGCAGATTTTTTTTCGAAGTGCTGCTAAGCTTGAGCCTAAGTTTATTATTATTACTATTATTAATGTTATTATTATTATCCCATATTATTATTCATCATAGGAGGCCTAGGATATTAGCCTAATCCAGGAGGAGGCAATTGCATTCCTTATGGCATAGGTTATTTAGGGTCGAATTGGGGAGGCATTCCCATAGGAGGCATACCCATGGGCATGGGAAGTCCTCCGAAAATGGGAGGTTATTACATATTATTTGGCATCATTTAAGGCTGCATTTACGACATTTATTGGGGGTTATTTTATCTTTCTTCAGCGAGGGCGTCGTTTTGGTCGTCAATTACTTGTTTGTAATAATCTTATCTATTTAATTGATGTTTTCTTCCGTGGTTGTGTTGTCCTCTTCCGTGGGGAGAGGAGTGTGTTAGGTAAATTCCGCAGTATTCGCAGTAGTATTTTGGCATGTTTTTTTTGAGATTATTTGACGATTTTATGTTTAGTTTTTTTGATTTTTTGTTGGGTTTTTTAAATTTTATTATTATTAGGGTAATATTTTGGTGTGGTTTATTTTTTTGGGTAATTTTATTGGTTTCTAGAAAAAATATTTTAATTAAAGTTTTAGAGTAATAATAAAAAAATGATAAAAATCATTAATTATTATTATTAAATAAAATAGGAATTTTATTTTCTCAAATTTGTATGATTTAAAAAAGTTATAAATCGATCAAGAATTGTAAGGATGCTAAATATATAATATTATAAGTACTTTTGTATGTTTAACCTTGATATTTCTATTAAATTAAAAAATTTTTGAGCTTTTTAAATTATTGGCAAACTTTTATTATAATTTTGTCTATAATTATTTAAAGATTTTAAAAATTAACAAAAATTTTTAATATAAAAATAAGTACCAATGGTATTTTTTATATCTTTTATATCTTTTAAAGGTTAATATTTTATATAAAGAAACAAATTATTTTTTTTAACTTGTAGCATTTTAAACAATTTTAATATATAAATATGATATTTTTTTTTTTTACAATACTAAATATATAATAAAATTGAAATATATAATAAATTTCAAATATAATAATTCTATTTTTAAAAACTTATATTAATTTATCATATTTAAATATTATAAAACCAGAATATTCATAATTTTAAAAATTAGATTAAAAATTTAGTGGGTACTTAGCATAAAACATATATTTTAAATAATAAACAATTGTTAAAATTTGTTTGATAACTTATAAATTTTTCCCAATTTATTATATGTTATACGAATTTAATTATTATAATTTAAATATTTACAAAGAATAATTCAATAAAAAATCAAAATCAAAAATAAAATTAAAAAAAATTTATAAATATAAAATTTATTTTACTTTTTAAATTCGAAAAATAATATATATGTTGTAAAAAAAATCATTTGATAGAGATGAAAAAGGTTAAATCCTCATGACAAAAAAAAATGTCCTTTTAATTTGTGAATAAGAAGAGGGCTGTTACGAATATGCTGAATTAAATTCTAAATTATATTTGAATCATAAATCATTTGATAAAATTTAAAATTTAGACGCTTTTATTAATGTTTAGGCGCTTTATTTAGAAAATAATTTAATATCCAAAATCGAGGGGCTAGAAAAAATGCAAAATTTGACAACTTTATATTTATAAAGCAATATGATTAAAAAAATAGAGGTAATTTATTATCAATAAACTCATTTTAAAATAAATTATATATATATAAGAATATTAATATAATGTATATAAAATTAATTACTTTAAACTTTTAATTAAGGGATTGGAAAATAATAAAGAACTTATAATTTTAAATTTATCTAAAAATTCTATATTAAAAGTGGAAAATTTGGGACATTTATAAAAATTAAGGAATCTGGATCTTTCATTTAATTATTTAAAAGATTCTGATTCAATTTAAGAATTAACTGAATTAAAATCTGTAACAACAATTGATATTTAAAATAATAACATAGAATATGATGATAAATTAATTGATATATTAACTAATATAAAAGAGTTGTTGGTTTTGTATTTTGGTACAAATCCTTGTGTTAGAGAAATTAAAAACTACAGAAAATAAATGATATATAAAATTCCAAAATTAACTTATTTAGATGATAAACCTGTAAATTTTTAAGATTTTTAAGAAATATAGTATTTATAATAATAGAAACATTAAAAAGCAATTATATTAATATGTTAAATATATTTGATATTTTTAATTTTTTTATAAGGTATCTCATGAGAAAAGAATTTTCGCATAAAAATTTATAGAAGGAGGAATAGAATCAGTGATTGAAGAAAGAAAAAAATAGAGAGAAGTCAAAGAGTAAAAAAAACAAGAGGAAATAGAAGCTTTTAAAAAAACTTAATTTAGAAAAAAAAGTTAAAAATTACACTATTTAAAGTCATCTTTGAAGGGATCTCTGCTAAAAGAAGCAGATTATTCTTAGAAGTTAAATAAAGCTATCAGTTAAGGATAAACTTAATAAGTGGAATTTTTGAGAAAATTATTATTTGAAGAAAGTTAAAATCAAAATAGTTTGGAAGACGCTATAGGAAGTATATAAAGTTAATTGGAAAAATTAACAGAAAATGGATAATTTTTAAATTAAAATACTTTTGAGGGTCAAATTCATGAGTAAACAAAGGTGATTATTTTTATTCCTACATTTTTTTTATTTTTTCATATAATTTATCTATATTTTATATTATATATGTCTGTTTTAATATACCTAAAATAAGTTTAAATTTTTTTAAAAAATTCTTTTTAAGATTTAATACAAACAAATTTTTACTTTAGAGTTTTGACTTATATAATAAAATTCTTCATACATAAATTTCTCAAACATATTTTATATCACATTAATTTTTATTTGAATTGATTTTGATTAATATTATTATATAATTTAAAAGCAAGATTTATTGAAAGATGAAGATATAGATATGATATTAAACGGATTAGTTTAAAAACATAGTGGAAATAATGAAGAAATTTTAAATAATTTTAATTAAACATTATAATTGATAAATAAACATTTAAATTAGAAAATAAATATAGAATAAATTTAAGAAAAAATAAAGGAAAAAATAGAATAATATAAAGAAAACACTTTATTATCTGAAGATTTATCTAGCAAAATTGACTCATCTTTTTCTTCTTTGTAACCTTATAACACTTCTAACAGTTCCTAATAGATTTCTTCTTAGAATTCTGAAACTTACTCAAATATAAGTGAAGATTAAAGATTAGATGATTAAAATAGTGAAACTGAAGATTTAGACGAATTAGATTGAATTTATTATTATTTTTTATTCTGCTGTGTTTGGAAATTTTACTTATAAAATATTTAAATTTTTATGATTGAAAATATATTTATATTAAAATTGTATTTAAGAATTATTTTAAATGTCGTATCTTTATATAATATAAAAATAAAATATCAATTTTATATGTAGAAAATATAAAAAATCTATTAAATTTAAGGAGGCCACTCCGTTTGTCGACATTTTGTATAAATAAGCAATTTTTTGTTATTATAAAGATGGAGAATATAAATATATTTATATTCAAAAAAGTAGAAATATTTAATATTTATAAGAAATTAACATAATTAAAACCTTATATTTATTTTTTATCATTTTAAAATTTAAATTGTTAATTAAAACTATAAAATTAAAATTAATAAGATATTAAACCATGTGTTTATATTAAGTAAAAATATTAATTAAGCATGCTTTATAAAAATTTTCATAGATAATCATTATTCTATAAATTTTTTTATTAAAATTTTATAACGTAATTTTTTATATTTAATTTTAAAAATTAAGAATATATTCTTTCAAGAAAATTATAATATTTATACGTTGTGAATTAAAAAGTTAATCATTATTTGGTGTCAGTATTATTTTTATTTTCTTCAAAATTATTTTTGTTATAAAGCAAGGCTTCTAGTTATTTTTCATTTATGAATTCAATGTAGTTTTGGTTACTAGATAAATCTTTAATTTCATTTTCATTTAAATTTTCTACTTTTTTAACTTCATTTTCTAATTATTTATCCTAAATAAAAATAGAGATAGTTAAAGGAAATGTATTTATTTTATAAAGTTTAAAAATGGAATTTTACTTTAATATTATACTTGGATGATTAACCGTCAGGTAAATAATAAGTTAATGAAATTCCTTTTCTAATATATCTACCAGTTCTTGCAATTCTATGCAAGTAAACTTAAGGGCTATAAATATATTTAATTTTTGTGTTAAAAAAAAAATATATTTTATTTTTGTAAAAATTTAAATAATCAAATTTATTAAAAAACATTAAAATAAATAAATAGTTACTTAATAGAGCTATTTTAATCTTTAGAATTAATTCTTGGAACTCCCACGTTTATAACCAAACTGACTCCATCGATATCTATACCTTTAGCCATAATATCAGAACTAATCAATATTTTGAATTCATCTTGTCTAAATCTGTTATAGGTTTCTTTAATAAGTCTATTTTTATCAGTTATCGATAAACTTTATTGCTACATTTGTCCTAATCTGTTATGAATTTTACCCAAAGTAGAACCAATTTTATCTTGGCTTTTTAAAATTTCATACAATTTCTCAATATATTAAACTTCGTTTAAAAAAATTATCACTTATGATTGAGAATCTTTTCCAACATATCTTTGATAAAAATTAAAATTACAATTTATTATTTTATATATATATATTTTATATTAATTTTGATTTATTTATATCTAATGTTACATTTCTCTTAAGATTTAGGAAATTTCTTTAAATATGAACTCCATTTATGTGTCTATACTGTCTAAAGAGTTGGATAATTGATAAGAATATTAACTTACCCCTTTTAAATCAATTTTAATTACAGTATCGTGGAATTTATCAGGGTTAACTTTTCTAAGTAAAATAAATATTAAATAATATATTTTAAATGTCTTATTTAAACTAATTAATTTTATTACTATTCAAAATATATATCAGAAATTTATTCTTTGAATTTCTTAGTTAATGTGGCAGAAGCAAAAATACAGTTAATTTGCTTGTTATTTCTTACTTAAACTACAATTTCATTAAAATCAGTAGTGAACTATTCCCATAAAGACTATAAAAAATAATTTTTTAATTAAAATGTTTATTTATTTATTCATTTATATTTATTTTTCAAATTATTATCGTATATTTATTTATTATTTATAAAATTACTTCAGCTTCATCAGAAACAAATAATTACACTTTATTAAATCCAATTTAAATGGGATTTTAATGACCTTCCAATTTTTGCATAAGTCTTAATTTTGCAGGAGTAGAAATTAAAATAGGATTAAACTCATAAATAGTTTCTCCTCCAACTAAAGTAGTTATCTAAATATTTTATAAATATTTAATTCATAAATATAAACAAAAATTAAAATAGACATACTTTTTATAATATATGTATATAGATTTAATTTGTAAAGTATTATTTTTAACATTTTTACTTTTAATTATTCTTTGAAACTTTCTGGAATACATCTTTAAAGCTCTAATTTAGTTTATTCCACTAATAATTTAGTATCAGCCGTTATAACAACGAGAGGTTCATATAAAGTATAGTCTATAACATCTTATTTACCTCTTACCATTTTAGTTAACTATAATTATTATTGGAAAGTGGCGCTTTAATTTTACGCAAAATAATCTAAAACTGTCACACTAATAAAAATAAATAAATATAAATAAAATTGCTCTATTAATTGAAAATCAATTTAAAATTTTTTTATATTTTTAAAAAAAAAACCTCTTTTTCTTAAATTTATAAATGTATAATTAAATATAATTAATTAAAGATTTTTTTATGAAATTTTAATTTTTTTTACACAATAGGGATAACAAAACAAAGTGTTTTTCCACTTCCCCCTGGAGCCTAAATATATTATATATTTTAAGTTTAGTTTCTAATATTATTAAAGAAAACAAAGAGAGAATCACTTTATATTAGAGTAGGAAAAGGACTAAAACTTTATTCTATAACATCAATTAAATCTTCTGTATAAGAGGGCATTTTTCCGTTTTGATCTTATAAATCTTCAAAAGCAATATTCCAGTCGACTTCTTATTAAGTGGTTCCTTCTTTGTGTTTGATATCTTGTTATTTGCTTTCCATTTTTTTTTTTATGTTATATTAAATTATGTTTAATTTAATTATAAATTTTTTTTTTTTAAATGTTTTTTTTGATTTTTTTTTTTTAATATTTGTTGTTGTAATAAATTATTTAATTTAACAAAAGATAATAATTATTTTTTATTTTTTTTCGTAAATTATATATATTATTCTATTTTTTATTAAGCAACATAACTATTTAAATATTTATTGATTTGTCTATAATAAAAATTGATTTATATACCTTTTAAATAATGACAAAATGTTCAAATTAATTTTATAATAAATTTAAATGACAAAGAATTATAAATTTTAAAGTAAACCTTCTTATAAAAAAGAAAATTTACACAAATTATTTAATAGTTAATTAGTGATTTGTTTATGATATCTTATAAAACTCGCAATATTACTAAAAATATTATCATCTTTTTTTTTTCGGTTTTTGAGTATATTGTTGTAATTATTCTTGTAAAATCTCATTATCTTATTTTATATTAGCTATCAATTATTTTTATTAATTTCTTATAAATTCTGATTTTTAATAGTTTTAAAGCAGCCTTTAGTAATCTACTTCTAGGTTTCCCAATTTTTCTATTTAAATTTCTTATTTTTTTATTTTTCTCTATAATTTTTCATTTTCTTCTTGAACTTATATCAGTTTCTGCCTGTCTCTTAAAGATCTAGTTTTTTCATCTTCCCATCCTTTTTTGTACTAAAGTATTTTTTTGTTCAAAATATTTATTTCATTTATGTCTTTCTTAAAATATTTTATAAAAAAAAAAAGATAAATAAAAAAAACATAAAAATATTATATATATATAAATAATTCAATTTTATGAATATTATTATTTTACATTTAAAGAATTGTTTAAATTAAAATTTTTTTAAGAATTAGATTTGGGTGTAGAGGATCTGAAATTTTTATGCGATTTTTATTTTTTAAAAGAATCAGTCAATTTTTATTAATTCAAATTATTTTCAGCCATTGTTATATTTTTTTCCAAATCTGAATATTAATATTTTTGAGATTTTGATCTTTTTTTTACTTATTTCGCACTTTAACTGGCCATTTTTCTGTGTTATCGTTCATTTAGGTCCCCACTATAATGGTAATCATTATTTATTAAATTATTTTGATTATTTGTTAAATAATTTTTATTGGGTTTTAGTTTTCCTGAATTATAATTATTTTCATTGTTATTATTACTATTATTGTAAATTTTTAAATTATTATTCGAATTTGTAAATGGAATTTTATTTTCATTGTTAATAATATTATTATTTGCTTTGGATAAAGAGTTTGACCTGCGAAATTTTTGACTTGTTTTAGATTTTTTTTTTTACTTTTATTATTGTTCTTGAATAGGATAAACTTAGCTTGATATTTTTTTTTATTTCTTTGGAATATTATTATCACTTTAGTTATTTATTTTCTAGAAATCTTTTTCAAGTTATTTTGAAGTAGAAAATTTATTTCCAAATTGATATTTTTACTTTAAAGGAGAATATTCGGTATCACTGTTTAATTAATACTATAATTTTTTATTGGAAATTGGGTTTTTCTTGCTGGAACTTAACTTTTTTAATTATTTGATTATAAATAATTAATTAATTTTTATTTTATAAATTTAATTTTTATTTAATAAATTTAATTTTTATTTTATAAATTTAATTTTTACTTCTTAAAAAGGAGATGAAAATTGGTTTGTATTGCCCAGATTATTTTAATTATTTTGAGAACTTTTTAAAGATTACGGGGAGTTAATGTCCTATATTTTTTTTTCTAGACCCTAAATTTTGTTTTAAAGATCCTACAATTCAGATTTGACTTAATTAGAGTTTTTACTTATTTAAGTATATTAGTTATTTTAATTTAACTCAGCTTGTTTACTACTATTTTAATTGATTTTATTATTAGAAAATTGGGGGTACGAAAAATCTTAATTGAAATTTTAACTACTAATATTATTATTTTTTGCTTATTGCTAAGATAACTAATATTATTGTTATTAATTCGATATAGAAAAATTTGATTGGCCTAATTTTTCTATCTATAATGAATTATCTTGTGGTTAATATCCATAATTATTTTAGTAAACATTATTTAGATTTTTATTTAATTTATTTGGAGTTGGTTAAATATTGCTTTGATCATTAATTTAAAATGAATCTCCTGGGATATTATTTCCTCTTGAAATATTTATATAATAAATAAAATATTAAAATTTATATCTAAATTTATGAGTAGATATGTAAAACGTAAAATTTAAATTATATTTACTTATTGTAATGATTATAACCAAATTTTTCTTAACTATTAGATTATGATTCATGTTGAAATGTTAATTATTATTCATATTAAAAATTTGAGTTTAAGTGATTATTTTTATTGTTGTTATTATTGTTCTGACTAGAATTATTTTTATTTATAATACTATCGTTATTATCTGTATTAAAATTAGCTTAATTTTGATTATCAGCTTCTTCACCTAGTTCTCTGTCTAATAATTAATTTAAATAGTTTAATTTTTCTGCCGTTAGCGACAGTTCATTTGGCTTAATATTCATATTTTATATTTTTAAAATAGTGTAGGTTTTTATTTATTTGTTTTTCTTTTAAAATTAAAAATCGTAAGAATCTATTTTTTTTTAAATTTACAAATTAATTTTTTTTTATATATGAATTGAAAATTTATAGTTAATTATTCATAATATGGTTTAATTAATATTTTCAATTTTATTTAGTTTATTATTCTAAAATTTTTAATTATAAGTTTTTAACAGAATATTGTGAAGAATATAAATACGAATTAGATAATTTATTATAGTACCTTTTTTATTTAAGTTGAAATTTTATTACTTATCAAAATATAAAATTTATTTTATTTTAATATATTTTTATCTTATACACATATGTTATATATTATAAATTAAATATATTGTTGAAAAAAATAATATCCTTATTATATATTACGTAATTTTTTAGATATTGTAAGTATAAAATGCGATTTTTATTAACAATTTTAATAAAAATTAAATTATAAGAAACAAGTAAATAATTATTAATATACTTTACTTAATTTATAATAATTTATCATTGGTCTATATTGAAAATGTTACTTTTAAAATGCAAGAATTTTGATAATAATTTATTTTTTATTACTTACTAATTAAATAATTATTTTTGATATTCTTCTCTATTTTATATAATAAAATAAAAAAAAATAATAAATTAAATAAAAAACTATAATAATGACGGAATATCATATAGGTAATATATTTTTATTATTTAAAAATTTATAATTAGTTATTTAATAATATATAATTTAATAGCCTTAGAGCCTGATGGTTCATTTGACTGTCAACCAGAACAAATTTTTTAGCTTTAAGCACTTGATAAATTATCAATTTTCTTAGATTCTAAATTTAATTAAGTAAAAATATTTTTATTAATAAAAAAAATATTTTTATAAAAAATATCTATCCTGGCAAACAAAATTTTCTTTTATGAAATTTATCAATAAAATATAAATAAAAAAATGTGTTTTGAATAATAATTAATTATATTTTAATTTATTTGAAGCAAATTTTTAATATTTTATAATTATCAAAGTATTCAATTAAGTTTCCAATTAATATAAATGATAAAATAATTATTTTTTAATGAATATTTATAAATTTATTGAAATCAATAAGTATTTTGTTTACCCGTTCATTTTTTAATATAATATAATAAAATATATGTTTTTTAAAATTAATTTTATTTTTAGATTTATAGACCCATGTTATTAACTGGGTATCCTAGAAAAATTGGTAATAAAATTTAATATCCGAACTGTGAAGAAATAACATAAGAGCAAATCTTGAAAGATCCAGAATTAAGTTATAAATACAATTGTTTTGAAGGTTTTTGGAATAAAGAATATAATTGGCAATGTGACATATAAATAGCAGATTTCAATGGTAATTTTTTTTGTTAAATTGTATTTGTTGAAATTAATGATCATGTTTCTAATCCGCTGACTTTAAATATAAGGTAAAAATCAATAAAAATCTACAAATACAAAATTTTTAAAAAACAGACAAAGAAAAAACCAAAATTATTATACATATTTTTAAATTGAACACTTATAAACTAAAAAATTAAAACTTTTTTTATAAATATTAGAATAAGTTTTATAAGTATTATTAAAGTTAATATATTTATCATAAAATATTTATTTTTTAATTTTCATTAATTTTTAATTAGAAAATTTGGAAAGCCCTGTTATATCATAATACAACCAAGAATTTTTATCAATAATTAGCCAGTTTTATTAGAATAGTTAAATGTACAAACTCAGTTACCCTATTGTTTAGGACCTATTAACAGATGGGAGGATATTTTACAAAATTAAGCTAATTTAGGTTATAATGCTTTTCATTTTTTGTCTTTGTAAACTTTGGGGTCATCAAGACATTATTACTCTATTTATGATTAATGTACATTAAATAAAGATTTGATACCTGACAATGATTTCGACAGGTTGGCTAAATTTATTAAGTAAGTTGAGGTAAAAAAATAATAATAATTATAATATGTTTATAAAGAAAATAAAGCTTTTTAAATATGCTTAATATTAAATATTTTATTAATGCTTTATATAAAATTTAATTAATAGAATTAAATGGGAGCTTTGAGTTTTATCGACATTATACTTGCTCACACTTCGGTAGATTCTCATTGGCTTTTAGAAATTTAGAATTGTTATTATACAAAATATAATGAGCCTCTTTTGGCTTCGGCCTTAGAATTGGATATAGCACTGCAAAAATTTTCTGATGATTTGTCAGAATGTGTATTTATTCTAAATAATTATAAATTTATAAAATAAAAAATTCAAATAATTATTTTTAATTTAGAAAATTCAAAGTTATAGTAAAGGAAACAGAGTGGAAAATTTATAGGACATAGATAGGCTAATTGAAATTATGGATAAAGAAGTTTTTTAAAAACTTAAAATATACGAGTATTTTTAAATTAATGTAAAAGAATTATAAAAATAATTTAGGCATATACTCAAAATGAGAAAAATATGCATTCCCGAAAATAATTCAGATATGGACGACGACGATGATGATGTAGATTTTTTTTCGGAGGATCCAAAAATTAAAATTATAAAAGTAAAAAATGTTTTCATAATTTTTAGCTTAAAATTTTTTTTAATAATAAAATTAATTAATAAAGGAACTTTAAGATCATTTGTCAAACGAAGGAATTCACAGGTTCGGCGTTTATATAAATTTCGAAATTTTATTTAAATAAATTTTAAAAAACCCCTATTCATATTCGATTGAGTTAATAGACGAATGTATTGTTTTATTATAAGATAAGTGCAAACAAAAAGGAATGGAATTTGAACAAGAAATTAAAAAAAATATAAGAAAGTAAATAATATGGTATAAGATTGATAGGTCGGAACAAGAAGTTGGTAAGTTTCCAAATGGATTATTACCGAGATATTTTACCAAATTACAAAATGGAGATTATGCAGCTAATAGTGGTTATATATTTGTAAATAATATAAAATGTATAAAAATTAAACTTAATTAATATTTTTTAATATTAAAATAAAAAATTTTTACTTTAGAAAGACGACAGATAAGAAAATTTGGCAGAATCTAAAGAATTACCTTACTTAAAAAGAAATATAAACATTTGGTATAATATATTAATTTTATAAATATATTATATTAAATTTGATGTATTTTTTTTAAAAAAAAGGGAAGATTTAATAAAATTAAGATATGGTGAATCTAAAAAGGATTGTCCTGGACTGTGGAAAAAAATGAGAATATATATAAGAAAATTTGCTACTATATTTCATGGTTTCAGACTTTCACATGCTTCTGGCATTCCGCTACATGTAGGAGAGTATTTTATGAGAAAAGCTAGAAATGTTAATAATAATATAATAGTTTTTGCTTAAGTATTTGCTTAAAATAAGGCCAAAGAAGCATTGTAATTTTTTTTAATATACAAAAAAATAAAATATATATGTATATATATATTATAATTTAATTTTAAAAAAATTAGATTTTGTTAGAGGTTGGGAATTAATGCTATTTTAAGAGAAACTAATAAAAAAGATACTGCTGAAGATCTGGTTAAAGAAATTATACAATTAAATTAGTTAAATTAAAATACAGTTGGAAGTTTGTAATCACTAGTAAAAAAAGATATAATTACAAAAACTCATAAATCAATTCTTTAACCAACATTTCCCAGTTAAATTGTTTTTGATTAAAAGCATAATAATTAGAGTGTGCTTTAAAAACATGGTTTAAAATAAAGTAAATATATTAAAAGTATAATAATATAAATATTACCTTAATTTTTATTTTATGGAATTAGTATTATTTTACATATAAAATTTTATTGTATTTTAATTTAATTTTTAAGTGCTTTGTAATTTGACAGTACATTCTTTTGCCAGTTTTTTTAAAGGTACTGTTAGAGGATATGATGAAATGTGTCCTTATTAATTATCCTTAAAAGACGAAAGAAGATTGTACTAGGTAAATGTACAAGATAAATAAGAATGGATAATAACTGACGAAATATCTATTGGTAAAATAAAAACATAAAATATATTTTATTAAATATATATTTAAAATAAGTAAAATTAAATTATTTATGATATTAAAAATATTTTTTAGGCATATTATTTAAATCTGAGATCAATTATAATAATGTAGAAATTAAGGGTTCTTGGGATAATTGGGCCAATAGTTAAAAATTAAAAAGTATAGGGTAACATTATTACTATACCGTAATAAAAGCGCCTAAAGCCATTGATGAATTTGAATATAAATATATTTTAGATGGAGTTTGGTAGGTCGATCCAAATAAACCCTAAAAAAATGGGAATAATTTTTATTAAATTGAAAACAAAAGTATATTTAAAAAAAAAGTATATAAAAATTTTTGTCATGCTAGAAGAATAATGAACTAATATGTTTCCAAAATGGCTCAAAAATACCCCGAATCTTTTATAAAAGAATACCAAAATAACGTGATATCTATTTAAAGACAGTCTAAAAATAAATAAAAGTCTTATTTACTTATATCTAGGTAAAATATATGAATAAATATAAATCAAATTTAAATGCATTCAGGGTGTATATTAAAAAATATAGCTACATATAAAAATAAATTCATTATTTTTTTATTATCGTAATTTATATATTTTAATTTTAACTTTTTTAAAAAGATTTGGTACAATTAAAGATAATTGTAGCGATGTTAATGTTGAAATTACTTGTCCTGGTATAATAGACAGTATTAAAGAAATTTTTGTTGTATATGATTAAGATTATAAATTGGTCCAAGATTTAAAATAAGAATATATTCCATAGGGTTAGGCTGAGGTAATTAAAACTGCAAATATTACAGAATTTGCAGAAATTAGAAAAGATGAAGCAAATAAATAAAGTATAATTCATTTTTTTAATATGCCTCCTGGGTTGAGTGTGGTTTTGAAATGTACTTTAGAAACAGAATAATTATAGGCACTGTATAAATTAAATTAATATTTTAAAGGGTATAACCAAAGTGAATAAGTCATTTAATATTTTTCAGATTTAACACCTGACGATATTACTTATTTATTATATAAGTAACTAATTATAAAAAATTATTATTAATTCAATATATTAGAATTTTTTTATTTTTTATATAAATTAAATTTTAAGATGTGCTGAAGAAGAAATGGCATAAAATAATAGATCAACATATAAAATTCCCGGAACAGTAATTCCTTACGCAGGTTTCGGAGGTAAGTTAAAATAAAAAAAAATATTTATTAGTATAAAATATTCCAAAATATATAAAATGCATATTATTTTGCTGGAATTATTAATTTTTAAATAAGCATTAAATTATAATTTACTGATTATTTAACTTTAAATAATAAGGTTTATTCTATGAAGTATAAGAAACGACAAAATCAAATGAATTAAAAGCAGAGTTATTTAACAACTTAAGAGCTGGAAACTGGCTAATGGACTACTTACTAAACAGAATAAAGGACAGAAATACCCCAGGTTTAAAAAAAGTTTACGAATATTTAAACGAATGTTTTACATGTATAAAAAAACTTTAAAGATACAACATACCACATTATTTTTGCAAATTAAGTAGGCAAATAAGACTTGTTTGCCAAGAAAAAATGTTAGACCACGTTTAATTGCCAGTTGAACATTATATGTAATCCAGTTTTATAAGACAGCTTTTAATGAACAGTTACACTTTTGTTAGTCACATTTAAATTACAGAGGATTTTATAACTAAATCTATTTTTTCGATGTCAGCTGGTTTACCTAAGTATTCTGATGCACCTTAAAGAATGATGGGAAGGTAAGTGTTTATAAGTTTTAAAGGCTGCTTGTTAATTCCAGGTTTGTATAAAGTAATTTTTTATTTTATTCTTTTTGATTAATATGAAGAGAAATAAAATATATAAAAAAAATTTTGAAAAAAATTTTTTTATTATATAAAAGAGAATTTTATGGTATAATTTTAAAATTAAATTGAAATTATAACTATTAGTTATTATTTTATGTTAATTATAAACAAATAATTGAAATTAAATGTATTTTTTTATTAAAGGAAGCAAAAGAAATTATATTATATTTTGCGTCTTATTTAAGACACGGTTTAATTCCTCATTTATTAGACGTTAAAGGCAAGCCAAGGTATAATAATAGAGATGTTTGTTGGTGGTTCATAAAATCTATTAGAGATTATTTAGAGTTTACTTAAGATTATGAAATTTTAGAAGAAAAAATTTTAATGAAATTTTAATCCAATGATCAGGAGGTTCATAGAAATAGAACACAGTTAAATTTAAAAAAATTTATGGTATTATAAGATATAATATAAGATATTTTTTAGTCTCATATGAATGGAATCAAGTTTATAGGTAAAAATTTTATTTTAAATAAATTAATAAGAAAGTAAATATTTATTTAATTTTAAATTTTATAATCAATCAATAAAAATGATTTTTATTTAATCTTAAATTTAGAATGGGATTCAGGAAGATATTTAGATGAATTCATGGATTCTTTAGGATTTCATATTAATCTATAATATGACGAAAAAACAGGGTTCATAGTTGGAGGAAATGCAAAAAATGCCTTGACTTGGATGGATACAATCGGTTCTAGTAGTAAAGGAAATAATAAGGGTATTCCCGCTTCGTCTAGGTAAAAATTTAAATTTAACTATATAAAAATAAAAGCATAAAAATATATAAAATATAAATATGAATATAAATATAAATATAAATATAAATATAAATAGAAATTGAATATTCTTTTTTAATATTAAATAATTTAATATAGATAAGGCCAGCTAAAAAGATAAAATAAAAAATATAAAATTAAAAAATTTAGGGATGGAGCTCCAATTGAATTAACTGCTATATTGTGGAACTGTTTAAACTTTGTATCCGAATTATATAATTAGGATAAATATAAGTACGAGGGAGTAATTAAAAAAAATAAAGAAGAATTGTCATTTGAAGAGTAATATTATTATTATTTAAATTACTCTTATATTATATTTTTGTATATCATATATTAATGTTATTAAAAAATTTTTTTATCAGTTGGGCTGAGCAAATATAAGATAATTTTGAGTCAAATTACTGTGTCCCCGCATTTAAGGCTAAAACTTTAGGTATAAACAACACTTATGATAAAAAGAATAAAAATAAAATCAAAAGAAGAAAATATGGTTTTTATAAAGGTATCTTATGAATATTTTATATATAAAAAAGTTTATTACCATTAATTAAAATAAAATTTAATGTCAAATAATTATATTTTTTAAAATTAAATAAAAATATATAACTTATATTTAGACACAATTTAAAGTTCCAATGACGAATAAGAATATCAATTAAGACCAAATGCTTGTATAGCAATTTCCATAGCCCCTGAACTATTTAGTAATCCTTTAAATAAAGATGTAAAAAAATGGACCTTATAATACTTGGCCTCAGTTGAACTGTACTTAATAGATTAACAGAGTTTAGGTGTAAAAACTTTGGAAAAAGATGATAAAATGTATGTGGGTAACTATGATTTGGTCGATTCAAATGATGGTAAAGCAGCAAATGGATTTAATTTGTATAATGGAATTGTAATAATTAAATTATTTAAATTTATTAATTTAAAATTTTAAAATTATTACATATATGTGTCAATAAAAATATATAATTGTTCTTTATTTTTATTAGGAATTCGTCTATTTATACGGATTTTATTTAAAAGCAATGATGAATATGAACTTAGATTCAGTTTATAATAATTAAAGAATTATGGGTTATCTTACTAATCATAAATAGTATATTTAGTAAAATGCTTGGCAATCATTTCCAGATTTTACAAATGAAAATGGATAAGCTTGTAAATATGCATGGTAACAAATTTTAAATAAATAAAATAATAATATTCTTTATTTTATTAAATTTTTTATATTTTATAAAAAAATAGTGATTCAAGTCCAATGAGTGTAGCATAAATATAAGAAGTTTGCTATGAATTAAATAATAACGACTATTTAAATGAATTGAAAGACAATGTTAAAAATTTGAGGTGGAAATAATCTTCTCGAGATATGAAAATTTTTTGGATAAGAAAAACTTCTTCTGATTAAGCTATTTAAGGAGGAGCTAAGTTGCCAAACCATATGCATAGTAAATTTAGATAATCAGTAATGAATGATAGAGGAGAAATACTAACAAATTAATAGGTTCAAAAACTATAAAAAGTAAGTAAAAAATAATAGCTATAATTCGAGTAATATAAGATGACTAACAAGAATGCTGATTTATTAGGGAAAGCTACTTAAGCCAAATCTGGAATAAGTATCAAAAATAACTTGGGAAATAATAATAATAAAAATGTTCATTTTTAGGATCATTTTGAGGATAATTCCCCTTCTATAATAAAACCAAATAGAGCTAAATTAGCGCAATATTTTTCATCTGGTTAAAAATGAAAATACATTATATAAATCGGGCTTTGTTTTAATTATTAAAGTATTCAAAAATAAACATATATTTTAAATTTATTTAATTTATATTAAAATCACTTATACATTTTAGTAATATATATAAATACATATTTTTTAAATAATAGTATAAATATTTACTATTTTTGTTTATTAATATGTTTTTAAAGTTTAAAATTAAGATAATATAGACTAAAAATCTGCCAGCAAATTTACATTGTGAAATTTTATTTTTTATAACTTATTTCTAAATAATTTTTTTTGATCATATTTTTTAAATAAAAAATTTAAAATTATTTATTTTAACATACTTTTGACTATTTGACTATAGAAACAGAGAATAAATTATAAAGTGTAATATTTAAAGCTAAATAGTATCAAATTTTAAAAAAAGAAATTAATTTATTGTTAATTAATAAAACCTATCTACAAAATATATAAATAACTTAGTATTATATCATTATTTAAATAAGTTATTGATGAAATAAAAAGATTTATTATAAAATTATTTTTATACTCAATAAGTAATAATGATATTAGATTAATTATTTATATTATAATATTAGCAAAGTTACAAAAATTAATTATAAATTATAGTATATACTATTTTTTTCTTATAAAATATTAATAATTTTTTAAATTATGATTTTAATATAATAGTATGAATATAGAAAGACAATAAAATTTGCGATATATATGATGATTTTATAAAGAAAGAACCGAATTTTTTAAATAAAAGTGATTTTTAAAGAGTATCTTTTTGGCATCATTGAATTAATATTTATAAATTTAATTTATTATATATATCATAATATAATTCTAATTTGAAGTAAAAAAAATAAAAAGTAATATATTAATTTTAAAATAATACATATATTAAATACATAATATTATAAGTAAATATATATAATTACTAATTTTTTTAATTAAACTTACTAATATAATGGAACTATCACTAACCGTATATGATTAACTTTAAAAAGCTATAAATAAATTTAATATTAGAATAAACTAAAAAATTTTAAGAATTTTGATTGAAATAAATAAAAAAAATTAATTTTTTTAAATAAAATAATTGAATTCTTAAAAGCAATAAAAAATAAAATAAAAATAAATATCAAATATAAAAAATCAATATTGTAATTTAAACTAAAACCAAAGCCACAACAATAAATCAAACTTAATAGCAAACATAATTAATAAAGTGAAAAAATAATAAAATGGATCCAAATCAATACGATCATATGTTTAAAATAGTTTTAATAGGTAATTTTATAATAAAATTTGTTATAAAAAAAATAATTAATATATAAATTTTTTTAACCGTGACAATATTTTTTTAAAGGAGATAGTGGTGTAGGAAAATCTAATTTAATTACTAGATTTACTAAAGATGAATTTAATTTGGAATCAAAAGCTACTATTGGAGTAAATATATTATAATTATTAGCGCTTCTATATTTTTTATTATAAGTCATATTTACAATGCTATTATTCTTATAAATATTAATTGAAATTTACCATTTTTTTAATTATAAGGTAGAATTCTGCAATAAAAATATTAAAATAAATAATTAAAGTATTAAAGCGTAAGTGTGGGATACAGCAGGCTAGGAAAGATATAGAGCTATTACATCTACATATTATAGAGGTAAAAATATTACTAAATTATTTATCATTTATATATATAAAATATTATAATTGTATCAAAGTTTATGATATATTTAAGAATTATTAAAACTAAGTTTTTTTATTTTATTTAATTAATAAAATAAAAATAATTTTTAAAAAATTAAAAATAAATAAATATCGTATATTATTCGAATTCATTATTAATTTTTTCTTATTTTAAGGAGCTGTTGGGGCAATGATGGTATATGATACAACTATTAAATCTTCTTTCAAAAATTTAAATAAATGGTATTAAGAGCTGAAGGGTTTAGCAGATGAAGATATTATAGTAATGGTTGTGGGCAATAAAATTGACTTACCTCACATGAGAGGAGTATAAAAAGAAGATGCAGAATAATTTTGCAAAGAAAACGGACTTGCTTATTTAGAAACTTCTGCATTAAAAAATACAAACGTTGAACAAGCTTTTGTTCAATTACTAACATGTAAGATTAATATTTAGATATATTTAGTAATGTACTATTAAGTTTATAATCATTCTTATTTAATATTTAAAAATAGAAATTTATGAACATCGTATAAATGATACTTATAATGAAAAAAAATAAAAAGATAAATTGGACACAAATAATAATAATAACATAATTTTAGATAAAAATTCAGATGAACAAGATAAGAAAAAGAAAAAAGAAAAAAAAGATTGTTGTTGAATTTAAATTAGAGATTAATATATTAAACTTTGTTTAATTATTAATTAATATTATAATTATTTAATTTATATTTATATTTATCATTATTTATATTTTACATAGTTAAAATAATATTATATAATACCAATTATAAAGAATATATAAGCGCCAACTATCAAATATTCTTATAGTTATCGAAATCATAATCATATGTTTAATAAAGTATATTTAAATCACCGACTAGCCATAATTTATCCGAATATGAATATTAATGAAAAAATGTAGTTAACTTTTTTATTTTTATTTTATAATAATAGTTATATTAAAATTTTAAAGAAGGAATAATAATTTTTCTTTAATTTAATATTTTAATAGCTTCTAAATAATAGTGAAAAACGTAAAAAAAAAATAAAATAAAAATAATTAGCATACAGCTAAGTTTTTTTAGGCAAAAAATTATTAATTAAATAGTCATTTAATAAATGGATTTTGACAATAAAGTAGATTCAAAACAATCACTTATAGTTTTGAATTAGCCATAAACACATTTATAAAATAAAGGTTATATTGAAAGTATTTTAGGATTAGTAATACCAAATTTTAATTATGATTTAACTAAAAATGAAATACAAGCATTTAAAGAATTATAAGATGAAATAAATGATCCTGAATAAAATAAGATACTCTATTTTGATTAGAAAAATACAAACCATAATAAATTTCTAACTTCCTTATACTATGAGCTGACAAATAGTACAATAAAAGAAGAAGATATAGACTAGTATATAAAAAGCTTTTATTTCAAAAAATTATTAAATTTATATATTCAATATAAAACGCAATTTTTTATATATATTTAAAGAAAAATTTTATAATTATTAAATTAATAAATTAAATTTTTTATTTTTTATTAGAGAGTTTTGGATATAATATGGTTTTTAATAGAAAAATCCTAGAACTGATTTTAGAGGGTCTGGGGTTTTAGGTGCTAAATAATTGCTAGATTTCGTTTAGAAACATAAGGATATAGTAAAGGATATGATAAATCCGGAAAATAATTTTTTTATGGCAATTAGCTCAATTTCAGTTACAAGCTTTTTAATAAAATATTTCCATTTACCTAAAAACCTCAATTATTAAGAAAATCATCAAGAATTGTGTGGGAGAAAAGAATTTAAGAATTTTTGTAGAATGCTAAAAAGAAACCCATATTTATTATATGATTTACATTAATTATTTTTGACTCATTTATTTGAAAATCACAAAAAACTAATGAGATAAAATACATAGGCACAATTTTTATTAATTTCTGATAAATAAAGGTTTTAGGCTACTTAAAGTTAATTTACTAAGGCTCTTGAAAGTGCTAATTATAAAAGTTTAAAATAGTTTAAAGATGCCTTTTGGGGTAAGCATAATAATGGAAAACATTTAAAATTTGACTGAAAATTAATTTAGTTATGTATAATACAAAAGATCTTATTATTTATTTATAAATAAATAGGAAAATACAAAAATGAAAAAAATCCTAGTTAATATTAACTTATGTATAAAAAATTAATTTAATTTAAAATTTTTTAGTAATAATTTTTGTTTATTTTTTAAATAAAATACCTTGTACATATACATAATTATATATATATAATATAAAAAATATCAAATATTCTATTTATTTTTATTATGAATAACTTTTAATTAAATATTGATAAAAAAAATAATGATAATCAAATATTATATGAAATAAATATATAAAATTGAAAAATATATATCTTTTTATTTTTATGACTTTTATTTATAAGAATATATTGTAATTTATTACATATAATAATTAAGGATTGTTATTTCAATCGAAAATGTACATATATTCACATAAAATTTATATATGCCTATATAATTTAATTAAAAAAAACATAATATAATAATAAATAAATAAAAAAATCAATCTTTACACACTAAAAAACTTAAAAGGAAATAAAACAAAAAATAAAATAAATCTAATAAATAAAATTAAAATATCATGGCCAGCCAAAGTACTGTTTAATAATTAAGTGAAGCTGAAAATTTAGCTTAACAATTAATAAAAGATGCTTAAGAAGGAAGGTAAGCAAAATTATCAAAATGATATATAATTTCAAAATTACTAAATTAAAAAAATACAATTTGTTTTAAATGATAATTTGATGTCATAAAGTAGAATTATTCTTTTTATAATAATTGAGCGAAATACGAAAATTTGATAACTTTATTATAAATTATGAAAATTTTTTTAATGTGAAAATTGATTTTAAATATTAATTTATAAAATTAGAAAAAAAGTTGTTTAAAAAGCCAAAGATTCTGGAAAACATGAACTCGAAATTTTAAGAAGAAGAAGAGAATAAGAATTTTAGACTTAAATTAAACCTGTAAATAAATTAATTTACTTATTTATAGATACACAAAATTAATAAAAAATGGTTCTTAATTTATTTTAGCCAATTTTCCATAATATTAAAATTCTTTTATTTATTAATTCCAAAATTTCATATTAAAGAAAAAAATATATTAATTTAAGTCGGATATACATATATATTTTTAAGAAACTATTTATAAATTTAAAAATGAAATAAAATAATTTTGATATCTTAATATAAATTCAAAAGAAAATTTTTTGGAATATCTACTAAAAAAAATAAAAATTTGTAGGGTTGTATATATAATTAAAAATAATAATTTAATGTTTTATTAAAGTTTTATTTTTTAATTTAAATTTTTATTTTATCTTAAATAAAGAAATTCCAAAATACTGAAGAAATTGATAAATTAGCTTAATAAACCGAATAAGAAGTTTCTACTATTTACAATGCTTATAATAAAAGTTCTTAAACTGCCGTAGATTTGTTAGTTTAAAGAGTTATTGATATTAATATTGAAATTCCCAAAGTTGTTAAAGGAATGCACGAATTATAGAAATAATATGCCAAAAAATGAATAAAATTTTTATACTTTTTAAATTAATATTTAAATATTTTATTATAAAATTATAAATTTCTTTAATTTATAATAGTGTTATTGTATTTGCATATGGAAATTATAGATTTAAAAAATAAGTTATTCTTAATTTTTATTTACATTATGCTATGTAAAATTCATGTTTTATATAAAAGACAAATTATAAATTATATTATAAATATTTTTATATAAATCATAGCATAGTGATAGTATTGAATAATAAAATAAATATAAAAAATATAGTAATAGTATATTATTATTATAATTTCACCATTAAAATAATTAGATATAAAGTCATTATAAATTTAAAAATAATCTTGCAGCTTTAAGTGTAATTTAATAAAAATATAAAAAAATTTCTTTATATATAATGATTATATGTTTCTTTAATAGTTATTAAATTAATGTGATATAACTTGCATATAAACTTTATAATTTAATATAAATATGAAAGTTAAATTGGTTTCCATATATTTAAATTAACAAAAATAAATAAAGTTATGAAGAAAAATATTTTAAATTAACAATTTAAACTTATAAATCTAAATATCTTTGTTTTTAATCATATTTATTAATAAAAATTTATAAAAATATCTTAAATTTTTACTAAAAATGTAACTTTTTTCATAAAAAGAGTTCTATAATTTTAAATTAAATAATTAAGTAAATGATTTATGAATAAAATAACATTAAGCTATAAATTAAATAAATCAAACTATAAAAATATAAATTCTATTGTATTTATTATTTATCAATAAATATATTTTTTGCTTATTTTTTTTAGCTACATCAAAATATTTTAAAAATAATAAATAAATCTCTTAATGATAAATTTAAATTATTAGTTAATATTTTTGATAATAAAAAATTAATTTTTTTTTCCTTTAATTTTTAGCTAGAAATTTAATTTACATTTAAAAAAAAAATAATTTCAATGTGTTAATGATTTCGCATAATTTTAATATATTTTTCAGAATGCGCATATATTACATAACATTAATTAATAGTGCATAATTAAAACAACTAAATTTAAATTTTAGTGTAAGTTAAAACAATTTATAAAAACTATTCATATTGAAATTTAAATTAGTATTAATTAATTTAATGTTTATAATATTATTAATTATTTTAGAATAAATATAGATTAATTTAAGTTAAAAGTATGATAAATATTTAAAATATTATTTTTTTTAACTATACAATAGTTTGATAATTAACATGAAAAGTGAAAACAAAAAATATTTTTTCATGATACATCATAAAATTTAATATCTTTTAATTTCATAAATGAAATACCGATATATTGATATTTGTAATATTTTGAATAGAAAAAATAATTAAAAGAGATTATTAAATTAACTTAAAATAATCATAAATTTTGATTTGCTAGGTTATAATCTATTACTTTGTTTCAAAAATTATATATCAATTAAAATAAAAAAAAATAAATAAAATCAAATATTATAAAAATAAAAAAATAAAAAAAATAAAAAAAAAAAATAAAAAAAAATAATATAAACCAAAATAAAAAAATTCTAATATCAATGTAAAACGATCACGCAATGTAAATATATTAAAAATACTACACATTTTTAACTTAAAGTATAAGGAGATTACATTTTTATCAAAAAATTATTTGCTTATTGTTAAAATGCATTTTTTAAATTAAAATACATAATTTTTTTTTATTGATTCTAATTTAAATTACAAAATTAATAATGAATATTACGAAAATGAAAAAATAAATTTTTAAAACCACAAGGAATATTTTAAGAAAAAATTTAATAATTATTTTAATATATATACATATATAATTATCTTTATATTTTTAATTTTTAATTTTTTTGATTTAGGGACCACGAAGTTGAATAATATAGTGAAATAATTCCATTGAAAGAAGAATGGAAAAGAAATGCTATAATTACAAAAGAAAAATATGAATAAATGTATAAATAATCAATTGAAAATAACGAAGAATTTTGGAGAGAACACGGTAAAAGAATAGACTGGTTTACTCCTTATAATAAGGTTTCTAATTGGAAATTTAGCACAGAAGAAACTTACATTAAGTGGTTTGAAGATGGGGAAACAGTAAAAAATTAAACAATATAATATATTTTTATTTTTTAATTTCAAAAAAATATTTTAAATATTAATATTTAATTTTATCTTTTTTTTTTATGGGTTCTTTTTATAATATAATTAAATAAAATTAATATATTTTTTTTTTATATAGAATGTAAGTTATAATTGTATCGATAGACACTTAGAAAAAAATGGAGACGATGTGGCTATAATATGGTAAGGTAATCCAGAAGATGCAGTTAAAAAATATACATATAATTAACTACACAAAGAAGTTTGTAAATTGGCAAATGGACTTAAATAAATAGGTATTAAAAAAGGTGATGTAGTTACTATATATATGCCTATGATTCCAGAATTGGCCTTTGCAATGTTAGCATGTACTAGAATTGGAGCTATTCATTCTGTTGTTTTTGGGGGTTTTTCTGCTGAGTCTGTGGCTGGAAGAATTGATAATTGTGGCTCAAAATATATTTTGACTGCTGATGCAGGCGTTAGGGGGGCTAAAGCTATTCCTTTAAAAAATACCATTGATAATGCAGTAAAATTAGCCAAAGAAAAGGTATTTTTTTTATTTTTAGAAATTCTATTATTTATTTTATTTTAAATTTTATTTATTAAATAGATTTAAAAAGTTGTTGTAGTTAAAACTCAACAAAATGATTACTATTTCAATCCTGAAATTGATATTTATTATCATGATTTAATCAAAGATTAGTCAGAAAAATGCGAATGTGAAGTTATGAATGCAGAAGATCCTTTATTTATTTTATATACAAGTGGAAGTACCGGAACTCCTAAAGGAATTTTACATACAACAGGAGGATACTTAGTTTATGCTTCTATGACCCATGAATATGTCTTTAACTATAAAAAAGGTGATGTTTATTGGTGTACAGCTGACTGTAAAAATTTTATTAAAAAATAATAATATTATTTTGTAGTTAATAAAATATTAAAAATTTTATATGATTAATTTATTTTATAATTATTTAGTTGGATGGATTACTGGGCACAGTTATGGGTTGTACGGGCCTTTATGTAATGGAGCAACTACATTAATTGTAATTTTTTAATTTTTTTATATTATTAAGTTTTCTAATATTAAATAAAAATATATTAAATTTAAAAAAACAAATTATATATCTTTAATATTAATAAAAATAGTATGAAGGAGTTCCAAATTATCCCGATTATAGTAGATGGTGGCAAATCATCGATAAATTCAATGTAGCTATTTTCTATACCGCTCCAACTGCCATCAGAGCCTTAGTAATTTTTATAAAAATTTTTTGTTATAATTTAAATTATAAAATTAAATAATGAAATTTATTTAATTATATTTAGATGTGTGAAGGTGATGAATTAGTCAAAAAAACAAAAAGAAACTCATTAAAACTTTTAGCCACAGTAGGTGAGCCTATTAATCCTAAGGCTTGGAAATGGTACTATTCCGTAGGAGGTGAAGAAAAATGTCCCGTTATAGATACCTGGTGGCAAACAGAAACCGGAGTAAAATAAATAATTTAAATTTTTCGTTTATTCAAAATAAAAATAATTAATTTTATAATTATGAGAAATTAAACTGTATATATAAAAATTAAAATTAAGTATTATAATATTAAATATATATATTAATTTTTTTTAGGGTCATATGATAACTCCTTTACCTGGAACATTTGATTTGAAGCCTGGATTTGCCGCTACTCCATTTTTTGGAGTAAATCCCGGACTTATAGACGAAGAAAGAAAAGTTATCGAAGGCGAAGGAAGTGGACATTTAGTAATAAAATAAAGTTGGCCCGGATAAGCCCGAACAATTTGGGGAAATCACTAAAGATTTTTAAAAACTTATTTTTCTCAATTTAACGGGTGCTATTTCCCTTAGGATGGCTGTGAAAGAGATAAGGATGGGTTTTATAGAATAACTGGAAGAATTGATGATATTTTGATCGTTTCTGGACATAATCTGGGTAATTATTTTCATTATTTTTTAAATTAATGAATATATATTATTTTTTAATAAAAATTTTATCGTATTTATAAATGAAAGTGTTATTTACTAGTTAATTTTATCTTCTATATTGATTTATAAATTATTTATTATCTTTTTTATAATGTAAATTTTTTTTTATATAGCTACTGCTGAATTAGAATCAGCTATTACTTCCCATGAGTTAGTTTCTGAAGCTGCTGTAGTAGGATATCCTCATGAAATAAAAGGGTCAGGTCTTTATGTTTTTGTGATATTATAAAGTGGAGTTACTCCCAGTAAGGAATTAGAAAAGGAAATAACTATGCACTTAAGATAAAAAGTAGGACCCATTGCTCATCCTGATTATTATTAATTTGTTCCTGGTCTTCCTAAAACAAGGTATTATTTATTTTACACCTTTTTTCGTTTATTTTTTTTAATTTTCTTTTAAATTTTTATAGATCTGGAAAAATTATGAGAAGAATTTTAAGAAAAATAGTTGAAGGATTTGAAGACTAATTAGGAGACATATCCACTTTAGCTGATAAAGACGTTGTTTAAAATATAATAGAAAATAGAATTAAAATACATCATTGAAAATTATCAAGAAAACAAACACTTTATATTTTATAGCATATCATCTACTTATGATACTATATAATAGTATGTTTCTATAGCTTTATATTATTAGATATATAAATATAATTATAATATAATGTATTTAGTTTTTAGAAATTATGTTATATAATCAATAATAAATAAAAAATAGCAATATTAAAAAAAAAAACTCTTATTTAAAATATGTTTACTAGATACAAAATAAATAATATATATTGCAACTTTATTACAAATATAAAATATAATTATTTGGAAAATATTAAAAAAATTACATATATAAAATTTATATAAATATAAGAAAAAAATCAAATGAACATAAAATTCAGTATTATATATAATATTTTAATTAATTCTATATAAGATATTTAACATGTTTTCATTTATTTATATTTATATTATACTTAATTACTTAAAATACAATGCGTCAGAATTTCCATGATTATTTTTAATTCATAGGTTAATATGAATGTTAAAATATATTGTTATTATTATTTTTAATATTCATGCTAGTGTTAATATTTTGCCCATAATTTAGGCTCATATTGTTTTTATTTTCGTTAATTAATTATGAAGTATTTTATTCATTTAATTGATTCATGAAATTGTTGTACTTTTATTGTTAGTAGTTATTATAAATGATATTTTAATTATTTTCGCTCATTTTGCTTTATCCAGGGGAAGAACTTCTTAGCCTGTATTTATTTTGCTATAAGTTATTTTTATCATCCATATCTATAATTATAAATAAAAATAAAAATATTATTATTATATATATAATTTAATTATATCTACTACAAAAATTTTTATATATAAAATTTTTAATTTTGTTTATATACTTTTAAATCCTGGGGAAAATCCTCTAGTGGTACTGCTTGAATTTGGTCTTTGCTATATATTATTAACATAATTATTATTATGAGGAGGTGGGGTAACATTTTTATCATTAATTTATTTTCTATTTGAATCATATCTAAATATAAAATAAAAATAATTAATTATTATTAATTACTATTAAAATTATTTTAATTTCAATTATATTTATATTTAAAAATTTATATATAATTAAAATTATTACCTTTAATTTTAATTTTACTAATGTTTGGGGGTATATGTAAGTGGATTTTATTTTTAAGAAAATGATTAATTTTTTATATTTTCATTTTAGGTGACATTTTTTTATTGATTTGGAATTCTGACTGGAGTTTTTTGGTTTAGATTGTTTTAAGAATTCATGTTGTTATACATTTAACTAAAATTTTAAAAATTTTAGGGATTTTTCATCATATTTTATTACTAATTTGGTAACATATTAGGCTATTATTGTTATTTTTAATTCTAAAAGTTCATTAATGATTTTTTCAAGTTATCATTATTTTTGTTGATTACTTCCATTTCTTAATTAATATTTTTATTTAGATATTAAGCATCTTATTGTTAATTTTTTCTATTAAGGTCTTTATCTCTAAGCTAAAATATTAAAGATAAAATTAAAAAATTAATAAGAAATAATTTATATTACTTATATATTTATTTAATTTACCAAATTAGAATTATTTTAAACTACTTATTCTCTTTCTTGAGACATTTAATTTGCTTAGTATGAATAAGTTTAATTAATATCCTAAGGAATATGTCCTTAAATATTTTATTAAAAATTATTGTTGCCATTAAAAGATTTTTTTATAGAATCATTTTTATTTTGGGTATTTATTATATTTTCTTTCTGTTCTCCTTTTGATTTCAAACTTTAACTTCTTTCTTAAGCATTAAATTTATGAATTGAGCTATTTTTGTTCATTTATTAATAATTTTGATTTGTATTTTGGTCAAATGCCTTTGAAAATATAAAAATAAAATTAAAATAAATTTTTACAATTTAAAATATCATTAAGCAATATATTACATTTATATTTGGCTTGAAAACCTGGAATGGTTTTTAATTCTACTAAACATTGGCATTTTTTTAATTGGAAATTTGACCATTTTATTATAATTATTATTCTTTCGGATTTAAACTAGAGTTTCTAGAAATTTTATTTTGATTATTTCCTAAATTGATTTATTGTTACTAAAATTGTAGGTTTTTTTTATTATTTTACTAATTTTTTTGAATATTTTATTGTTATTAGTTAAAAGATTAGTTCTATGCTTAAATATAAGATTAATCTTTATTATTATTTGTTTAATTTTACCCTTGATTTAATGCAGTAGATATTTAATTATACAATTGTTATTTTGTAACATCAAATCTTTAAAAAGCCATTTCTCTAATCTATTATATTTTTTCTTTTGTCAATAAAGTTTAATTTATTTCTTCCTACTATTACTACTGTTATTATTAACTTAATTTTTAGTTGCCCATAAAATTATTTACTACAGGCTATTTCCTATTAAATTAAAAATTATGAATTAAATAAATTTATTAAAAAATTTAATTATAATAATATATATTTATTAAAAATTTGATTATTTTTTAAATCATTTAATTTTACATTTAAGGTTACGCCTAATTTTGCAAAAACTATTATTATTAATCTTTATCAATTTTTTGGTGAGAGCTAGATCTTCCAATAATTTAACTTTAATTTTAAAACTAATTTGGAGTTTAATTTCTATTTGCATTAGGTTTTACATTTGGATGTTAATTAAATGAATTATTCAAATTATTCTAAGTATTTTTACTAGTTTGGCTTTCATTTTTGGTATGGTTACTATTGGATTTGAAAGACCTGTTTTTAATTTATTGCTAAGGATTTTATAACTATTATTAGTAGTTATTTTATTACTATTATTAAATTTATTATTGTTATTATTGTTGTTGTTTTTGTTATTTTTGAAACTGTGATAATTATTCTTGGTATTTAGAGGATTGGCTTTATTATTTTTTTTACAACTATTATTATTTTTACATATTTTATTAGAATGAAAAAGTTGATGTTTTTTTATTTAAGTTTTATGATGTGGTAGCACTTTTGGACTTTCCTTATTAATTATTTATTTGATATTATAATTACTTTTGCTATTCATTATTTTAGTTATTAATCATTTTATAAGATTTGTTAGCTTACATTGATTTGTGTACACTTTTACTTTTTTATCCTGACTAAACTTATTGCTATTAATGAACAAAGGAGTTATTAAGCTTATTATTAGTTAATTTTTATATTTTTCCAGATCCCTAAATAAATTAATATAGTAATAAATAATTAAATTTTGAATTTTATGTTATTATTTAGTTACCTTTAAAATACTTTTAATAAATTTTTTCTAAGATGGTTACAATTTTGTAGTTATAATATCTTAATGGGGGAAAACCTTACTTTCTAATTTCTCTTTTTAATTTTACCCGAAATCACTCCAGGTTATTTTTTAATTCAAATCTTATAAAAGTATTTAGTGAAAAAGTGCAGCATTTTACTTCATAAAAATATCTGCAATCTATTCATTTTTACTGTTTAAAAATGTATTTCTTATAAGAAGCTCTTCACATTCAAAAACATTTACATTATCTTCACTTAATTCTTACCAATTAGAAGATTTTGGTCCCAAACCTTTTTAAGATAAATAATTTTCAAGAGCTGTCAACTAGTGAAAAAAACTTGCTCTTATTTCTAAATCAGGTCTTCTAGAATTCAGGTATTCTAAGGTCTTGTAAAGGGTCCATCTATATCTTTATAAATTATAAAAAAATATTATTTTTTATTTTCTTCTTTTTTTACTTCTATTATTATAAATTATATAATATATATAAATATATTAATTAATTAATTAATTGATTTATTTATTTACTTATTTATTTATTTATTTATTTATTTATTTAATTAATTTTGATTTTAAATTTTAGAATTTGGCATAATAATAAGATAATGAATGTTAAAAAAGGTAACTAAAATTACATTAAATTGATATTCTTTATCATAAAAAAGGCTGCCAAAGCACAACATGCTCTACTTTATCCTTTAAATGAGTGAACTAAAACACTTTCTCCTAAATTGTGACATTAGGTAATGAAATTATAAATATAATTCAAATTTTAATCACTTTAATCGAATAAAACCTATTAATTTAAAATGAATTATATATTATTTTTTAAACAAAATATTTTTAAAAATATTTATTATTTTGCTTACTTAATCATCACTTTCTTCCCAATAAAACGTTAAATAGTTAACTCCTACCTATTCCCATTCATTTTAAATTTCATTTCCAGCACAATTGATTATATGCGTAACTTTATTTGTGACAACAAATTCCAGATCCTGTATAGTATAAAAAAGTAATTAAGCACACATATTATAATATATTTCAAAAATGTTTTTTTATTTCATAGTTTAATTTTTTTCTTTTGAATTTGATTTAAGATATAAAAAAACAAAAATAAACGATTTTATTTTCTGCCAAAATTTAAAATTAAAAATTGAAACTTTAATTTACCTTTGATGCAAAGTCATCTCCTATAAATAAACCGTCTTTTATCTTGATAGCACCAATTATTTATCCATCATCTTCTTCTTAATTATATTCTATATCTTGGTCTATTTCATTCATGTTTCCATTAATTTGCATATCGTTATTATTTATATTCATTAAAAAAAATATTATTGTTTAAAGTTTAAAATAAATTCAGTATTTTTTTGTTATAATTTTATTCTTTGCTATTTTATCGTTCTTTCACTTATTTTTTTAAATTTTTTATATATTTTATATTTTAAATAATGATATATATGTATGTATTTGTTTGTTTATCTTCTTTTTCTTTTTTGTTATATATTTATAATTTGGAATGTTAAATTTGGAAAATTGTTGTTATATAGGTAGTATATGTAATTTATTAAAAAGACCGAATTTTTATTTGAATATAATAAATTAATTAATTTAATCAATTTCGTATTTAATGTGTAAGTAATTAACACCTTTTGATATAATATTTTATTTATCAATAAATTTTAGGAACGGTTTTTCTAAAATTATTTATGGTAAAAAATAAACACAAATCTCTCTCTATTTATTTGTATATATATATTTAAATAAAAATAATTAATATTTGAAATATCTATATTCTTATATAGTAAAGAGCACAAATAAATATAAACGATATTTTCTAAGTATCATGGGTAAATATAAAAGGCTTTATATATAAAAATTTTAACTAGTTATATAAATATTATGATAAATTCAATTACGTTATTATTATATCATTAAATATGTTCTAAACTTCCATTTTTATCATATGTTGAGTTTTATTATTGTTAATTATTATGTTGGCTTTAAGAATTGTCATAATTAAGATTATAGGCTTCAAATAATTTTTATTAACTATATAATTCATATTCTTTGACAAAACTAGACATGAATAAGGTCTTTACTTTTTGAATTTTTTAAAGTTTTTCGCTATAAAATTTTTAGTTTTAATCTTCTATGATTTCGTCTTATTTACGAAGAGCTATTTAATTAGTTGTTAAATTTCTAGGCAAATACTAATCCCTTTTTTTAAAGTATACTATATTTTTCTTAGCCCATTATTTTTAGTTTTCTAAGTGTTTATTATATATTTACTATTAAATATGACTATTATTATTAATTTATTATTGGTTAGTTTATTGCGTATTTTCTTTTTCATAAGTGGTTTCGTTTTCAAATTTTTGATTTGTTTCTTCATTTTTAAATTTACTCTAATTTTCATTTGTTTAAGGTTTTTATTGTAAAAATTAACCTAGTTACTAATTTAAATCGTATTAAACATATTATTGACCTTATTCATTCTTTATTGTTTTAGAAACCTTTTAATTATCTTTTACATTTGATTCTCTAAATTTATGGTTATTATTTTACCCATATTTTAATAATTCTTTTTTTTTTATTTTATTAGAAGGTGAGTTGTGTTTAATTTATTCAAGACTTGACTCCGTCAAATTTAACTATATTAAACTACTATTATTATTTTATTCCTTTCTAGCAGAGGGATTATCATGAATAGATTATCTATCAGTTTAATTTTAGTTTTATTTATATTCTTAATTTTAATTCTTCTTATTTAAAGTATCTTCCTAACTTTGTTATTCGTGGATTACCTAACCAATCATAGTATTAGAAGTTATCAAATTATTTGTTTATTATGTTAGATCATTATTAACACCAACATCATACATTTACCTATTTTCTACAATATTTTCTGATTCTTTTTATTAATTTTATTTATTCACCTATTTGCTTTTAACCGAATCTTTTTTCAATTAATTTTATATTTAAATTTATTCATTATTATACTAAATCTACTATTATATTTATTTTTTATTTTCCTTCATTTTTAATAGTTCAGATTATTTATCTTCATGTAGATCAGATTTATAATTAACACTTTATCTTTGGATTTTCATATATTGCTAATAATTGCAATATTTTTATTATTCTTCTTCATTTAAAAAATATTTTTTAGAATCTCTGTTTATTGTAGTAGCATATATAAAATCTCTATTTAAATAGCTTTTTGAAAAAACAAATGAAGAATCATACTTATTTTTTAATGAGATTCTAGCAGGGGATAAATTTTTTTTATGATTAGAAGTAGATGAAATTTTATTTTAAATAAATGGTAACTTTAAATCACTTTATTGGTTTAAAAATTAAGTTTAAGGTTTTAATATTATTCTTTATTAATTTTTTTCATTTTTGCTTGTTTAAACCTAAGGTTATAAATTATTGTCTACATTTAAATACCTTTAGTTATGACTCTCTTAATAGGAGTTGGTATTAACTTTTAAATCCGGCATTGACTAATTTAATTATTATAATTTAATTATTTTTCCAGATTAATTGATATTAATTAGTTTCTTTATTTTTTCGATCATTTCTATTACTTAACCTTTATATTTTTAAATATTAATTAGACATTAAAAATTAAGATATATTTAAATTAATTATTACTTGTTTTGGGCCTGTTTTTTGGGTCTATCTTCAAACATAATTCTACTAATTTTATAATAGCAGGGCTTGTATAAGTATCATGTATTAAACTTTGACTTTTTTATAGTATAAATTATTCTGCGGTAATATTTTTTTTAAAGTTATCATAATCTTCTTAAAATATATTTTTTAATTTAATAATTTCTAAAATTAAAAGGCCTAATTGCCATATATCGGAAGGAGTTCCACTTTTTTCTTTGAAAAATTCTGGGCTAAGAAAAATAGTTTGATTATTAAAAAAGATAACTTTATATGATAATAAATTATAAAAATATTAATTTACGGCTTGCTTAATTAAGTTATTATATTTTCTTCTTTTGATTTAAAATCCAAGTATTGTTAAATGTTAATAATACCTATTTATAATTCCATTTTATCAGGATCATCTATATTGTCAATAAAAACATTGTTTGTTTTAATATTATTATGAGAAATTTATTGATCATGTAAAAATTGTATTCCTTAGGTTGCCTTAAAAAGATAAAAAAATATGATAAGTTATAGTAAATATAACTGAAAATACGAAAAAATATTAGATTTATCGTTATAATTTTTTTACCAAATATGCTATTTATAGAATTTACTTATCACTAAATTTTATTTTTTTCACTCTATACTAATCTATATAATCTTTTAATGTAGCGTATTTTATAAAAGGAGTTGTTACACTTAATATAAATATCGCATTATATTAAGATTATAAAATTAAATAAATTTATAAAAATTAAATAAATTTAAATTTATAGATTAATATAATTAAATATTTATACCATAATTTCGTAATATTTTCATCGATTCCAGAATTTATAATTTCTATATTATTTTAATTTTTTAAAAATTATATTTTTGGTATTATATTTTAGATTTTATCAACAGCTTATTAGGATAAAGGCTTATCATTGTTATTGTAATAATTAACGACAAAATATTTTTTTTCGCCTTAATTTTAATATTATTAATATTTTTTTTCACTTTATACTTTGTTTCTTTTATTTTCTTATTGATTTTGCTATTTTTCTTTTTATTGATTTTTTGATTTTTCTAAATTATGATTCTAAACATTATTTTCAGTTTTTTATTTTATACCTACCTCAATTTTTATATTTTCATTCGTATCATTTATTTAATTATTTTACTATATTTAATGTTTTTATAAAAATAAATTTTCATCTACATGCTCAACTTTTATTTTTGCGTATAACTTATTATGACCTTATACAGTAAAAATAAAATAAAACTTTGATAATCTATATAATTATATTTAATTAATTATAAACGGCATATATATTTGAATTTCAAATTTTACTTAAAATTTATTTAAAATTATAGAAAGGATAAACTGATTGAATAAAATCAACAGCATTTTAAGCTGATAATTAGTCCTTATTTTGCATTAGATAATATTTTACGTAATATATTTTTTTTATGCTATTATAATTATTATATTATATTATAATGTTGTATTTTTATATATTATTGTGTGTTAATTTATAAGCATTGGAATTTTCTATCACTATTAAAATTGGAAGAATTATTATAAACTATATAATAATATTTATAATAAAAAGTAAAGATTAATTTATTTAACATAAAAAAACTATTTCAAATGTTATTTTAATTGAATAAATTTTTTATCAATTTTGTGAGATATTGGTCTTTTTTTAATAAAATACTAGTTAAAATAGTTATTTGTTTAAAAAGATATATTTTTTATATTTTTTTAAACCAATACAACACTATTTTATATATATTGTTCGATGATGGATTGGATATTAATTTATGAATTTTAAATTATATATTTCTAAACAAGTACTATTTTTAAAATTTATTATATGAGGTTATATTAATTTTTAATAAATTCAATTTATCTTTCATTTAAAATGTTTTTGATTTTTATATTCAAATCAAAATTATATGAGCATTTCAAATATATAAAATATCAATTCACAAATTTTATTTTTTTAATAAACCATTTATTAAATATTTTCACAACTGAAAAGATATTTCGATATAAAAATATTTACTAAAATATAGGATTATTTTTTTATAAATTATTTTAAATTAATAAACAGAGTTTTTAAAAATATATGTATATATAATTATCATAAATTAATTATTACTTAAATGCTTTTATTAATTTAAATACTAAATTAATGATATTAATAATTGCGCTAAAATATTTATAATAAAAATAAATTGTTTATTTATTGATTATTATTTTACTTGCTTTTTTATATAATCTATAAATTCGAGATTAAATACATTTCTTTTAATTTGTTTATATTATATTGAAAAGAAACCTGTTTATTTTTTAATTTAATAAAATTATTAAAAAAGAAAATATTTAATATATTAAGTATTAAAAACCACTATTTACCAGAAAGTAATAAAAATCTAATATCTCTGTTAAAAAGAGCGAAAAAAAAAATACATAAAGAAAAAACAATTTTTTAAACAAAATTTTACAAAAAATCATTTTTTACAAATAAAAAGAAATAAACAAAGTTAAAAAAAGCTAAGAAAACAAAAGTATCACATACACCTTAAATATAATCTAAAAGAAAATAATAATTTTTAAAAAAAAGGCGAAAAAAATTCATAAAATAATATAGTTAATATAAAAAATGTAAAGAAGATCATAAACAAAGCCAGATAAAAAAAAGAAAAATATGTCTGAGTATTTTAGCGACGAAGATTCTTAGTAATTTAAAAAAAAAAAGACAAATAAAAGAAGAGCAGCTAAAATTTACTCAGACTCTGATGAAGATGCATTTGATGAATAATACCAAAAGGAAATGCAACAGGAAAATGTAAAAATTATTTTTTTTTGTTATTGTTAATTTTCTTTTAAATAATCTAAAATATAAAAAATGCAATATTTTTTGACTAGAAAAATTCAAACCCTGTAAAAAAAATTAAGGTAGGCAAAAAATAATTGTTTATTTTATATATTTTAGAAACACATTAATTATTTTTATTCATATTTATTTGATTAATGGGTAAGTTTTGGGTTTTATATTTTTTTTAGAATTAAAAAAAAGTAAACAAGGAAATAAAACCTATTACAATAATTTTTTATTTATTAGAATATATCAGAAGAAGAAGAAGATTACAAAAATAACAGGAGGTAAAGAAATAACAAGAAATAAGATTCATATTCATTTTTAGATGGTAAGAAAAAAAATTAAATTATAGTTTAAAATTTTATTAAATAAAAATTTTTATTTTTTAAATTAAAAATTTATTTAATAATTAATTAATTAATTAAGTATTTTTTTCATATTACTTAATTAATGTTGTGATTTATAACCAAAAGTATTATTTCAAAATTTTTTCTTAAATTTAGAATAGCAATATAAATTTTTATAATTATAATAACTATTTAATTAAAACAAATCTAATTATTTATACATATACATACACACATATACATACACATGAAAAAAAAAAATATATATAATTTTAAAAATTTTCATTAAATATTTTTATTTAATATTATTTTATTTATTTATCATAATTTTTGAAAAACAGTAATAATAAATAAAAATAATTTTATATAGAAGACGATGAATTTATGGAGGAAGAAGTTGAATAAGGAGATGAAGAGTTTTATAACTATGAAACAGATAATAACGAGGAAATTTGTTTTATTTGTAAAGAATAAGGAAATTTACTTTGTTGTGAAAACTGTTTCAGATCTTATCATTTATCTTGTATTAACATGAAAAAAGTTCCAAATGGATTATGGGAATGGTAATATTTAATTTTTATTTAAGAATTAATTTTATATAACTTAAACTGAATATATATTAATAACTATGTGATAAAATTAAAAAAAGTTGTATTTATATTAAAAAGGTTAATTTTTATATATTAGTTCTTTTTGTAATGAAGATGAAAGACAATAATGTTCTTATTGTGATAAAATATGTGAAAAATAAGATAAAACTTGCATGTGTTCATTATGTTTTAAATTTTGTCATATAGAGTGTACAGGGTTACCTTCTTATTAGATAGTAAATTTATATTATAATTATTAATCCTAATATTAATATTTTAAAATATTTGATATTATAATTATGATATAACTTAATTAAAAAGAAAGTTAAATATATAATATTTTAAGGCAGACAATCCAATGAATAGGTAAATATTTTTAAACCATGAAATTTCTATAATGCTAGATAAGGTAAAAACACATGATACAAAGGAAAACATAGAAAATTTTGAAAAGGCTTTAGAAGAATTAAGAGAACAAAAAAAAGGAAAAACTGATTTATTTTAAATTTGTAAAAATTGCTAGTAATATAATGGAATTGAAAAAATATTAGATAGTCAAGGTGGAGAAGAACCAGAAACTTAAAATTATCTTGTTAAATTCGAAAGTAAATTTTTATTTATTAATAAATGAAAATTTATAGGAGTTATTTTTTTAACCTTTTTAATAAAATAGATGCTTCATTTATGAATTGTTACTGGTTAACATATGAGTAGGTCGAAAAAATTGGAGCTAGAAAATTAAAAAATTTTGTAGATAAATAAAAAAAGAAAAAAGAAAAAGGAGATGTCGACACCTATACAGAAGATTTGATGGAAGAATTGGTATTATAAAATATAAATTTATTTAAATTATATTTTTTTTAAAAAAAAGTTTAATAAAATTTTAATATTTTTTAGGAAGATTACACAAAAATTGAAAGAATTGTTGAGTGTAAAAGACCTCTTAAATTATGTAAAATGTAATATAAAGAAATTTATGATACTTTTTTCTCTACGGAAGAAAAATCTGAATAACACTTAGAAAATATAAGCTTCGGGTCAAAGCATAATATAAAATTTTATATAAAATGGAAAAGTTTGAATTACGATAGATGTACTTGGGAAGATGAGTATATCGTTTCTAGGTATTAACATTACTTTATAAATTTTTATTAAAATTAAAACTTATAAAAATTTATATTCCACATTATATTTTAAAAATAAATTTAATTTTATAGATACCCTGAACTTTTAAAAAAATTTATTGGAAATAAAGTAATTGAAGAAAATTTGGGAAATCCATCTTTATTTAAAGAAATGAGACAGGAATTGAAAAAAATCACATTCAATAAATATGAAGATAAAATGAATAAGAAGTAGCCCAAATATATAACAGGAGGGTAAAAAGCTAATATATTTTATTATATAATATAATTTTACCTTTAAAATAATAAGATGGAAAATAAAAAACATATTTTATATTATAATAAACAAAATTATTAAGTATTAGTTTATTTATATAGTTATTTTTATTATTATTAAGTTGTTTGCATTCATTTTAATTGTATGGTGTTAAGTGGATTTCAGATTCTTATAACAAAGGAAATAATGTTATTTTAGCAGATGAAATGGGATTAGGAAAAACAATTTAAACTTTGTCATTTTTGAATTATTTATTTTATGAAAAAGATATTGATGGTCCATTTTTGGTTGTTGTACCTGCTACAACTATGTATAATTGGCATAAGGAAACAGAAGTTTGGGCTTCAAAAATGAACGTTATTGTATATATGGGTAATCCAGATGCTAGAGAGTAAATGAGAAATACTGACTTTTACTTTAAAGTTAGATCTGACAATAAGGGAAAAGTTAAAAATAATATACCTAAATTTCACGTTTTAATCACAAGGTATATTTATTTAAATATAATTATATTGTATTTAATTAATAAAAATATAAGTTCTTATTTAATCATAATTTAAATTAAAACTAATTAATTTTATTTAATAGTTATGATACCGTTATTAACGATATAGCATACTTGAGGAAATTTAATTGGGAATCTATGGTTGTAGATGAGGCACACAGACTTAAAAATAATGAAAGTAAATTTTTCAGAATAGCTCAAACTTTGAAAACTAAACATAAATTATTGTTGACTGGTAATTTTTTTTATACAAATATATTTTTTAATAAATATAAAATTTACAATATAATTTTCTTTATTAGGTACCCCATTACAAAACAATATTGTTGAATTGATTAATCTTATTGAATTTATATGTCCTTAAAAAGCTAAAAGTTTAAAATCATATGATAGTTTAAAAATATTTTTAAATAGTTAAGCTCATATAACAAAAGAACAATAAGAAAATATAACAGAAGAAGATAAAAAATAAGGTTTAAGGTGATTATATAAAAATTTATAAAGATTTTTATTATTAATTATAATTATGCCATAAAATTTTTTATATATTATTTTTTTATTATAAGTGAATTGACTGAAGTCTTATAGCCACATTTATTAAGGAGAAAAAAAGGAGATGTTGATATTTAATTACCAGAAATGGAAGAAATTATTGTTAAGTTGGCTCTTACAGATAACTAAAAATATTATTACAAAAATGTTTTAGTTAAAAATTACGATAATTTAAAGATTTTGGATACTAAAAGCAAATAGATATCTAAATTTTCATTATTAAATATTTTAATGAATTTGAGACTTATTTGTAATCACCCTTACTTATTTTTGTAACATTTATTAAAATTTTAAAAAATATTTACAAATCATAAATATTTTCTTAAAAATTAAATAATTTGTATTATTAATTCTAAGGTACAAAAAGAAATATGACCTGCCAACAAAGGAAAATTTTATGCAAGAATTTGTTAATAATTCTAACAAGCTTAAATTTTTATGTAGAGTTTTACCTAAATTACTTTAGGGAAACCATAAAATTTTAATTTTCTCATAATTTGTAATGATGCTTGATATTTTAGGTAAACAATAAATAAACTCATTATATTAAGCCATATTATCTTCATTTATTAAAAATACGATATAAATTTATATTTTATTATAATTATTATTATTATCAATTTATTTTATAAATTAAAATAAGTGAAATATTTTATTATTTTTAGGTGATTATTTAAGTTATATGTAAACCAGTTTTGAAAGATTAGATGGTTAAACTTCTGTGGTAGACAGATAAAGAATTATCGATTAATTTAATGATAAAGGATCTAAATCAAATGTTTTTCTTTTATCTACTAGAGCTGGAGGTAAAAAATTCTTTTATTACATAAAAAATTTTATGTTATACAGTATAAATATTAAATTATATTATATTAATAAGGTTTGGGAATTAATTTAACTTCTGCAGATACAATATTTTTTATCGATTCTGATTTTAATCCCTACAGAGATGTATAGGCAATAAGTAGAGCTCATAGAATGGGTTAGGTTAGTAAAGTTAAAGTTTACAGATTGGTAAGTAAATATTCAGCTGAGGAAAAAATCATTGTAATTTTTTTATTTATAAGTTTATTTAATAAAGCTTTAGCATTTTTTAATATAGAAAATAATATAAGTTAATAAATTTTTAATTAGGAAGTAGCAACAAAGAAACTCTTACTTGAGTCCATTATCATTAATCCTATAAACAAATTTACAAAAGATGATTTTGAATCTATTTTGTAACAAGGTTCATACGAAATGTTTAATAAAAATTTAGAATAAAAAGACAAAGATTTTACAGACGAACAAATTGATGTTTTGTTGGCAAGGTAATAAATAATTTTTAATTATAATAAATAAAATAATTTAATACTAAAAACATTTTTTAAATACTTTATATTTTACAATAGAGATGATGTAAAAGGAGATAAATAAATGGACAACGTATAGTTAACAAAAAATGATATAAATGATTATTATTTGAGTGGATTTAAATTCACTTCCTTGAATTTTGAGACTGTTACTGATAAATAATAGGAGAATGAAAATATTAATGTAGAATAAAAATAAAAATATTGGGAAACATTATTGGATGACGAAGCTAATTAATTAATGGAGAAATAAAATGAAACATTGGGAAAAGTAAATAAAAATACTTGTTTATTGATATTAATATTTTTATAATTATATTTTATTTTTATTTATAAATTAAATTTTAAAAAGGGAAAAAGAGTAAGAAGATAACTTTAGTAAACCACAATTGATGATTCAAGAAGTTTATCCCCTGGTTCAAATTATTCAGAAGATAAAGAAAAAAAAGAAATTGAAAATTCATCAGATGAAGAATTATAAGGACTTGTTTAAGAAAAAGCTTTAGTTGTAAAATACTATTTTATTTTTATCTGTATTAATATTATAAACCATTATCTTAATTATATAGATATAATTATGTATAATTAAAGCGTTTATAAATATATTAATTTTTATCAGAAAAATATGTTGAAAGAAAAAAAAGATAAAAAGATTAGAGATAGGGAAAAAGAAAGTAGACCTAGCAAAGAAAATAAAGAGACAAAAGAGGTTTAATTATAAATTTAAAGGCAAAAATAAAAAACATTGAAAATTACATAAAAATTAATGAATTACTTCTAAGAAGAAGTATTTTATAATTCTTAAGTAATTGATGCAAGTTTGAAAGATAAAGATAAATTAAGGTATGTATTTTAATTAAGCATTTAAAAATTATAATATATATATTATATATTATTTTATTTTATGTAATATTTTTTTACTTTTTAATTTGACTTAAATAAATTTTATATATTCAGCACGTTTTTATTTTATTATAGATATGTTTTACACGGATTCGATCATAATCACAGGTTGTAATTTTTGACCTTTGTAATGTAATTTGGAACCGAATTTGATAATTTGCAAGAATTTTTCAATGAGTTGTGCAGACAAAGACCAGAATATTTTAATTAAAATGATAAAATACCTCCTAGTTTTAATGATTTTAGAAATTATTTAAAAGAATTTTATGCAGCTATTCTTTTCCATTAATAATTGGATTAACATAATGCTATGTTTTGTGGAATAGAGGTGATTATTAAAATATTTATATTAATTTTAATTAAGTAAATAAATAAATAATTATAATTATTAATAATAGCCCAAAGGATTACTAAGAAGACTTTCTAGTTTAAATTTCTTGAGCAAAAAATATTAATTTTTCAACAAAGGCAAACCAGAAAAATTCAGAATTTCTCATAAAGGTAATTAAATATACCTAATTTAAAATAAAATATAATTATAAATATGATATTGATTAGTAATTTATTAATTTATTATAAATAATATTTAACTAAATTTTTTTTAATATATAGATTATTTCAAATACTAAATTGAAATCAACGCCTAAAATCAGCCTAAAAATAATGACTTTAAATGGACAAATTATGATGATTTTTTACTTTGTAGAGCTATTTTTTCCAAAGGTTATGGAAATTGGGAAGCAATGATTGATGATGAAAAATTATGGAATTTTGTTGACCCTTAAGATAAAGAGCCCTGGATGGTACTGTTCTAAAAATTGGATGAAAATTAAGAAAGAAACTTTGATAATATAAATAAATAAAAAGCTAGGGAGTAATAATTTAATAAATTTTTAATAATTTTTCTTATTATTTTATATAAAATATTTAATTAGAATTCTTATATATAAATAAACAAGAAATTAAATTTTATATTTTAAAAGATGGGTGTAAATAAGATTAAGAAACAGAACTTGTAATATGATGAACTGGCTTTTAGAATTAGATGAAGCTAAATAAGAAGAAAATTGATTAATTTTTATTATAATTTTATCTATATATATATTTTAATTATATCAAAAGAAAAAAATTAAATTTATTTAATTATTCTTTTTGTTTTAGACTTTTATTAGATTAGTATATAAATAATTATATAATATTTTTGTATGTATATTTTAAATTTAGCAAAGATTAATAATAAAATCGTTATTAAAATTTTTAATAAATCTTTTTGGTTAATATTTATTATAATTAAAAATCGCCTTTAGTTTGTCTGAATCTAAGATATGCTATTAAAATACTTAGGTTCAAATAGATTAAAAGAACTTCTATTTTAATAGATATAGTTTATAGTACAATTAATTTTCTATTTAACATCCATTACAAAAAAATTAAAAATTAAAATATTTTAAGATTAATTAATCTATTTAAAGTTTAAAATAATAAATAAATAAAAAAAAAAAGGTTCAATAAAAATGTCTTAAAAATACGATCCTACTTAATACACATATAATAAAAATTTATATTCTTAAAACAACTTCATAAAATAGCAGACTTAAGAAAGATTAAGTGAAAATATAGCAGCAAAAAAGACGAATGTGGTTTAGATAAACTTACCTATAAGTCTTAACTAGTAGGATGATAAAAATATTAATTGCTAAAAAAATAATAATGAATCCAGCGCAAAAGATAATAATAATAAGTAAAAAGATATAAATAATGATGAGATCAAATAAATAGAAAAGAGTGATAAATCTCCTATAAATTCTAAAAAAAGTAGTTAATAAATTTATGACTTAGATTGTGAACCTATTGCATTACCAAAATAATATCAAAATTAGAATTAGAATATTGTCTTAAATTAAAATTAAAATCAAAGTTAAATTTATTAAAATCATAATAAAGATTAAATTATTTAAACCTATAAAAATACAAGTTATCCTTCAAAAAATGATAAGTATTCGACCTAAACTTATAAAGGATATCAATAAAGTCAATAGCCTTACACTGGTATAAAAAAATTTTAATTTTTTTTTTTTAAAAATAAAAGCATTAAAAGAATTGTTAAAATCAAGTTTACTTTGTTTTTAATTTATAATATATTTGAAAAAAATAATATTTAAAATATATTTTAATTTAATTTTTTGTAGGTAGTTACCAAAAATAAAGTTATACTAAGAAAACAAATGTTGGAGCTTCATATTAACTGGATAAATCAATTACATAAAGTGAAATAATATAAAATAATTAAATTAATAATAGTCAAGTAAATCCTTAATAAAAAATTTCGTAAAATAATGAAGATATAGGTTAAATTAATTAGGTAAAATAGGATAATAAATAAAAAACCTATTAAGGTTATTAAAAATAGTAATAGAGTCTTTAATAAATTATATATGGAAATGGAATACCTTTTTAAAATGACAATGGAAGTTAAGGGTAAAAAAATTAATATAAATGTTTTTTTATCTATTATAAACAGAAATTTATTTATAAATAATATTTTTAATTTTTAATTTCATTTAAAACCTAGAAACTACCTTAATAATGGCTAAATTCCTTTAAATTAAGACAGAGACTCCTATAATAATCATAGCCAATATGTGAATACGAATAAGCATTTAAACAATAAAAATGATAATTAAATTTATTAAGATTTTAAAAATTAAAACTAAAATGTTGTAATCTAATAATTTAAATAAGATAGAGAAAAATGTGATGGAAATAAAAATTAAGACTAAAATTAAAAATAATAATCAAATTCAAAATCAAAGTCAAGTTAAAAATCTAGAAAAATTAGTGGTTTAAAGACCCTAGAAATAGGTTAAAAAGTATGTGATGAAAATAATGATAAAATGGTTTTAAATTAAGATAATTCTCCATTTTTTAAAGAATTTTTATCTCCTTAAAATAACACTAATTATTTAGGCGATATAAATTAATTTAATCAAACAAGTTTAACTCAGAGTAAATCTTAGTAATTAACTACAAGTTAAAAGAAAAAAATTGTTCCAAAATCTGCAAGGGTCGGGGCCATTGTTAATAATATGTCAAATGTGTTAGTCAAAAATATTGACTACGTTTTCGAAAATGAATCCAGTTATATCAACAATTATAGCTCTATGTTTACTTCTCCTATAAGATAAAAGTATATATATATATTAATATATTCATATATAATATTTTTTTTATAATACAATAATTATTTGTACATAATTTTTTTTATTTTTATTTATTTTTTATAAAGATTTTTATATAATTTTTATTAAATTAATTTTTTTTCCTATTTGTAGTTTGGGTAATATATTGTAAGGATTTAGTTAGATAAAGTCTCCAGATCCTGGAAACGAAGAATAATAGAAAAAATATGTTTTAAATAAATAAAAATTGGAAGAATAATTAATGCAACTGGCGTAGGAAAATTCTGAATTAAAATAAAAATTAGATTCAACTTTAAACTTGGGTAGATAAAAATCAATTTCATTTTAGTTATTTAATTTTATAGATATGTATTAAATTATATAATTTTTATATTTAAATTAATTAATTTTTTTATTTTAATTATAGAATCTGTAAGAAGCCTAAAAAGTGCGCAAATTTATAATATTTTGTAAGGATTAGAGGAGAAAGATAATGAAGAAGTATAATCGTAAGAAGGTAATTATATTAATAAAAATTATAATTTGTCATGTTAAATCACTGTATTATACCTTTTTTTAATATTTAATTTAAATTATTTTATAAATGTATAGAAAATACACAAAAATAAGAATCAAAATAAAATAATGAAGTAAAGCTTTAGGAATATTAAGAAAAACCTTTAGAATTGGAAAATTTATAAACTGATAGAAGTCACACTTAGGGTGAAGTTGAAAAAACTATAGTACAAAATTAATAGGATGAAACTGAAAAAAAATGTAAAATATTTATATATATATAACAATATATATAAATTTTTTTAAACTTAAATAAAATATTTTTAAAATTTATTTGTAGAATAAAAATTATTTGATGAAGGAAACAATATTCAAGAAGCATAAAATAACACAATTAAAATGAGCTTATCTTAAATTGAAAGCAGTGATATCATTTAATAATTAAAGGAATAAATTAATACTTTGGATAAAAAGTTAAAATCAGCAAATGAAGAAATTAATTAATTAAAAGAAGTTAAATAGGTAAATTTAATTAAAAATTATAATTTATTTAATAAATATTTTTAAAACTCCAAATATATAAGGAAAAAAAATAAGAATTTAAAGATACTGATAAAAATGATGATCTATAAAAGTAATAAATAATTTAATTAAAAGAATAGTTAGAATAAAATGAAAAAAACCATTAATAATAGGTATTAATAAATAACTTATTTAAATATTTAATTGTTATTTAAATTAAATAAAATTTAGATGCAAGAAATAAAAGGAAATTATGAGGTAATTTTAGAATAAGAAAAAGATAATAATGAAAAATAAATAAAACAATTAAAATAATTGTTGGAAGAAGCTTAAAATTAAAATTAACTTTCACAAAGTGTGGTAAAAGAAAATTAAAATCATAAAGAAAAAAGTAAATTATATATTTAAAATATCATTAAATTATTTAATTTTTATTTAATATTTTTTAATTTATAGTGCAAAAATTAAACGAATAAAATAGCTAACTGGAAGAATAAAATGAAAATTTGAAAATGGAGAAACAGGAAATTTAAATGAGAGAATAAAAATTACAAAGAGAAATTAATAATTTAAAATAACAATAAGATTTAGAAAACTAGTAAATATAAAAAGAAAGAGAAGAGTTTAAAGAATAAATAAGTAAGTTATAATTAGAAATTGCTTAAAAAAGAAAAAAAATATCTACTTAAATAATAGAATAAGAATAATAACAAATTTAATAAAATGGAGGCTCTGATAAGAAAAGTGTATTAATTAAAATCATTTTAATTTTTTTTTTATTAATAATTTTGTGACAAATTTTTTTAAAAAAAAAAAAGGTAAATGAAATTGATTAAACTTTAGAGTCAAAATTGGAAAAAATACAATATGATTTTAGTTAGAAATTAGAACATTATTTAAATAATTTGGGTTTGAAAAAAAAATATGGAAAGAAAATTGTAGAACTTGAAAATGAGTTAATGTAGATAAAGAATAAATAATTGATAAATTAGGAATAAACTAATTTAGTTTAAAAATTAGAATTAGAAAATAAACTTCTTAAAGAAAAACTAGAAAATATTGAAATATCATAAGTTGAAAATTAAGAATCTCTTGAGTAAAATTAAATATAAAATGAATTAAAAGAGGAAATTAGAGTAATTAAATATATAATACTACTATATTTTTTAAATAATTTTTTATTATTTTGTATATTTAGATACTTAAATAAAAATAAGAAAAATTAGAAGTATAATTATAACAAGAAAAAAATGACAGAGAAGCAGAAAACACTGAATTTGAAGATTAATAAAAAGAAAATTAAAGTTAAATATAATATTTGAAGAAGTCTATTAAAAAAAAAGATACTGAAATTTAAATTTTAAAAGACACTTTAGAAAAAAATTAAATTGATTTTGAAAATTTATCAAATTCTTAAATATTTCAGAACAAATCTACAAAATTTGAAATCGATCAGTCCATGAAGTAATAAATAAAATTATATTTATTAAATAAATTAAACAAAATATAATTCATATAAAATAGTATTACAAAAATAAAAATAAAATTGTTTTAGAAAAATAGTTTGAAATATTTAATAAAAATATTTTAAATTCAAATTTAATTTTCATCTTATAATATAATTATTATTTTAGCAGCTAAATAAAATATAATTATTAGAATTATTAGAAAATATTGTTTATTTTATATTTAATTTTATTTATTTATTTTATATTTAATTTTATTTATTTATTTTATATTTAATTTTATTTATTTATTTTTTTATATTTATTTTTAATAATCATTTTTTAAAAATTTAGGTCATCTTTTTCAGGTAGATCTAAGCAAGAAATAAGAGCAATGTACAGGAAAATTTCAAGTCAATCTGGGATGACAGCTGCCCTTATGTCTAGCAAAAGAGACTATAACACTTTAGGAGATATGGTTAAAAATAGTGACAATTATACAAATGATGAAGTTAACCAGTCTTTGATAAAAGAGTTTACAGACAGATAACTGTCTAACTCCCAAATTTTCACTGATTCATAAAAAATTAAAGGCAGTATTTCTAGAAAGTCTACAAGTTCAAGAAGAAGCAAAAAAGTAATAACTATCATTTTTAATAGATTTTATATAAAAAATTCTTTACTAAAAGATATAAGTTAATAATTTTTTTTTTATTTTTAACATTTTATTCTTATTTTAATTAAATTTTTGTTTTTTTAGAGTTCAAATAATTTGTTTTTTGTTCATCTTTATCAAATTTTCATATATTTTAAAATGTATCAATTTTAATAAATAAATTTTTAATTTGCAGCTATTTTTTAATTTTTTACAGATATAAAAGTAAAATGTTTTAATAATTAGATAATAAATATAATTATTTTATTTTTTTAATAGTAAATTAGAGAAGAATATGCCAAATTGAAGAAAATGGGTTAAAACACTGCTAGTATGATGAGTTTGAAATAAGATTTTAGCTCAATAAGCGCATTACTGGGAGATAATTCTGAATATGATAAAAATTAAATTGAAAGTGTTAAAGAAGATATTATAAGAGAAAGTGAATCTTTTTCGCAAGATGAAAATTAAATTTAAAATAAATTATAATAAGGAAAATCCAAATCAGAGAATATTGATTTACAAGAATGAAGGTGAATTTATTAAAAAAAAAATATATAGAAATTTATTTAATTCCAAATTTACAAGATGTATAACAATTTTTTAATTAACAAATAAAATTATATGAATTTTTCAATTACATGTTATGTTATTAATTAAACATAAACACGTAAATATATAAAGTATTCATAAATAAATATTAAAATATCTAAAAAAATTTCTATAAAGTATAATCTTATTTTTCTTTTTATCTTAAATTAAAAATTTCTTAAAATTTCTCAAAAATTCAAATGCAAATACTTTATTTTTTATTTAATGAATTATAATTTTTCTTTATAAATATTAATAATAGTAATTACTTATATTTTAACATTTACTTTCTTACTTATATTACTTTATGTATTAAAAATTAAATAAAGGAAAAAGGGTTTTTAATAAATAATATTTTTTAATATATCAATAATAAAATAGATAGTTAAACTAAAATTTATAAAAAAAGAATAGTAAATAACAAAAAAAATTAAAATAAAATGAACCCTACCAGTTACAAATTATTAAAACTTATTTCTGATTCTAGTTATAGTCTATTTAAACCTGGAAGATAAGTTCCCGGATTAGCTTATTTAGATTATGGATAGTAAATTTTTTATTTACTTTGTTTTTAAATGAAAATTATCTTTATAAAAAATAATATTTAAAATGCCAATATTCAGAATAATTTCATATAAGTAGAAAATAAAAAAATAATGAATTATTTGCATAAAATTATACAAAATAAATGTATTAATAAAATATGTTAACTGACTTTTTAATATAGAAATGTAAAGCAAAATTTAAAGATTTTTTATTGTGAAATTAGATAATAATTTACTTTTTGATTTACTACTTAAAATATATAATTATTAGAATATACTAAAAATTAATGAAAAATCCTACAAAAATATATAAAAGACATAAATATATTGACAAAATAATCTATAAAATTGTATATTTTTCATATTTATAATTTAAAATTATTTTTAAAATTTAAGCCATCTTACTAAAAATTGGTTCCCCAAAGTTTCTTATTTGAAAACCAGTTCTGATGCTTATTACCCTAAAAGAGTTTAATGGGCTGGATATTTAGTTTATGGGTTAATTGGCTCATTTGCTTTATTTGAAGTAAATTTATTAAAATAATATTGAAATTTTAATTTTAAACCATATAAAAAATAAGATTATTTTTCTTATTTAAATATTTTTTATAAGTTAATGTTTAACTAAGTTTTAATAATTATTTTTAATAATTTAATAGTATAATTACTAAAATAGAGTAAAAAGAAATGCCGAGAATAAATTTTTGGCTTTAAGAGAATGAAAAAAATAAAACCTGATCACTTTTTAAATAAAATAATATAATAATTGAAAAAATATATTAAAAAATTGTGGCTATAAAAAAATAAGATTTATATTAGTACTGAATTAAAATTACATGAATGCATATTAAAAATTTGCTTAAAATATACATATCATTTATTAGATATAAGAAATTTTTAATGCTAAATTATAATATGATATATTAAAATTTTAATAAGTAATGGTAATTTTATACATAAGAAATTGTAAGAAAAGCTAACCTTAATAAATATTTTCAAATTTAATTTTGTTACTATATTATTTAATTATCTTCGATAAGTGAAAAAAGTCTTTAGCATTTTTAACAAATTTTATTTTTTTGAGAGATCAAAAGCTATAGGTTTTCTTTTATTTAAAATTCATCTTCTAAGTTTATAATTTTATTATTATAAATATTAATATTGTTATCATAGAAATTTTATTAATTATCAGAGCAGGGAGGGTAACAAGGATAAAGACTATCAATTTCTTATTAATATCTTTTTCTAATAAAAAATCTTTTTAAACATTTTTCACCTATTCTTGTAAGTTATGGTAATCCATACACTTAATTTATTTCATTAATTACTTAAATATCTTCAGCTTAAAGTAATTTATTGTTTTTATTAAAAATTATGTTAATGTTAAAGACTATTTCTGGAAAAGCTATTATTTTTTCTCTAAGTAGTTTTTTTTAAAAATCTAAAATTTAATGCATAACATTTTCTTTTAATTTTTTAACTAAAGAAATTTGTTAAATAGAGTTTTAATTTGAAATCTTATTTTCTTCATTATTCTAATTAAAATTTAAATCATCCAAATCCAAAGTGTTTTAATTATTATTATTGCTTGACTATTTTTTTAACACTTATTCTTGCAAAAAAAAAATATCCTTGTTATCTAAAATCTACTATTTTATAAGGTTATCATAATTTGGGGTTATAACAGCAGTTAAATAATTGAAGTAAGGATTTCCTGTTATAAAACACTCCTCTATACAATTTAAACTAGTTAAGTAAGTTTCTAATTTCATTGGGTTAATAAATTCTCCTCTGGCTGAGTTAAAATTAAGGTCTATTCTGTCAACTATTTCAAAAGAATTATCTATTCTTATCTATGCTAATTATTTAATTAAAATTAATTATTTTAAATTTTGAATATATACTTATATGAAAAATTTTATGAAATTACCAATATCACCTGTATGTAACCACCTATTATTAGATATTTTTAACTTTGATTATTCAGGTTCAAGATAATAACCTTCAAATAAATTATTACCTCTAATTAATAGTTCCCCTTTAGGCGTTTCATTTCCTAAAAAATCTGTATTTTCCTAGGTATAACCCATTTCTGGAATATCAAGTATCATTATTTCTATACAAATTTAATAATAAATAATTTTATACATTATAAATAAAATAGTAAAATATTTATTATTTTATAATTTACCATTATTATTTAAAGGCCCGCCTATATGGCCAGGCAATGTTTCAAATATAAAAGTACTAGTCACAAATCCAGAGGCTTCAATGGGGCCATATCTTTTTCAAATTAAAAATTATTATATTTTATTATTTATATTAGTTTTATAAATACTACACAAATCAATTTTAAAATCATATCTCTTTCATTTACAGATTATTTTAATTCTAGATTTATTAATATTAGTTTATATTATGTATACATGACTTCATTACATAAGTTAAGATTAGTATAAATGTGTTTAAACCCAATAAATATATAAGTTTAATTTAAAAATCTAACTGTGTAATAATTTAAATTTATATTCTTAAACTAACTTTTTTTAAAAATTATTATAAAAATTGGAATTATTTAATTTTTTGCTTACAATTCTATAAATGGTTTAGAAAAAACTAGTTTTAAAAATATAATGATAAGATGGTATAATTAAGAAGAAATTAAAAGAAAGGATTTTAACTAATTTCCTAACAAGCAGTTATAATCGTCAAAAGTAAATTTATCGTGCCAAAAATTATTCAAATCATTAGATTATTCTAGCATATTTATATATTTTTTTTTTATTCCATTAGTAAATTTATTTTAATATGAATCTATTTTTTGCTATAATTTATTAAAATTATATAAACTTTTAAGTAATTTTATATTTTATTTCAATAGTTTTTTTACTTCTAAGTTGTGTGATATATATTCATAAATCTATTAGTATATACTGGAAACAGAAATAAAATAATGGGGGTTAAATTTTTAAGCCAAATCAAATATATTATCTATTTAATAATTTTCGTCAATTATTCCTATATTTCCGCCCATTATAATAGTTGTTATAAAATAAATTCTTTGCTATAAATTTTGAAAGGGTAAATGCAGTAAAATTTTTTCATTTTCTTGAGGACATATATTAATATCATTATATATACCAGATATTGAGCTCACTTATAAGTTAATCAAATTATAAAAAAATTTAAAAATAAAATTATATAAATTCGTACTTATATTTCTGTGGCTCAGCATTGCTAGCAATGGCTTATTTTCAAAATTTTAGGTTAAATTTAATGTAAATATATCATCTTAGCTTATTACTGGTAGTTAAATATTTTCAATTGTCAAATCCAAATTTATTAAATTATAAAAATTATAAAAATTGAATTTTTATTAAATTTCCATTTTTAAACTATCATCTAAATTTTCGTCCAAACATATTATATTTTCCAAATCACCAAGTTCAGTAACTTATAAAGTATTTATAATATGTAATTGTTTTTAGGAACAAACAAGAGTTTTCATTTAAGTTTGTATTAAAATCTAAATATATTAAATATTAATATTATAGAATTAAATTTAACTTATATTTAATTATATATATATACTTCTTGAATATCTTATTAGGATAAATTCATATTTAAAGGAATACTTGTGAAATTATAAAATATGCATGCTAGTTCTAAAATATAAAGTTCAATTTAATTATCAGAAAAATAGCCTATAAATTACATTTTTTTCCCAGGTTCTCTTTTGTCTAAATTAAAAAGATTTTCATTTTACATTTATTATCCTAAAAGAATAGCTCTTTTATAAATTTACTGATATGTATATGTGCTATAATAAAAATAAAAAATAAAAATATTTTATTAAAAATAATTTTTTTAGATATAAATTTTTTTTTTTATTTTTTTGTATATGTTAATATATAATAATTATAATCCTATCTTATTATTAATAAAAATCATTTTTTTTACAGAAATTCTTATTTATCTTGCTAATAAAAAGAGAGGCATTTTTAATTATTTTTGTTTTTATGAAAAGATTGAATTAATGCATATTATATTGTGTTTTTTTTGGGATAAATTTTGCTAAATAAGGCATTTTATGATGTAGGATTCCTGTATACCCCTGAAGCGCCCCCTTATTATGGTGGGTCTGAAATTTGAACGGAATAGAGTTGTTTTTAATTTTTTTTTACTACTGGAATTGGAGCTCCACAGTTATTACCCATTTTAAAAATTATGAGATATATATTTTTTTTTTCTTTATTAATTTTTCTTTATGATTGGTAAAAATTAATTATATTTTGTTTCTTGATTTTTTCTTTATCTACTATGATAATAAAATAAAAAATTAATTAGAATTCGTTAATTATTTAAGGTATTATAGTAAATTGTGTGATATAATTTTTAAATTGATCATATAATGAGATGTTTAATAATAAATTTTTAATTAAATTTAACGATTTTTAAAAAATTCTATTCTATATTAACTAAATATTTAAAATAACGAAAATATAGACTGAATTACAAATTTTCATAATTATCATTAAAATTTTTATAATTATATTATTTATGAAAAGCCAATACATTTATTTTCAACTTCAACTTATTTTCACAAAAAATTTTTATTTAATTAAAAAATATTTGATTTTTTCCTTTATTTTAAAAGTTATTTAGATAATTAAAAATTAACAATTTATTTATTGAGAAAAAAAATAATTAAAAAACAAATAAAAAACAAACCATAATAAAACAAGAATAAGAAAGTTATTTGAAATAAAAGCAAGGAAAAAAAAAATTTCAATCTAAGTTTGTATAAATATATAAAATATAAATTAAAAAGCAATATATTTAGATAAAATTTAAATTTTTATGGAAATAAATATAGAAGAAGCAAATTTTGAATTTGATAAAAATAATAATAATAATTCGAATTTTCAAAATCAAAATTAATACTATTCTTATTAGAATTCGAATTTTGAAAATGCAGAAAATGCAGATTTACAAATTTAAAATGAAAAATTATTGTAATAAGATACATATAATCAAGAAATTTTAGAGTAAAAAAGTGAAAATAATAATGAAATTATAGGAGAATCATATGATGATAAAATAATAAATGAAGTTTATAATGAAAATTAAAAATTATATTAAAGTGAAATTAATTTATCTTAAGAAAACATAAGTGTGTAAGTTTAAGAAATAATTGAAAGCGAATAAAATTTGTCTAATTTTAAATTGAATATGTCTGGATCTAGCTTTTCATCTTAAAGTAGCTCATAAAATTTATAAGAAAACTTTAGGAAAGTTTAATATGAAAATTGTGATTAAAGTTTAAATGAAAAAAATAATAATCCTATGCAATAAAATATTGAGTTTTAAGAGTGTAATTTTGATTCGGATGTTGACGGAATTTTTGAGTATAATAAAAGTGTTTTATAGTTATCATTTAAGAAATAATTAATATAATATTAACAAAATGAATAAAATAAATTAAATTAAAATGATAACGAACACATAATTTAAAACAATAAACACAAATAGGTAAATATGATAGGAGATGAAAAAAATATCTTAAATAATTAAAGATAAATCGAATAAAACGATAAATGTCAATAATTATAAAAATAATAAGAAAAGGATGACAAAAAAAGATAATGTTAGATATTAAATGTTACAGAATTTTTTAATTAATCACAATAATTAAAAAGTAGTAAGAAAAAAGAGTTTTAGTAAAGAATTTTGGAAAGAAATCTAACTGAAAGTGAGTTAAAAAAACAAAACCTTCTTGATGTTTATTAAATGGAAGCTTAAAATGAATAAAATAGTTAAAAATAAAAACAAAATTTATATAATGAAAAAATTGGACAAATAAAACAAAAATTAGATTTTAATGAAGAAGATATAAAATGTACCATAAAAGAAAATTTAAGTTTAAAAAATTAAAATTTTAAAAACTTTGAAAAAGAGGGGTAAATGGAAAATTTTGGATAAATAATGAAATTTGAAAAAAAAGAAGATGTTAAATAAAAATAGAGTAAATTTCAAGAATAATTAAAAGAAAAAGAATTAGCTGACTTAGAAACTTTAAAATTATAAAATAAACATTAACAATAATAATTAATAGATAAAGATTATTTATTAAATTAATAATAAGGTATAACAATTTAGAATGAAGAATAGTAAAATTTATAAATTTTATAGGATTAAAAAATAATATAAGAGTTAAATTTGGTTATTTAATAATTAAAGGATAAAGAAGTGGATTATAAAAAGAATATTGAGTAGTTATAGTTATCTTTAGTCGTTAACAAAGAAAGAGCTGACTAATAAATTGATAATGTGTTAAAACTGTAAAACTAACTTTAATTTTTAGAAAATGAGTAAAATTTATTTTTATTTTACTATATTTATTATTTTATATTTTATGGTAAAATATTTTATTTAATTTTCTTTGTAAGGATAGTTATAAAAGATGAAAAAATTAAAAAGTATGAGTATTAAATTTAGAAATAGAAAATGCAGAATTAGTAATTTAAATAAATTTAAGAACTAAATGCTAAGATATTAAAGGAAAAAGAAGAAAAAATAGAAGATTATTTGTAGAATATGAAGGAACTAGAGTTGAAAATTAAAACTATTAATAAAAATTTCGAATTAAAGTAAAATATATTAAAAGAAGTTTAGTAGCAAAACAAAGATCTTAAAGAGTAGATAAAAATAACACTATAAGAAAGTTAAAGTTAAAATAAAAAAATAAATAAAAATTTAAGTTAAAATTAATATACAGATAATTATTAAGAAAAAAAATTAAATTAATAAAAAAATGAGTAGAAATTTTATGAGTTAGAAATGGGGTAAAAAATACTTTTACTTGCAATAAAATTATTTATAAAATAATGCCAAAATATTTATAATTTATTTTTTATAGAAAAAACTATTTTAAATCTGAGAAAACTCCTATCAATAAAAAGAGCTTAATGTTAAATTAAAGTTTGGACCTAAAAAAAAATCAAACGCCATAATAGCAGGGTTTAAATAATTATATACTCACACATAGTGTATAAAAAGATAAAGAACCGCAAAAATAATAAAATTATTAAATTTATGAGCAAAAAAGTAAGAAAGAAAATGAAAGAAATTCAAGTTTAGTAGTGAATAGTTCAAAATCATAATCATAGGATTAGTAGCCCTAAATTTAAATTTAATAAGGAATTAATAAATAATAAAATTAAGAAAAAAATGAAAACAAGATAAATAATAATCCTTTCACTAATAAATTGAACTAATAGATAATATTAAACGAAGATTTAAATGAAATTTTACAGGGGAAAAAAAATAATTGGAACGGGAATAATATATAATAAAATTACTTAAAATATTCAACAAATTTAATAAATATATAAAATAATATAAATAATTTAAATAATAATAAATCTTATTTTAGTAGTTCATTATAAAGTAATTAAGTTTAAAATTAAAATAGCAGCCATAGTAATTTATACTAAAATAGTGATTATAGCAGTTTAAATATAAATAATTACTTTTAAAATAATGAACTAAACAACAACAAAAATAATCATAATAATATTATGAATAAGCAAAATAAAAATTAAGAAATTTAAGAACGATTGTAATAAAATTAGGGATTTTTATAATTTTAAACTAATAATTAATAATAATAGAATAAAAATAATAAAAATATTTTAAATACTTCTTAGCAATAATAACAATAATTATAGTAAAAAAGCAAAAATAATTTGGAGTAAAAAAATTAAAAAATGAGCAGTTTGGCAACTAATTCTACAAACCCTGCACTTTTATAAAGCTTATTTTCTAGTATATAAAAAAATAAATCTTTTTGGGATTCACAAGAAGATGTTTCCTATATTTAAGCTTAATAATCAATTGAAAATAATATTCAAAATTTATAACAGTAAATTTTATTGTAAAAATAGTAAAATGAGAATGAAAGTGCTTAAACATATAAAATTAATGAAAAAAATATTAGTTTGAATTGCAATCTATAGTCTAAAAATAGTTAATAATGCTTATATTAATAATAAAGTGAATCAAATTAAACGTAATAAGAAAATGTAGAATTTTATCATAACATGAAAATCTATGATGATGCTAAAAACTAAAAATTTCAATAAAATTAAATTTAAAAAAGTTTTTAATTTGATGATAATAATAATGAAAATGGCACAAAACAATTAATGAATTAGACACATACTAAAAATTTGAATAACTCAGGAATCGAAAGTAAAATTGAATAAATGCAAAAAAAGGTAACAATTAATTAAAATAATATTATAAATTAAAAGTAGAACTTAAATTTTTATATAAAATAGGTTTTATAAATGAAAAATATTCACAATAAAAAGTTATAAAAAGAACTGGAATCTACAAGTTATTTATCATAAATAAATTAGTACAGAAGTTTGGAAAATTATAAATAGACAGCAAAAAGTGTGAACTTAACAAGTAATTAAATAACTAATAATTAAAACATGAGCTTAGAAGGTAATAAAAACAATAAAATAAAAATTAGCGGTAATCAAATAGGCCGAAATTTATAAAATAATCATTTATAAGGTTAGAATTTGGATAAAAATTTTCAAGAAAATAAAAAAAGTATTAATTTTAATATTTTATTACATTAAAATTAAAATCAAAACTTATATTCGGACTAGTTTTAAAAAAAAAAGAAATCTTAGAATTGTCAAAAAAAAAAGTCATCTTCAACGCATTAGTAAAATTAAATAAAATAATAATAATAATTACAATGGAAAGAATAAAATTTGAAATAAAATAAAAGTTTATAAAAAAATAATGATCAATTAAAATAATAGCAATAATTACAGTTATAAAATAAAAATTTAAATTTGAATCCTGATACAATATCTGAACAATTTTAAAAGGTCAGTAATATTTTAATGGCCTAAACAATGAAAAACAGTACAATTTAAAAACAATTATAATCTTTGAATTAACAAAGTACAAAGAATAAAAGAAGTCTGGAAAATTTTAATTCCATTTAATAATCTTAATAAAATAATTTCGCTTTTATTAAAAATAATAATGATAATAAATAAAAATATTAGGAAAATTAAGAACAAAATATAGATTTAAATTAAATGCTAGCAAAGTAAAAAAGCGAAGAAATAATGAAACGTAGATCTGGTTTGAATTAGTAGGAAACTGAATAATAAATTTTATAGCTATAAATAAATGAAAAAAGCGAGAAGCCTTTATTCAGCTCTCAAAGAAAAAGTTAAAATGAAAATTCGTTAGGAAAGGCTTTAAATTAAAAATTGTAAAACCAACCTAAATAAAACAAAATTAAAGAAATTTAAAAAAATGGATAGATATCGAATAAAAATATAGAAAAAACTAATAGTTAGGCTAAGTAAAAAAAAAGATGTGCTACTGCAACTATTTCCAATTAAAATCACTAAAATAATATAAATATACTAAATAATAAATAAAATATAAAAAGTAACAGTTATAATAAAAAAATAGGCCAAAGTTATAGCAATTAAAATTAATTTAAAAATTAAAATTAAAATCCCGATCTTTATTCCAGCAAGCAAAGTGGGAATAATTTATATAAGAGTAATTTTTCCAATTTAAAAAGTTCAAGCTAATAAATTTCTAATCTTAATAATAATAACAATAATAATAATAATTAACATTTTTTTTACAGTTCCAATGATAAAAATAATTCTGTTTAAAAAAAAAATTAAATTAATAATAATAATTTGATAGGTATTTAAATTAATATGTTAAGCGAATTGATTTAAAAATAAAAAATAAGCCCTAAAAATTTGTAATAGACTAATTTAAGCAAAAATTTGACGGGTTTATTTAATTCTTCGCCTTTTAATGCCTAATAAACAAATAACCATGATAAATTTTAGATAAATAAGTGATAAAAGTAAACAATAAATATATATTTTTTACATATATTTTTAATAATTTAATAGTTTATCCAAGTTTATATAAATTATTTACGAATTTATTTATTTTAAAATTGGTCGATATATGTGTTAATAATTTTATAATAGATATATAATTTATAATATAAGGAATAAATATAAAAAGTTTAAAAATCTATTATTATATAATTAAAATTTTATATTTGAAGATAAATTAAAGAAAATACTTTAATGTTTGTATTATATATTTTCTTATTTAATAGTAAATTATTATATTATATTACATTTATTAAATATATAGTATTTAATAGGCAATTATAGTAAAAAATTAATTAATTTATTTTCTAAATTTCAAATAATTACTTACTTAGAAATTGCATTTCAAAATAAAGAAAAATAAAAATAATTTATTAAAATATTTTAAATGGCCAGTAATAATTTCACAAAAATAGCAAATGGAGAATATTAAATAGGACAATTATTAGGATCAGGTTCTTTTGGATAAATATTCTTAGCAACTCATATAAGTAAAAAAAATGAAGTAGTGGCAGTTAAATTAGTAAAAAATACGCATTGAATTATTTACAAAATAGTTTTAAAATTAAAAATAAATCCTAATAAATAAAAATAATATTCAAAGTTTTTAATTTCTTAATATAAAAGATGACAAATATAATGAATATTAATTTTTAAAATAATAATTTTAGGAAGAAGGTAAAACCAAACATCCTTAACTTCTTTTCGAGGCAAAGATAATGAAGGCATTATAAGGAAAAAGTAATTAATATTTTATAAATATAAATATTAATTAAAAAATAAAATTATTAAAACATATTTATTTTTTTTTAGCTGGAAGTAAATAAATAAAGTTTAATTATATGAAAATTGAAATGTTATAAATGTTATAAAAGATCAATAAATATAATTTAAATTTTTAAAAATAATATTTTAATATTAATATGTTTTAAAATAGTTCCCACATTACATTGGTCTGGGTAAGAGTAAAGTAAAAACAATATGCAATAATAATATATTAAATTCAAAGTCTTATTATATTTTTAAAAAAAATAGATGCCAACGTAGTAGTTATGGATTTATTAGGACCATCTTTAGAAGATTTATTTAATTTAATGGATAGAAAATTTAGTTTAAAAACTACAATTATGCTAGCAGATTAAATGGTATAAAAATAATATTGATATTTTTAATTACTACTTAAAAGTATTAATATAAAAATAAAAAAGGATTTTCATATATTTAAATTATATATAGATTAGTAGAGTTGAGACTATCCATTCCAAAAATTTTATTCATAGAGATATTAAACCTGATAATTTTTTGATCGGGTTAGGAAAACGATCAAATACCGTATTTGTTATAGATTTTGGACTTGGAAAAAGATATAGAGATACCAAAACCCAATAGGTAACTTCAATAAAAATTTATTCACTATATCCTATATATTATTTATTTTTAATGTCGATAATATTTAGATAAAAAATCATCAATAAATAATTTAAAAAACTGAATTTTTTAAAAATTTTTTAACAGCATATACCATACAGGGAAAATAAAAATTTAACTGGAACAGCTAGATATGCATCTATTAATGCTCATTTGGGTATAGAATAAAGCAGGCGAGATGATTTAGAGTAAAAAAAATATTTTTTTTATTTTTAGTTTTAAACAAATATCATAATTAAAAATTATAAATAGGGCTATAGGTTATGTTTTAATATATTTTTTAAAAGGTTATTTACCTTGGTAGGGTATAAAAGCAAATAATAAATAAGAAAAATATAATAAAATTATGGAGAAAAAGGTTAAAAAAATTATTTGTTAATTTTACATTTATAAAATTCCATTTATAATTTTTTTTAGATGAGTACGCCAGTAGAAATATTATGTAAAGGATAACCTAGTAAAAAATAATTTATTTTTATTATATATTTTCTAGTTATTTTCTTTCCTATTAAAAATATAGTGATTTTTTTTAAAAATAGTCGAATTCTCTACTTATTTAAATTATTGCAGATCTTTAAGATTTGAAGATAAACCTGATTATTCCTATTTGAGAAAAATGTTCAAAGAATTGTTTTATAGAGAATAATATGAATGGGATTATTTATATGACTGGGCAATTCCTAGAGAAGTAATTTAAAATTAAAATTATTTAATATATGTATTAATTTCAAAGTGTATAATTTGATTATGTGATTAATATATGATGTATAATCTATATATTTTATCATTTTTATTTTTTAAATAGAATAACGATAAAAGTAATTGGACAAATAATAGAATTTCAATATAAATAAATACAACAAAACCTATTGAAAATGAAAATAATTAAATATTAAATGATAATAATGAACTAGTAACACCTAATGGAAATTAAGATGCAAATTAGGGTATTATTTGAATCTAAAATATAATAAATTTTTTTTATAAAATTATATATTTTTAATTATTAGGTGACGGTCTATTAAATTCTCAATATGAAAATTAAGATGAAAATTAATAAGATGATTAACAAATATAAAATGATAACATCGCTGAAGATAAAAATAATAATTAAAATTAATAATAAAGTAAGGATAATAATGATTCAATGGTTGCAGAAGACGGATAGTAGTAATAAAATTAAAACTAAGATCAACAAAATGATAAATCCTTATTTGATTGAAATTGTTATTTTAACTAAAAAAATACTTAATATATAACATATATAATTTATATATAAGCTAAAAATAGTGAATATAAAGACTAATTAATCTAGAGAAAAATTTTTAAATTTCTATCGCTATAATTAAATAATAATATATTAATATATTTATACTTAAATTTGATTTTCAATTTTTTTTATTAAATTGAAAATTAAATGATTTTATTAATAATCAAATATAAATATTTGGATTTTGTAAAGAGGTAATTTGTTATTATAATTGTTTATTTTACTGTTGAAAATTATTAATTGTCTACTGGGTCTCTTTTAGCACCTGATCATTTTACTAATTTTATTTAGACAATTAAGCTTATTCTTATTTAAGTTTCTCATATTCCTACTAATTTTTTCTCATTTATTCTTCATATTATTACTACTTTATTTTTGTTCTTTTTTTAAAGCTTCTTCTTGCTATTTTATTTCCTTATAAACTTTGGCGACTTTATTGTCAAATTCCTACTTTTGTTATTAATTTTCTTCTTTTAATTTTTTTAAGGACTTTTCACTTTCTGCTTAAGATTTCTTTAATTTTGCATCCATTTCCTTTACTTAATTTGGATGGTTTTGCATCATTTCGGAATTATATTATCCTATTTACTCGTTTACTATGGATTAAATCATCATAGAAAGTTGGCTTAATTATTCTTTGAATAAGGTTACTAAAAATATATGAGTTTTTAAAAGAGCTTGTGGGCAATTATTTATCATACAATTGTACTTTTGCTTTATATCATTAACTTATGCAATTGAGTCATTAATAAATTAACTTTCCTTTTATCCATTACAGGCTTTTTTAAAGGTCTCTTACCCAAATTGTAACTGTTATTAGCAATTTTATATCAATTATTATATTAAATGGTCAATTGCTTTTCTATTTTAAGTGGATTGGTAAACAGGAGATACTGAAGCATCATTTTAATTAATAACTTACCATAATTTATGACTCATATTATCTTTAATCAATCTTTCAATTTCTTTTTATTCGGGACAATTAGGTTTCTATTTTTTAAGTATATATAGGTCGTAAGCATAGAAGTTCGATGGTTGAAGTAAGATGTCTATTTTTTATTAAAGTTTTTAAATTTTAAATTAATCATTTTAGAAACCAAATTCTAATCCACAGTCTTCTACAATACATTCTAGGACCAACTATTTATAGGATTAAATTAATTAAGATTTATCAACATAATTATCAACTATTTTTTCTGCGGGCCAATCATCACTACAAAAACCAAATTCATTGTCATTACTTCTTTCATCCAAGTGTTTTGTAAATGTAACTCCTGTAAAAACAACATTAATTCTAGGACATTTAGTGTTATCACTTTCTGGATAAGATAAGGTTAAAGAAAGTAAAATTTAGCTCATATTTTTCAAAAAACATTTTTATATTTCAGTGGACCTGTTTAACATAACACATTATATAATTCCTGTAAGGCCCTCTTCATATATAATTTTTGAAAGATGTTCACAAGTCATTTCGGATATTTTAGCATCAGTTAATTATTTATTAGGGTCATTAGAACCGGGAGAGTCAATTATTTATAATTAATGGTAATATATTTATTTCATGGCTTTTGTTACAGACTCAATTTGTTATTTGCTTAAAAAATATCCATTTTTCTTTTTATCATAAGGAATTTTTTTTATAAGAAGTGAGTAATAGTGAAGCAAAAGGTTGCTTAAGATAGATTTTCCGTTTCCGACATCTCCGATAACAAGAAGAGTTGTTTTGTCAGAACTAAAAAATATTTATAATAATAAAATATAATATATATTTATATTTTTTTTTAATATATTTTATGTAAGATTGCATCTACAAAATTTCTTTACCTTGTATTTTATTTAAATTTACAGGCGTTTCCATATAATAAAATTTATTATAACATCAATAGAATATATTCATAACTTTTTTTGGGATCTTATTCAGATTGAATCTTCTTGATTATTTCATTGGCTTTAAGATTTTAATTCATTTTATTTTTTATTTTCTTTTTTAATTTATATATTTTTTTATTTTTATTTTTATTATTTTCTTGATAGATAATTTTTATGGTTTTAATTGTAATTTGTTAGTATGATAGTAAAAAATTTGAGTAAATTCTGATAAAAAATAATTTATATATAATAGAAAAAGATAATTTGTAAATATTAATTTATTACTATTATCTTAAATGATTCATAATAAATAAAATAATAGAAATAATCTAAATAAAAATTATTATTTTCACAATATTATAAAATATAATAAGCATAGTAATTAGTATAATATTTAAAATTTATATTTATTAAATATTAAAATATAATTATTATAAAGAATTCAAGTAAAATGTAAAAAATTTAAAATAAAGTTTTTAATAATTTATCTTAATTTAATAATAATAAAGATATTAATAATAAATATTGGTATAAAAAAATTTCTTGTGACTTAGTGTGACTTAGTTGTGACTTAAGAAAAAAAATTTTAAAAAAGACTTATTAAGCTATTTTAAGGCTTAGAATGATGTTTTAAGACATTTTTAATAAAAAAAAAATTTTTTTTGTTACCTAAGAAAAAAAATTTTTGTGACCTAAGAAAAAAATTTTTGTGACATAAGGAAAAAATTTTAAAATAACCTATTGGGGTATATTAAGGCTAATTTATATTGTTTTAAGAAATTTTTATAAAATAGTTTGGTGATCTATGAAAAATTTTTATTGACTTAGTAAAATAATTTTTGCATAAGGTTAGAAGTTAATATTATTATTTATTAATATTATCGTTTCTAAGTAAAATATTAAAATAATTAATAAAAAAATATAATTAAACAAAGGAATATGAAAATTTCCTTAAGTCACAAAAAATTTTTCTTAAGTCACAAAAATTTTTTTATAAGTAAAAAATTTTTTTTTTTTTTCTCTTAAAATGTCTTAAAACCTAGTAATATGCCGCCTTAATATACGTTAATAAGTCATTTTTAAAAAATTTTATCTTAGGTCACAACTAAGTCACACTAAGTCACACTAAGTCACAAAAATTTTATAGTACCTAAATATTATCAATTTATTACATAAATAATTAATTTTTTTTTAGATAAATTCATATATAATTATTTATTTTTTAATTATTATATTAAAAAATATTAAATAAAATAATTTAAAATATATAAAATCAATATTTATGATTAATCTAATTACTTTCGACGCTAAAAACCCCTTAGTTTGTGATTTTTTTACCTACGAATTTAGACTAATTAGAAACTTAACTATTATTATTAATTAAGGTAGAATTTTTAAGGGGTAAATGAGAACTTGCATTTTAAGATGATTTACCTGTATTATTTTTTTTAATTTTACTTATATTACTATTTATAGTATTAGTTATTCTTTATGCTTGTGTAAGATTATTCTTCTTCTTCTTTATTTAATTTTGACTTTATAACTATTAGTTATTATTATTTTTAATTTATTACTACTATTATTATTTTTACTATTTTCCGATTTAATTTTCTTTATTTACCAATTATATACTTTGAGAAATACTAGTATTAGAAAATAAATTTGATTATTATGACATACCCTATTCCAAATTGTAAAATTCATCATAATTATTTTCATTATATTATTTTTAATTTTAATGATTTTAATGATTTTATTTAGCATTTGAGTTTGTTATTGATTTTATAGATGAGGATAAATTATTTTACTCTAAATAGTTTTTAACCTAATTTTTTTGTTATTTATAATTATTTAGCTATTATTAATAGGAAAGTTTATTCGTATCTTGTTCGACTAATTTGGTTTTATAATTATTTTAATTACTACTAAAAGATAATTTTCTGCTTGAAATTTTTTGACTACTATTTAAATTGTTTTAGCCTTTACTTTTACTATTTTATTTTTATAATTTATATTGTTATTAACGTAATTATTATTGTGATAGAGTTAATTTACTTTAAGATTTTGGAATGCTTCCATTTTTATTGCTTTAAAGTAATTTTTTTTAATTACTACTTAATTTTGCCTATTTTTAATATTACTATTCTTCGATTTATTTTTATTTAATAAAGTTTGTTAAATAATTATTTATTTCTCTTTATTTTTACTTATTTGTTTATGTATTTGGTGAATTTACACTTATTCTTTATTATTTATTACTGATAGTTATTTATTTTTAACCTTCATCCATAATATCTTCCAGTTCTATGTCCATTTATGAAGTTTCATAATTACCAAAATTATTATTTTAACTCAAATTTATTGAGTTAGTTTTTAATATGTGATTTTAAAATTATTAAGATTAGGTTTAATCTTCTTAAATTTCTTATAAATTTTAAATTCCTATCCATCAAAAAGTTAATCGTATTAATTTTTTTCTATTATTGAGTTATTTTTTTCTTCATCAATTTTATTTTATTTTTTATTTTTTTTTATTTAAATTTAACATATATTAGCATTTTAGAATAAATTCAAAAAAGGTTATTTTCCTATATCTATATCTAGATCTTATTTTTAAGATTTTTTAAAGTTTTTCACTTAATTTTCACTATTATCACTTATATTCTATTATTATTATTCTTCTTCTTTGTAAAAATTCAATACATTTACTTCTTTTATTGTAGTGTCATTATTTTTATTATTATTATTCTTATTTTGTTCTTCTATTTTTAAATGGTAATTATTTCCTTCATGTTCAACCTCTTATTATGTATTACTAATATAAGACTCATTATATTCTTATTTTAAAATTAATTTGCTAAAATAATTATTTTTAAACAAATGGGCTAATTATTCTTAATTTTCAGTATTATTTTCATTGTTTTCAATTTAACTTTGATTAATTTATTTATCATATAAATTATTTTCATTCTGTTCAAAATCAGATTCCAATTATTCGGTTTTACTTGATATTAATTATGATTATATTTGTTCATTTTTTTCCTACTATTGGGCCTATATTTCATATTCCTTCTTTTTTTCTTAAATTTCTTATAATTATTCTTATAAATGCTCTAATTTTTTTTGTTCTTTAAAGTAATTTTGATAGCATTAATTTTATTCCTGAATTAGTTTTTCTTACTCTAAAATTATGTTATAATTTTTTTATCCTTACCAATTTATATATAATATAAAAATTTTTTTTTTTTTTGCATTTCCCATACATTATAATTCGTTTATATAATACCTATAAATGTTAATAGTAAAAATAACTTTGGATTTATAAAATTATATCTTTGACAAAGGGTCGTATTTTATCATGTCTAAAAAAATTCAACATCATTTTTTACAACTAAAAATTAAAAATATAATAAATATCTTACTATATTATTGTAACCAATATTATGTATAATAAATTCATATAAAAGTATATTTTAATATGCCAAATATTTATAAGCCCCAAAGCTGCTTAAATAAAAAAAAAAAATTGAAAAATTAAAAAATTAAAAATCTCTAAAATCGCTAGATAGAATATTTTTAAATTATTTTCTTTAGATTCTCCAAATGATGTTCTATAATATAAGAATGTAAAAATCTATAATCATTGCAGTGTTTTTCCGGTCTTACCTAGTAATTTTGTTTAAAGATAAATCTTAGTATATCCAATTTTAATTGTATATTTATTTAGTAGTTTAATTAAATGATATTTATAAACTCTATATCTATCATTTTTTAACTAAATTAGGACTGGAATTTCGATATCTTACGGAATTTTATATTTCATAGCCTGATTAACTAAATTGGAAATAAATTATATAATTTAAAATACTTACCCCCACTATATTTCAAATTTTCCTAAATTTTTTAATATACCACCGGATTTTTTTTCATTTCTATATTTATTCAGCTAAATTAGAACATTACTTGAATATATCTATATATAATCAACAATTATTTAATTATAAAAACTAAAAAAAATGCAGCAAAAATAATAAACTGATGTCATGATTTTAATTTAATTCTACCGTAATGAATTTTTTATATAAATTATTTTAATAAAGCCCAATTTCTTATTTGGTTTTATTAATATAAAAATTATCCTTCTTGATTGAATGATATTTTCTATAAAAACAAAATAAAAGATTTTTTTGATATCAATAAACAAATTTAACCTAGAAAAAAATATTTAAACTTATATCGATATAAGTATATGATAATATGTTTATTTTTAAATTTAATTTTCAATTTGTTTTATTAAATTTAAAATTTAAATAAATTTATAAATAATTATATAAAAATAATTTTACTTATTTATAATATATATAAATAAAAAATCAAATTTCAGAATATGTTACACAAACCTCTACGCTTTCTTCTTGGTTGATTTTGTAAAGAGGTAATTTATGATTATAATTATTAATTTTACTGCTAAAACTAATTAATTCTTTACTGGGCCTCTTTTAGCACCTGATCATTTTACTAATTTTATTTAGACAATTAAGCTTATTCTTATTTAAGTCTCTCATATTCCTACTAATTTTTTCTCATTTATTCTTCATATTATTACTACTTTATTTTTTGTTCTTTTTTTAAAGCTTCTTCTTGCTATTTCATTTCAGTATAAACTTTGGCGACTTTATTGTCAAATTCCTACTTTTGTTATTAATTTTCATCTTTTAACTTTTTTAAGGCCTTTTCACTTTCAGCTTAAGATTCCTTTAATTTTGTATCCATTTCTTTTACTTAATTTGCATAATTTTGCATCATTTCAGAATTATATTATCCAATTTGCTCAGTTACTTTAGATTAAATTACCATAGAAAGTTAGCTTAATTATTCTTTGAAGTAGGTCATTAAAAAAATATGAGTTTTTAAAAGAGCTTGGGGACAATTATTTATCATACAATTGTATTTTTACTTTATATCATTAACTTATGCAATCGAGTCTTTAATAAATTAACTCTCCTTTTATCCATTACAAGCTTTTTTAAAGGTCTCTTACCCAAATTATAACTGTTATTAACAATTTTATATCAATTATTATATTAAATCATCAATTGCTTTTCTATTTTAAGTGGATTGGTAAACAGGAGATACTGAAGCATCATTTTAATTAATAACTTACCATAGTTTATGATTCATATTATCTTAAATTAATCTTTCAATCTCTTTTTATTCGGGGCAATTAGGTTACTTTTTTTAAAGTATTTTTAGGTCATATGCATAAAAGTTAGATGGTTATAGTAATACTTCGATTTTTTTTTAAAGCTTATCAATTTTAATTTTATCTTTTTGAGAATCAAAGTCTAATCCACAGTCTTCTACTATAGATTCCAAGACCAACTACTTATAGGATTTAATTAATTCTAATTTATCAACATAATTGTCAACTATATTTTCTGTGGGCTAATCGTCATCATTACAAAAATCAAATTCATTGTCATTACTTCTTTCATCCAAGTATTTTGTAAAAGTAACTCCTGTAAAAACAACATTAATTCTAGGACATTTAGAACTATCACTTTCTGGATAAGATAAGGTCAACGAAAGTAAAATTTAGCTCATATTTTTCAAAAAACAAGATTATATTCTTGTGGACTTGTTTAACATAACACATTATATAATCCCTGTAAGACCCTCATCATATATAATTTTTGAAAGATGTTCACAAGTCATTTCGGATATTTTAGCATCAGTTAATTATTTATTAGGGTCATTAGAACCAGGAGAGTCAATTATTTATAATTATTGGTAATTTATTTATTTCATGGCTTTTGTTACAGACTCAATTTGTTACTTGCTTAAAAAATATCCATTTTTCTTTTTATCATAGGGAATTTTTTTTATAAGTAGGGAGTAATAGTGAAGGAGAAGGTTGTTTAAGGTAGATTTTCCGTTTCCGACATCTCCGATTGCAAGAAGAGTTGTTTTGTCAGAACTAAAAAAAAATATAACATTAATACATAATGATAAATATAATTAATTTAATCTTTTTTTATATAATATATATATAAAATATTGGATCTGCAAAAAAATTTTACCTAGTGTTTTATTTATACTGACAGGCGTTTCCATATAATATGATTTATTCTAACATCAAAAGAATATATTCATAACTTTTGTTGGGATCTTATTCAGATTGAATCTTCTTGATTATTTCACTGGCTTTAAGATTTTAATTCATTTTATTTATTTTCTTTTTTAATTTATATATTTTTTTATTTTTATTTTTATTATTTTCTTGATAGATAATTTTTATGGTTTTAATTGTTATTTGTTAGTATGATAGTAAAAAATTTGAATAAATTCTGATAAAGCAATAATTTATATATAATAGAAAATGGCATTTTATAAATATTAATTTATTACTATTATTATAAATGATTCATAATAAATAAAATAATAGAAAAAAATCTAAATAAAATTATTATTTCCAAAAATTTATAAAATATAATAAGCATAGTAATTAGCATAATATTTAGGATTTATATTTATTTTTAAATTATTATATTAAAAAATATTAAATAAAATAATTTAAAATTTTCAGTATAAACTTTGGCGACTTTATTGTCAAATTCCTACTTTTGTTATTAATTTTCATCTTTTAACTTTTTTAAGGCCTTTTCACTTTCAGCTTAAGATTCCTTTAATTTTGTATCCATTTCTTTTACTTAATTTGCATAATTTTGCATCATTTCAGAATTATATTATCCAATTTGCTCAGTTACTTTAGATTAAATTACCATAGAAAGTTAGCTTAATTATTCTTTGAAGTAGGTCATTAAAAAAATATGAGTTTTTAAAAGAGCTTGGGGACAATTATTTATCATACAATTGTATTTTTACTTTATATCATTAACTTATGCAATCGAGTCTTTAATAAATTAACTCTCCTTTTATCCATTACAAGCTTTTTTAAAGGTCTCTTACCCAAATTATAACTGTTATTAACAATTTTATATCAATTATTATATTAAATCATCAATTGCTTTTCTATTTTAAGTGGATTGGTAAACAGGAGATACTGAAGCATCATTTTAATTAATAACTTACCATAAAGTTTATTAGTATCTTGTTAGACTAGTTTGGCTTTTTAATTATTTTAATTACTACTAAAAGATAATTTTCTACTTGAAATTTTTTGACTACTATTTAAATTGTTTTAGCCTTTACTTTTACTATTTTATTATTACAATTATTATTATGATAGAGTTAATTTACTTTAAGATTTTGGAATGCTCCCATTTTTATGGCTTTAAAGTAATTTTTTTTAATTACTACTTAATTTTGCCTATTGTTAATATTACTATTCTTCTAATTATTTTTATTTAATAGAATTTGTTAAATAATTATTTATTTCTCTTTATTTTTACTTATTTGTTTATGTATTTGGTGAGTTTACACTTATTTTTTAGTATTTATTACTGATAGTTATTTATTTTTAACCTTCATCCATAATATCTTCCAGTTCTTTGTCCATTTATGAAGTTTCATAATTACCAAAATTATTACTTTAATTATTATTTTAACTTAAGTTTATTGAGTTAGTTTTTAAAATTTGATTTTATAATTATTAAGATAAGTTTTAATTTTCTTAAATTTGTAATAAATTTTAATTTAAAATTTTTTATTCCTATCCACCGAAAAGTTAATCATATTAATTTTTTTCTATTATTTAGCTATTTGATTCTTCATCAATTTAATTTTATTTTTTTATTTAAATTTAACTTATATTAGCATTTTAGAATAGATTTAAAGGTTATTATTTTTCTATATCTATATCTAGATCTTATTTTTAAGATTTTTTAAAGTTTTTCACTTAATTTTCACTATTATCACTTATATTCTATTATTATTATTCTTCTTTGTAAAAATTCAATACATTTACTTCTTTTATTGTAGTGTCATTATTTTTATTATTATTATTTTGTTCTTCTACTTTTAAATGGTAATTATTTCCTTCATGTTCAACCTCTTATTATGTATTACTAATATAAGACTCATTATATTCTTATTTTTAAATTAATTTGCTAAAATAATTATTTTTAAACAAATGGGCTAATTATTCTTAATTTTCATTATTATTTTCATTGCTTTCAATTTAACTTTGATTAATTTATTTATCACATAAATTATTTTCATTTTCTTCTATATCAGATTCCATTTATTCTGTATTGCTTTATATTAATTATGATTATATTTGTTCATTTTTTTCCTACTATTGGGCCTATATTTCATATTCCTTCTTTTTTTCTTAAATTTCTTATAATTATTCTTATAAATGCTCTAATTTTTCTTGTTCTTTAAGGTAATTTTGATAGCATTAATTTTATTCCTGAATTAGTTTTTCTTACTCTAAAATTCTGTTATAATTTTCTTAATCTATTTTCAATTAATTCATTATTCTCTATTTTTCGCAAATTTAATCTTTTTCATTTTCATTATTTTTATCTTCACTTTCATCATCTTCTTCGGAATCTTCAAATTCAGTTGAATCCTCAAATTCTATATTTTTTTAAGAAATTGGTTTTTTGAATTTTTTAGCCTGTTTTTTATTTTTTTATTTATCTTGGTTTTATTTGGATTCTTTTTCCTTTTTTAAGTTAATTTTTACTATTTTATCCTTTTTTAAATTTTTAGTCATTTCATAACTGTGCTAGCTTTAACATTAAACTTATTATTAAATTTCATTACATTATTAAATAATTTCAGGTTCCTAATTCGATACAATATTTATTTTATTATTTTAAACATAATCTTTTTTTTTCTAATTTTATTCATTATGCTAATAATTTTAATTTATATCCTAACTTTATTATAAGTCAAATTATATTTATATGTTTTCTAAAAATTAATTTTCATTGCTATTTGATTTATCCTAATGTTTATCTGTCAAATTTTATTAGTTTTAAATAGTTTCTTATTATGAAGATTAATATTATTATAAAATATGGTTTTCTTACATTTAAGTGAAATATTATTATTTTAATTTGTCTTCTAAATTTTATTCATTATCAATATCTTCATAGCTATTATTTAAAGATTGGTATTAACTTTGATAAATATCTTATGTCATATATTGGCTTTATGCTTAGTTTTAATTTATTTAATCTTAACTTAATATTTAATTTGCATCCTATTTTTATTAAATATCTTCATATTTTTATTCTTTTATTTCCTCTATTTTATTTTTATCCACATTCTAGTTCTATTTTTATTCCTCTTAAAAATCAAATTATTAATCAAATGATGAAATAAAATGATTTTAAGAATTAAATTCTTCATGATTTTCTGTATTTTGAGATTATTATAAATATAAATCTAAATATTATTCTTATTTAGTGAATTAATTTTAATGTTATACTAATTCTAATTATTATGAATTTGATTATTATTATTATTCTTAATTTTAATTTTATTCTTTTATAATTTCATTTGTTTCATATTAATTGTTTTATAATTATATATCCATCATTTTATTTTCTTGAGTATTTAGTTAATTATCATTAACACTTTAATATGATTCATCTACTAAATTATTAAACTATTACTGAATTAATGTCTATTCATCTTCGTCATCTGATTAATCTTAATTATAAAGAGTTTCAATATTTTAATTTTATTAAGTTGTTTTTGAATACTATTACTATTATTCCTATTTTTAAAAATTATCTTCAGATTTGTGGTTAAAATCTTACTGAGCTTAATTTGCATGTATTTAATTAAAAACTTTGTCCATTAATTAACAATCTAAAAATTCTTCTTCTTAATCTTTTAAATTATTTTAAACTATATCACTTTCATTATTTTCTTTATTTATTTTTTGCTATTGCTATGATTATTACTACTGAATGATATGAACCTATATAATATATATATTTATAAAAAATAAATTTAAATTCATATGTTAATAAAACCATATATATAAATATTATATAAAATAAAAACTATAATTAATTAAAATAAAATTACATTATTTTGGTCAAAGGACATTTATCTTGAGTGATAATTTGATTTATTTTAAAAAACAGGAGATTTATAGTCATTATCTTCTTAATAGGGAATTTCATTATTTAAATTAAGTATTCTTTGGTTAAATAAGTTAAATTATTGTTACTGTTATGTTAAATCTTAATTTTACTAACATTATTTATCGTTAGACTAAATGCTTTTTTCTTTTAAATGATTTAATTATTAATTAAAAATAGTATTTTAATGTTTATCTTAATTTTTGGTGCTTAAATCTCTATTATTAGTTTTTATTCCGTTACTTTGGCTTATATTTTCTTTCCATAAGAAAAAATACTATTTAATTACATTTTTTTCCAATAATTATCTAATAAAACATTATGTTTAAGACTCTTTTTATTTACTACTTGATCTGTTTTCAGAATATGGTTCTTCTTCAATATTATTTGTGAAATTTCTCGTAACAATAGGACTTCCTAAAAAAATTAAATTTATTTGTACTAAATAACTTATCTAATAAATATAAAGGAATAATCCATGATATAAATAAATTTTAAAATTTATTATGTATAAATTTAAACATATATATTATAAAAAAATAATAATTATATCTATAGAATTTTAATATTTTAAATTACTTTATATTTATATTTGAGAATGGTTAAAAGATGGGCTAAAATTTTTATTTTAATCTATTTCATAAATTCCAGATTTCAAAATAGGAGAATGTGAATGGTTATTGTTGGCTGCATATATCTATTATTTTAAAGAAGTTAATGATTTTTAAGATTACGACCTTTGACTGATAAGGTTACCCTAATGACTTATATAGGATTAAAACAAATTATTACTATTATTGTTATTATTTTAATGATTAATTTAGTTTTAATTATTGGTGTTGTGAGATTTAGAGTTTATTAAACTGGTATCCGATTTTGCTTTTATTTTTAAATAAATTAGTTGATATCATATGTTTATATAAAAGTATAAAATTAATAAAAATTATATAAAGATAAAAATTTTTACTTTAGGGCTAATTTAAGTTATTAACTAATTAATCTCTACAGAGACTATTTAGACAGGCATCAAATACTTTAAACATCTATTATTATTACTATTCTTAAGATGATTAGGATGTATTATTTTAATTTTATAAATTTAAATTGCTTATATGGATTTAATTAAAGTGATTTTTTCTACTGTTACTATTAGAACTATGCTAATTATTATTAATTTTATTTACAGAATTTATGGTTGTTTACAAAATTTAATTAACAACTTGAAAAGAATTTAATGTGTGTTAATAATGTTAATTAGAAGTCTATTATACTTAATTTTAGCTAAAATTATTTTAATAATTTTAATCATCGGTTTGGACATTTTATTAAAATTATTGGATTTATTATAAATTTTATGAATTTTAACTTTATTATTGAAAATAATTTGTATAATTATAATTATTATTGTTGTTATTATTTGCTGCAAGTATTTGACTAAATGTATTCGGTTACTATTTAAAATTTTATTTTTATAAAATATTAAAATAAAAAAGATGAAAAAATTAATTAATTTTACTTATTAAGACAGACTGTTGGGTGTTTTAAAATTTACTTTTCTAGCATTTTCTGCAGACTCCGATAATAATGGAGTCAATTCATCAAACTTACTTTAATTTTTACTATAAAATCTATGTGGCTAAGGTGTTATTAATTTACTAAATTAATTTTCTTTATATTCAGAAGTTATAAATGAATTACTTTTATTGTTATTATAATTAAAATTTGAAATCGATTTTTTATGGTTAATGACACTTATATTACTTTATTATATGGAATGCTGCTAAAAAGACAGGTCTTAGTTTTCATATAAAGTGTTTTCAATTTTTTAAAGTGATTCATTTAATAGTTATAATTAGTTAATTATCAATTATTTTTTCGATTGCTAATTTTCTAAATTTAAAGTTTCTATTAATGCATTTATCTTAGAGTTAACCATCTGTTTCATTTAAAATAAAAGTTGTTTTTGTTCATAATTAATCATATATGAATGAAGACATTCAATGAGACCAGCTAAACTGTATTATTATTCATTGTTTTACTATTATTATTCGCTATTATTACCTGTATTTATATAATATATCAAATTTATATATATATAAAAAATTATTGTATATTTTATAAATTTATTAATTTTTACTAGATGTAAAATTTGATAGAACATTAATTAAACTTTAAATTAATTTGGTTCTAAAATCATTCATGCTTATTTGTATATCTAAAACCAATTTTTCTGTATTTCCATTAGAATTTGATGCCAAATTAAAAAGTTCTATTTCTAATTCGGTAGTAGTATTTATAAGTGTATCGCTTAATTTATTATTAGAATTATTTTTATTATTTGCCATTAGTATTTATTTGAAAAATATTATTTTGTAATAATTTAAAAATTTTATTTATATTTGGTGATTAGATGAATTATTTGAGATCAAATTATTGTTTATTTAATTTTTTTTTTTAGAATTTTATTTTGTTTTATTTGTGTTTTGTAAATTTTTAGGTTTTATTTATAATTAAATATAATTGAATTGAAATTTATTATTTCAAATAATATGTAGTGTTTTCTATTTGAAAATTACCGATATTTATCAAAATATAATCAATAATTGGATGGAAATTAAATAATTTTTTTTTTTTTGTAATTCAAAATTTGAACCATATATTTGAATGACTCTTCATAAATTTTTAAATCCTAATTACCGCTTAATAATCTCGAATTTAAATTAAAAAATAATTAATTTATTCAAAGTTGTTTAAATATTTTAAAGAATAATATAATTTAACACAAACTCTGTATTTAAAATCAAATTAATATTTTAGTTTTATATTTTTCTTTATATAAAAATTTAAATCATCAGCTGCAATTAAACATTTAATATACTTATTATTGATCAAAATTATTTCTTTTATAAAATTGTAAGCTTTATTATCAAATACATTTGAAAATTGTGTATTTATTTTTATTAATACTCATTTGTTTGATAATAAAAGGCTATTATAAATTAAATATGATTATTAAATAAAAATATTTTAATTTTTTCTTATTTAATCTTTTTAATATTATTTCGTTTTATTTATTTATTAATCACTATTTATAACATTTACTTATTTCTTTATAACATAAATTATAGATTATATATATTTTTAAAAAAAACTATAACTCAAAAATATATTGAAATTTGAAATAAATCTTGAAATTATAAGATACTAAAAATTCATTTTATAAAATTAATTTTTCTAATTATTATAAGTTTTGATTAAATAGAATTACTAGATCCTATTAATTCAAAAACTAGTAATAAAAAAATAAAATATAATAAATAATTTATACTTAAAATAATAAACATTAAATAATAAAATATTTTTAAAAATAATGGAAATTTAGTAAAATATAACCACACCCGACCGCATAAAAAAAATGTCAATATCTTAAACAGAGTATTAAAATTTATTCGTGCATTAAAAAAAATCAGAAAACGGAGAATAAATATAATTCTTATAAAGCGAAAAAAACAAAGTAATTATCTGTATTTACAAGCCATCCAACATAAAAAATGAACAAAGATAAGAATAATTAAGTATAAATAATTTGAAGGAAAACGATTAAGTTATAGTAAAATAAATATACCTTTAACTAGGAACAAAAGATAAAAAGCGGCCAGCTAGGGATGTTACAAATTTAAGAAGAGCGTAAGAAAGATAAATAGGGGTAATTGAACACCCTTCTGTGGTAAAAGCATATGGTATATATGATTTATAAAATGAAAATAATTAATTTATTGTTATGGAAAAAGGCGATTATAATTTAAAAAATTTGCTTGATAGTAATGAATAACTTACATTTATGGAATAAATTAGATTTATTACGTCTATTTTATCGGGGTTTGCCTGCTTGTTAAGCCATAGTAATTAATTTCTGTTTTTTTTATTACTTTTGTAACAGATTTTTTTATATGAAATGATATGATATGATAATATATGATATGATTTAAATAGGTTTTAAATAAGAATAAAAAATTGGGTAGTTTTTATATACTATTTTTAAAAATTTTCTTATTAATAATATTTTAGACCTTTATCACCTTGATTACAAACCTGAAAATTTCATAATTTTTAACTCGAAAAATGAAGGTTAAAAATAGATAAAATTAACTGACTTTGGTTCCAGTATTTGGATCTAGTCGGGTAAAACAAGTGAATAATATGTTGTTACTGGTAGTTAAGAATTCAGAGCTCCTGAAATTAAACCGTTCTAGTAATATTGTAGAATAAATACACCTTATAATGCAGAAAAATGTGATGTTTATTCGCTAGGAAAAGTTTTTCTCATGATTATTGGTTAAAAGTACAGTTTAGAAGATTTAGAAATACCGCAAGAATATATATCATTAGGTCTAATAGATCTTATAAATGGTATGTTAGAAATAGACCCAGATAAAAGATATAATTTTTATAATGTAAATTCATTATGGATGTAGATTTTGTAAAAAATTGAATCGAAATTTATAAATGCTCAATAAGTTAAACTTGCCTTGTTATTTCTTAAAAATTGTAAATTTTTATAACTAAGCATTATAATAAAAATTAAATTATATAATCGATAATATAAACAAAATAGTGTATATGTATGTATCTGTTAAATTAACCAAAAAATTATTATAACATAAATTACAATAAAAGTTATATAAATTAATCCATTTTAAAATTTTTGATGATTTTATTTTAAATAAGTATTGATACATTATAATAAGTATAATTTTTTATTGATAGTTAAAAAGAAATTGAAAAAATATAAAAAAGACATAATTTTCTTATTTTATGCTCCAAATAATTTTATATTCGTATTATTTATAATTTTATTTTAGAATAAATTAATGATAGTATATAGGAGTTGTATCATTTATAAAATTATTATAATCAGTGGGCAAAGCCATAGGTTATAATATAGGGGTAAACTGACTATTCTAAATTTTGGAAAGAATTTCAAAATAAAAAAGAAAATATGAATAAAATGACATGGAAATTTGTACTAGATATGAGGTTATTAAATAAATTAACATTAAATATATTTTTTGTTTATAATTATATATAGTAATAAATAAAATTATTATTTATAAGAAATATACAGGGATAAAAATCTATATAAAAAATAAATATTATAGATTTAAATGAAAAATTAAAGTAAATGAAAAATTTGGAAGAACTTGAATTATATTTAGAGTAAGTTGTTATAATTTTTTATATTATATTTTAAAATTGTAAAATTTAAATTTATAAGAGAATGTGAATTAAATGACGATATGCTAATTAGTATACAGAAAAAAATTTATAAAATGGAAAATTTGAAAAAATTATAATTTAGTTTAAAATCCAATAATTAAATAAATGATGGATTATTTAAATATTTAAAGTAATTATTTAAAAGTTAAAGCAAAAAATAAAATTAAATTTAAGAGAAGACTTGGTTAAATATAAATACTACACTTGAAACTTTAAAAAACATTATCTTAAATAATAACCTATAATTCTTTAAAATAAATTTAAGGTATTTATATAAATTTTTAATGATTATTACACTTTTGATTTCTATAAAATAATATTTCGAATAAATAGGATATATTTTAATTAATTATCGGTATTAATTTAAACGATTTAAATTTAACTTTACAATATAAATTATAAATAATAAAAAATTGAAACGTAATTTATTTTATAATAAATAAATAAATTATGATCTATAAATCAACTGAAGTAATAATTTTATTCACAATGTTTAAAAAAATAATCATTAAACTTATTTAATAGTTATTTAGATGGTTTAGATTAACATAGCTTATAAAATTTTATAGAAAGTATTAAGATTTTGCGCCAATAAAAACAAAATAAATTAGTACTAACTATAATAGTGCAGTAAATTATAATTTATAAAAAAAACTAAAAAATTTTATTTAATAAAATTAGTATTAAAAATTTTAATATACTTTAAGCTTTACAATCAATAATGAAGGAGTTCTATCAAATTAATACACAATAACTCTATGATGATATTATTTACTAATTATTTATTTTAATTTAATTTATTAAAATAAATATATTATAAATTTTTTTTTGTATTTTGAAATTTAATAAATTGTTTTAAAAAGGGAAATATATAAATAATTTTTTATTTTGTTACATATTAAAAAAATGATAATGATATTAAAATATTAAGTGTTTTTTAAAGTATATGGTAACACTTTAGTATAATAAAGTTTAAAACTTTATAACTAAACATTAGAAGTTAATTACATAAAATAAAAATAAATAAAATTAAATTTTCTTTTAAAATCATTGTATCACAAAAAATTAATAGAAAATTAAACACTTAAATAAATACTAATAATAATAAAAAAAAATTCAAAATACAATAAAAATTTGTTATAAATTTGAAAACAATTTAATAAAAATAGCAACTTTTTATAAATAGATTTAACATTTTATATACACATATCATAACAATAAGTAATAAAGATAAATATCGCCAATGAGTTAGAAAGATAAAAATAAATTTAAATAAATTAAAGGTTAATAAGTTAACGAAACAATTGTAGAAAATTAAGAAAAATAAAAAAAATAAAATTAGTTTGACACATTTACAGGGTATGATGTAGCAAAAGAAATTATAGATATTATAGTATAAAAAGGAGGAGAAATTTTATATGACCACTATTTAGACAGTAGAGTTCCAGGTATGATTATTTTATTTTATATTATATTATAATTATTATTATGACTATAATTTTTAAAATCTAACTGTATATGCTTAGTTTTTAAGATTGTTTTAGATTTTAAAATAATTAATTATTAAATAAATTATATAACCGTTAAATATATAAAACTAATTTATCATCATACTATTTTATTATTTTTTTAGAATATACATAGGAATACTTTTTTGCTTAATTAAATAGCTTAATTGGATTTGAGTATAAAATTTAGGATTAATAAGAAACGGTTTTCGAGGAGATAAAAGAAGAAAATATAGTTAAAAAGTAATAAAAATCATTTATATTGTGAAAACATTTATTCTCTGTTTATTTGAAATATATAAGAAGATAAAATAATAAATTTTTATTTTTTTTCAAAAATGGAGTATAATATAGGTTATATTTTAATGGTACACCTCCAAAAATCTTTATTTTTATTGGTTATAATTATTGCGCACTGATATAATTTAGCAATTAATTAAATAAATTAAAATTTTTGCAAGTATTTAGAATATATTTTAAATTTATTTTTCACTAATTTTCATATAAAATTTAAAAATTTAATAATAAAATTGGTGCCCAATAATTTAAACCATGTAAAATATATGATTATTTATAAATTAATGTAAATTTTACATATAATTAAAATTACATGTTATACTTATATTACAAAAAAAATTTATAATACCTAAAAGATGGAGTATACTAAATTATTTTTGCGGTATAGTTGTATAAGCAATTAATAAATTTATTTAAATTTATATCGATAAAATAAATTACCTTAATTAATAAAAATAATTTTAAATTTTAGTATGAATATTAATCGCATAAATTTACATTTTAATTTTTAAATAAGTTATTTTTATTTTTTTATAAAGCTTTAATTATTAAATATTTTTATTATTTCAGAGCATACGACTCAAAATGTGCAAATGCTCTAAAAGTTGAAAAAAAAGTTATTATCATGCCAGAATAAGAGGAAGAAGAAGATTAAGCTGTGTCTGAATACTTTTAAGGCGCAGGAAGTCCTATTAGAAGGTTTAACAGTACTAAATATTCTAATAAATCAAAGTAAGTTAAATTTTATTTTAAATTTAATGATAATATTATTAACTTTTTTAAATTTGCTTTAATTTAAATATGATATAAATTTTTAGTTTGGGAAAGATAAGACCTGGAAATCAAAGTATAAGAAGCGTTAGGTCGAAATCTTCTTAAATATAATCTTCAAATGATGAGAAAAATCTATAATAAGGAGGGAAAAGAAAGAAAAAATTAGAAAATATCGAGGAATTAAATTTGATACCTATTTAAGACCCAGTTTTAACTGAAAGTTAAATACAGTTTAAATAAATTATAGATGGACTTAGAGCAGAATAAATAAAATTAAAAAACTAAAAAAAATAGGCTGAAGCCGATAAAATTAAACAAGCGGAATTAGTAAATTATATAAATTAATTACTGATAAAATTTATTTCATTTTTAATATTTTAGGATAAACTGATGGAAAAATAAATTAAAAAAAGAATACAAGATTTAAAAACAAAGAAATACACTTATGATTTTGATGGAAATATAATATTTAATCAATTTCAGGGAAAAGTAAGAAATAATTTGAAAGGAAATCAGAAAGAGATTTATTTAGAGTAATTTTTATAAAAAAGATATTAAAATATAAATTTTTAATATTAAAAATAATTATTTATAAAAATAACAAAGGCCGAAAATTGTAAATGGGTAAACTTAAATGAATTAAAACTATAAAAATTAACTATTGAAATAAAAGTAAAATATGTTTGACTCTAATAAGGACAGTATGTAATCATCATTTAATAATAATTAAAAGAAAAGAGTGAGAATGCAATCTCATGATTCACTAAATACCTATGGTTCTTAAAACAATAATATGGATTATAAAAATATGAAAATGGTGCCAGAAAAAATTTTAGGCAAAAAATAGGAAGAAAATTGGTTAATGTAGAATTTAGGAAAAAAGTAAAGCAAGAAATTATAAATAATTTTACATATAAAAATTAATTTTGGAATATATTTTTGTTTTAAAATTTTTAAAATTATATATAAAATTTTTTAGGAGTAAATAAGTAAGTTAACAAGGAGATAGAAAAGATAATATAATTGATGAAAACTAAAAATAAGTTGATTTTTACAATAATGTACAAAGATAAACATCTGTTATACCAACAATTAAACTATAAAAAGGAGTCGCTATAACTGAATTAGGAAAAGATGGACCGAAATCTTTAAAATATAAAGAAAAATCAGGGGTTAAAAAATAAATGAATAGACAATAATATTTAGAATATATAGAAAATAATAAGTTTACACCTGGAGAAATATACAGATAAAAATTTTAATAAAAAATTATTTAAGAATAAAAAAGTGGTAATTTTCTTTTTTTTTTATAAATAATTAATTTAAATTTTGTTTAATTTTTATTTTTATTCACTTCATGTTTAATAAATAGAATAATTAGAAGATAGTTTAGATTTGGAAAATGATAATTTGTTATAGGAAGGTTCTTTAATGGAAAATTCCAAATAAATGAAGTCAATAACCGCAGAAGATAAAAATAAAATATAAGATGAGATTTTAAAAAAAAGAATGTATGAAAATGATTCATAATAATAACAAGAAGAAGACGATCTGGATTTAACTGTTTTTTCTTAAAATCCATTAAAAATAAGATCTTTTCATCAAGACTCTTTTAGTCATTCTAAATTTTTAACTGATAAAAATAGACAAGGAAAAAAAAGAGAAGTTAAAAAAATACATGGAATTCCAGAAACTTATTTTAAAGGGTTTGTGGAATCGCCTGAAAGGAAAAGAGCTATAAGCGAATAATAAGAAGGATAAATGTATAAAAATAAAAATCTATTTAAATAATAGCAATATTTATAATAAGCTAATAAACTGCCATCAATTATTAAAGTACCTACAAATAATTTGTAAAAGAAAAAGGAACTTTATGAAACAGTTATAAGAGAAAAAAGATCAAAAACTCTAAATGAAGAAACTGGACATTTATCTATGTCTCAAAAGGTATAATATTTTATAATTAACTAATATAATTACATAAAAGTATTCATTTTATTTTTATTAAAATTATAAATAATATTATTTATGATTTAAATTTAATATTTTAAAAAAAAGAAATCTACTAATCCTATACTGACAAAAAGCAAAAAGACATTTGGCGGAATGGCAACTATAAGCGAAACGCTAGAAAAATCTTTAAGATCTAAAGAAATAGATTAAAGCTAAATTAAATAATAAGAAAAAATAAATATTCCAAGTAAAACTTTAATGAAATTTTTAGTCAATTGATTAAATAAAATCCATATATAAGTTAAAATATAAATATAATACTCTTACATTATAAATCCTATTTTCTGAGAATTATTAATATTAATTTGTTAATAATTTTAAATATATTTATTTAATTTTTCTAATCTTGTTTTTATTCTGATGTAAAATTAAACAATATTGTATTATAAAAAATAAGAAATAAGAAAACAAAAAAAATAAAAATTTTGGTTTTAAATTTTTTAAGGTTTTGGGAAATATTATTTATGCTTAATAAAAATAATATAAATTAAAATAAGAAGTGTCAAAAATTTAAAGTTATCGGTTATTTTACAAACTGGGGTATTTATGGAAGAAATTATTAAGTATATGATATTCCAGCACAACATTTAACACATATACATTATGCATTTTTAAAAGTAAACCCTGATAATTTTAATATTGAATTAACTGATTCTTATGCTGACATAGAAAAAAGATTTACATAAGAAAATAATTAAAATTTTTAAAGTTATTACGGGATGATCCCTTGTGATACTTGGAATGATTAGGAAAACTAAAAATAAAATATTAGTTATTTTGGAAATTTTAGAAAATTAAATCAACTTAGAAATTTGAAAATGTAAAAAAGTTCTGAAAAATTAAATTTAATTGCGTCTATCGGTGGCTGGACTCTTTCAGGACCTTATCCAGAACTTATCAAATGTGAAAAAAATATAAAAAATTTCAGCCAATCATGTATATAATTCCTTTAAAAATATAGCTTTGATGGAATTGATTTAGGTAAATTAAAATATAAAAATATATTTTATTCAATTAAAATAATTGAATAAATTAAACAAATAATTTTTGATTTTTTTTAACATATATTATATTATATAAAAATTTAGACTTTGAGTTTATTTGCTTTGGTCCTTAAGGTAGCTATTAAAGCGCAAAACCAGAAGAAGCTGATTAATTTATAAATTTATTAAAAATATTAAGATAAGATTTAGATAAATTGTAAAACAAAATGTAGCAGGAATACAGTTTATCTGTTGCTGTTAATTCTGATACTGAAAAATTAAAATATTTAAAAATTAATAAAATCTAAGAATTTGTTGATTATATAGCATTTATGACTTATGACTTTGCTGGAAGTTGGGACAAAAAAACAGGACATTAATCTCCGTTATTTATTAATAAGAATGCAAGCTAACTTACCATTTAAAACGTAGTAAATTATTGTGAAAAAAACAGTAAAATTTCGTTTAAATATTTTATAAAAAATTAAATATGGATATACTAATAAATAATATTAAAGTTATTTTTTAATAAATGTGCCAAAATTTATAAATTAAATTTTAAATTAATGATTAGTTTTAATAAAATATTTTTTATTTATTTTAGATGTTGACAAAAAAAAAATAATTATTGGATCACCTATGTATGGGAGAAGCTGGAAAACTGATAAATGTGTTTATTAAGATAGTTAAGGAATAGGGATAGGTTAATATGAATAAGGAATAATTGATTATAATCTAATTAAAGGTTAATGTTAAATACAAGATTATTAAAAATTAAATAATTATTTTAAAAAAAATTAAGGTAATAATAATAAAAATATTTAATTTATTATATTTAAGATATATTAATTAAACTTGAAATATATATAAAAAAATTTATTTAAAAACTAATTAATCTTATTTATATTTTATTAAATATCTTTTTTTTATATATAATTTTTAAATTAAGATTGATATTATTTATAATTTTTAAAATTCATTTTTATTTACAATAAAGATTGTATTTTACATGATGAGGAAAGTGGAGCAGATTATTTTTTTGATAAAAAAGAGAAAAATTTTATTACTTTCGAAGATCTAAAAGTTTGCAAATTGAAATGTTAGTTGATAAAAAGTAAAAATTTAGGAGGAATATTTTTTTGGGAACTATCAGGCGATTGTAAAAATGATGATTAAAACAGTCTTTTATGCTAATACAGTCATACTCTTAATAATAAAGAAAATTAAATTTACAAAAAAAATGATTAGATAAATAATGAAAAATTATAATAAGACTAAATAGATAATTTATAAAAATATGAGCCTATTATATAATAATAAGAAACATAATAAATTTATACAGATAAAATTTTGAATTAGGAATAAGTATTAAATTAAGACTAAGATAGCAAATTGTCGAAATTTAATTAAAAGACATACGAATCAATAATTTATAGTAATTGCTTAACATACTGCTAAAAATAATAAAGCTTCATTGATTTATTATAATAATTAAATAATTTAAGAGTTAATGAAATTAGCGACAACAAATATAACGAAAAAGTCTAAGAAATATAAAATCAATAAGTAAAACTAATGAGCATATAATAAAACTAATAATTTTGACTTAAAACATATAAAATTTATAAATAATTTATTTACATTAGATATTTTCTTTGTAAAATTTTGTAACTTTTATAATTCTTATATAAAACTACATATTAATAAAAATTTGAAACATATTAATATATAATATAAGTTTAAGTAATGTTGATTAGTATAATATATAATAAAAATTGAATTTAATTAATTTAGGGTATTTAAAACAATAAATATAAATTATTATAAAATAAATAATACTGTTTAAAATAAAATAAAAATAAAAAAAATGAAAAGTATAGAGTACGAAATCATTTACTAATTTAATAGTATAAAAATATCATAAATAAGATAAACACCAGAAGAACAAAAACTTAATTGCATATAAAATAATACAATTTTTTATATTAAGTACGAAGATAATTAACAGATAAATAAAAATATGAATAAAACTTACAATGAAGTATAATGGAAATAATTACTTTTTCCGAATTTAAATAAGAAATAAATTTTTTAAGAAATAGAAAAATTAAAAACTTTAGAAAAAAAAGACTTTAAACATACTCTAAAAAAAATGCTAATATTAAATTTTTAGAAATTCGGTGATTAATTTTATTATAAAAGTAAAAGATTAATAGGTGGTTCTAATAATAATGATTATAATACTGGTATGATTTTTTAATAATAATTGCAAGAATAATAAAGCGATTTTAATTTAATATAAGTAGAATCAGATTTAAAAAATGATTAAAAATTAAATAAAAGTAATTTTTTTAAAGAATTTTAAACTGAAAATGTAGAGAAAAATGATTATTCAGAACTTATTAAAGAAGATCTAATTTTTGCTAATTTTTTTGTATATGATGCTTTAAAATTTAAGCCTGAAGGATATTTTTATTCTAATTATAGAGATGAATATTAAAATTTTATAATATAATTTTAAAATTTATTAGATTAATCTCGAAAAATAAATGATTAAAATATTATAAAAGATAGTGATAGCTAAATAAAATAAGGTATATTAAATTATTTTTATATATCAACTTAATATTATAAAAGCGTATATTATATATGATATGAAAGCTTTTATTGTCAAAATTAATTGAAATGACATTTAAATTTTGAAAATATTTTTTATTTTTTGGATAATTAATTTAAAATTTTCAAAAAAATACATTTATATATAAATTATATTAATAAAGTATTTTTTTTAGATAAAAATGGAAATATGATATATGATTATGAAAAATTAAAAAAATTAGTTTAAAATTTATAAGATAAAACTAATTGCTTGGAAAACAATTAATATTTATAAAATGGGATCAATAGTAATCATAATGTAAATAAATACGATAATAATAATTCCATATCATTTAAAGAATTTTAATTTATTTTTAATTTAATTTATGAAAATGCAAATAAAAACTATAAGCTCATTGAATATATATAAAATTTTCATAAAAATAAATAAAAAGATGAAATTAAAAATATAATATGGGATAAAATCTCCTATAATAATTAGTTGGTATCTATTGAGAGGCTATTTAATATATATACTAAAAGTATAGAATACATAGAAAACCACTTTTTTATTTTGTTACAAAGAAATGATTCCATTATTCTTGATATAAACTCTTTAGATAAAAGCAAAAATAAAAACAGTTTTGCTGATACTAATCTATTGTACATAGAATATTAATAAAAAATTGAAAACAAAGATTTTTAAGATTAATAAAAACCTTAAAAGTTAAATATATAGTATATAAATTGTATTCAATAATGGAAATCAAATTTTAAATAGGAAAATAAAACACAGGAAAAAATATGTGTTCTTGTGGATTTATGGATTTAGGCACTATAATTAAGTTAAAATTCATTAAATGGTAAAAGGGAATTAAATTCTTAAAAAAAATTAAATAGCTTTATCTAAAAAAAATATAGTATGTTGTAGAGTTAAATATATTACGAGGAAATGTAAGAGAAAATATAAAAAAACAATATAATAGAAATGGTATTAAATAATATATAATATAATATGGATAAATATAATTATAATGATCAAATAAAACAAGCAAAATAAAATTAAATAGTTAATGATAATATGAATTAAGTTTAAGATATAAAGTAAATATCCTTAAATCTAGACAATTATTGTATATAAAAAAATATTTATGGGAAAAAAACTTATAGTATTACTTTGTAAAAAATGATCGGATGTTTTAATGATAAAATAAATAGATAATAATTTTATAACTTATATACAAATTATTAAAAAGATTTTGTGCTTACTGAACAAGAATAAGAAATTATTTGGTCTCTTTTTTAATAAAATTAAAATTAATAAACAAAAGGATTTAATTAAAATCTTTCAGTTTGTTATTTATAAAAGTTGTTAGATATTTATGTATTATGTTATGATATATTTTTACTGTTAGATAAAGATTGGACTTTCAAAATTTCAAAAGATGATCATTTCGTTAAAGATATTATTTGCAATAATATTTTTTTATTCTACAAATAATAATAAATGCTTGATATTAGATAATTTACTAAAATTTTAATGCAAACTTTTAATAGGGTACAAATATTGGATTTATGGTCTTACATTTATTCTATAAAAAGTCAGAATATTCTTATACCCTATTTTTTATAAAACTGGTGCATTAATACTAGATATAATTAATCTAAGTAAAGATTTTAAAACACTAACATGTTTAAGCTACTACATTAAAGTGGTTAACAATAAAAAGACGGATAGAATAATAATAATAAAAATTACATAAATAAATAGGAAAATAACAATAAACTTTTAAAGCTTATAGATATACAAAATAAAGCAGAATAATTATTATTATAATAATTAAACTTTGAAAAAAATCCTATAGGAGCAATTCAAAACTTAATTTCACTGATATTAGATGTTTAAGATTATTTTTCGGATATTTTGGTAATTTTATAGTTTTACAAGGCTGCATCCTAAGAAAATTAATAAAATTACTCATATATGATTTTTGTAGTAATTTACACACTTTGTGAATTATCGCCTTATCTTATAGCTTACAGTTCAGGAATTTAACTATTTAATTCTTAAAATATATTTTAAAATAAAAAGGATAGCTGTTTTATAAAATTTTTAAAGTCATTGCTACTCACTCCTTTGGGAATTTTATATTTTATATTTTTACATTTTTTAGACATTTTCATAGTATTTGCTGAAACTTTAATAAATCTACCATTTACAACAGACTCTTTTTTTAAAAAATCTCAACGTTTTTTATAAAATTTGCCTAACTAATTTGGATTTTAAAACTCAGATTTTTAAGGTTATAAGGTTTAAAAGCAAATTTCTCAGCTTATGTTTGAAACTTTTCCAATTGGTATTTTAAATATACTACTTTTAACTAATGTTTTATATTTAGAGGACATGCAAGATGCACAAATTATCTTATTATTTTCGACAATAAGTACAATTTTAAAAGTTGTTAAAGAGTTGATTTAAATTTATTTTACAGCAAAATATTTAAAAGAAGGAACTATAGAATATGGGATTATTATGATAAAAGCGAGGTATAATTGGCTACCTTATAAGAATTAAGTTGGACTTTTAGATTTACACTACTCACATATATGTTATCCAAGTCTATTTTTCTCAAATCTCTTAGGATAGTATGAAACTTTAGATTATACATTTACACAGTATAGTTTAAATGAATTTAAAGAATAATTGTAAAATATAAACTAAAAAAAAGTATTATTAAATAATTAAATTTAAGTGATTGAAAAAAAATTAAATTAATTGAAAAATACTGATATGAATGTGTAGATTAAAGAAATAAAAGGATTTAATTCTGAATTAAATGGTATATTTTTTATTGATAATAAAAAAAGTGTGCAAGAAATATTAAATTTGATTGTTTAAATTAAAAAATAAATAAACAGTTAAAGAGAAATATCTATAATAAAAGGTCTTGAAAACCTATCATTTTAGGATTATTTTCTTTTTATAAATTACATAAGGCAAGAAGAAATAGGAGAAAATATAAGTATTGATTTTTAAAATGTGATAACTTCAAAAGCACTTGAATAAAATATAAGAAAAGTCATTGAAAAAGCAAAAAGATATTAAAAATATAATTTAACTTATGAATTTCCTTGGGGACAACAATTTATAGACTGGGTAATATAAAATATTGATCATATAGAAAATAACTTATTAGAACAGGTTCTTATGGATTTCAATCTTAATTAAAAAAATTAATAAGGAAAATATCCTATATATAACTTAGTATAATAATAAAAATCAGATATTTTTGCAAAAGCTCTTTAATTAAATAAGGAAATAAAACTTAATTTATTAAATAATGATTGTTAAGAAAGTGTATTATATTATTTAATGTAAGATGGAAGATATAAAGAAGGAGCTGTTCATAAATAAATGGCAGATTATTTAATTGACCACTTAAGATCTTTTAATTAGCTAGATAATTATATAGATGAGCTTATAAGTTATAAAGGTTAAAATATATACTAAGGAAATCCACCTTTATTTTAAGCAATAGCTTAAAAAAATGAACTTGCTTTTGATAAAATTATTGAAATTACTAAGACTATTAATTAATATAGTTATAAAGGCGAAAATATTATCTAATTTTGCATAAATGAAATGAAACCAAAATTTTTATATAAAATATAAGACAAAATTGATGTAAAAGATTTATTTCTGGTTTAAAAAGATTAATATTATTGTTTATTTAATTTAATAAATGATTCTTATATTATTCAAGATAATAGTTTCCATAGTTTTTTTAGAAAAATTACAATAGATTCAGGTAAATTTGTTCTTGAGTATGTGCTAACCTATTCTTGGCTAATTTTAGCAAGAAATGAGAAAGGAAAATATTTTTTCAAAAATATAGAAATCTCTAAAAACTAAAATGTTCCTTAAAATTACTACATTGATTTATTTTTCAAAGAACTGGATTAAATTGAAACAGACCACCCTGATGTGAGATCAGCTATTATAAATTATTAAAAATATAAATTTGATTAATTTTCTACTAATTATCAGTACATAAATATTTTTGAACTGTGCTTCAATACTAACTAAGATATTGGTTATATTTTAATTGATAAATATCCAGAAATTTTGCAAAAACTAGATTCTGATAATATACCATTTTTAATAAGAATTTATTAAAAGCAAAATCTTAATCAAATTTCATAAATTTAAAAATAATTTTCTTAAGTTTTATAATAATATTCATATATATTTGTTTAGCCTTTAATTAATTAAGAGCCATACATAAATATAGTCTAAGATGATTTTGAGAAAAGTAAGAATATATTAGATTTAATTTCTAGAATTGATTCAGTTGACAAATATGGTCATAGCTACTTTTATAATTTATTATTAAAACCTTAAAATAAATGCTGGACATAACTTTGGGATTATATTTTATAAAATAATAGTTTTAAGTCATAAATTCAATATGAAGAAATATTTTAAAATTTCTCAGGATTTTAAGAATAAAAAATTAATGGATTTACACCATTCTAAAATTTAATTTAGGATGAAAGTATTAGCATAGATATATTTTAATAGTTTATATAAATTTTAGAGAAAATAATACCTGAAAGCGAATAACATAAATTAGTAACATTACCAACAAATTATAACCCTGATTCATTTGTAATTTATCTTTAGCATTTATAAAAATAGTCATATTAAGAGTTAAATGTTGAGACAATTCTTAAACATATATAAATTTTATTATATATATCAGGGAAGTTTAATTAAAAATATATTTAATAAAATAATATTAATATCGAATATGAAATTATAAGTTAATCAAAAAAGTCAAAAGATAATAATAATTTAAATCAATAAATAGATACTGAAACCACTAATTAATATTTACCTCTTTTTAGAAAAGCGGGAAACTTTTAAAAAATAAATTTAGTAGAATATAAATAAGATATACTAATATAAAATGAAAAAGAATTTATTTAATTAGAATAAGAAGGTAAATTAGAAATAAATAAAGTATAAGGAACAGTATATGGCGCTATTTTGCGGTACATTCCTTTATATATCGATAAATTTTAGTAACAGCTTTTTTTTGGTAAAAATTTTGAATAAGAGATATATGATTAACAATATTTATATTATTGTGAAAATTTTAAAAAGTAGTAATTAAATATACCCTATGATTAAAGTATTCAATAATGTGAGGAAATAAATAAAACTATATTATTCTAAATTACACATTAAGAAGATTAATAATTTTTCGATTTTTTGAGTGAGAAAATGGAATTGTAGGAAATTCATAATATTATATCCATGTTAAATTTTGTAAAATTAGATTAGTAATTATAAGAAAAAAATATATCTGATTTTTTAACTAATTGCAGGGATAGAAATGGAAATAATTTTTTATAATATTTAGCACTTAAATAACATTTTGATTTATTATCTTTTATATTAAGCCCACTGTGGTTTAATGAATAAAATGAAAATGTTAAATTAATTTAAAAATTTATATGTAAAAAGTATTGGTATCTTAATGACAATAATATATTAGGGGAACTAAAATTAGATAATTAAAACTTAAAATTATTTTTAGATTAAAAAAATAAATAAAATTTAACTTTATTTTAATATTTAGAAAATAATAAAAATGATAAAGAAATGAAAAGTGTTTTCAATAATAACAATAAATATTAATATTAATAGATATAAAAAAATATGTTGACTTAAGATTAAACATTTTAAATAATATTTTTCTGCTAAAACTAATAATTATAAACCAAAAAAAGTGATTTCAAACAAATAATAGAAAATATAAAATAAATTTATTACCTAAAAATTAATGAAGAACGCTTAATTTAAAATTAAATTGATAGATATGACCTATAAAATTATCCTCCAGTTATAATAGTAGAGAAAGGGTCAATTATTTAAATAGAAGAAAATTAAATTATAAATAAAATAAGATAAAATTAAAACATTAAATTTAAATATAAAAATAATTGTTCGGCCTTTTAGTATAATTTATAAGATAAAGATAAAGTTTAAGAGGATTTAATGTTGAGAGGTATTTCATATAAAGAAAGCGAAAATATAATTAAATTAATGGGAGATATAAATGAAAATTTATTAAAAATTGAAGATAATACCTATAAAATACTGTAATTTTCAGAAAAAGATTAAATATATAACGGCGAAAAGTATATAAAGAAAATAAAAATAAATAATAAAATCACAATACCATTATTTATGAGCCCTGAAGTAATTTTTTCATAGGAATTATAATAAAAAATGTATTCTAAATAAATTAATAACTTTAATGATTAAATATAATATGGTGTAAAACAAATTTTAATTTTAAATTCATTAAAACAGGATTAATAATTATTAAAAAAAATTATAATATAGTACAATTATTTATTAAATGTCTATAATTAAAATTTGGAATAGACTGAAGATGTTTATAACTATTAAATTGATTTAGAAAATTTACCAAAATAATTGAAATTTTATTAATTACAAAATGATATTTGGGTTTTAAGTTACAATATTCTGGGCGTATAAATAGTAGAAGAGGAATCTGATTTTCAAATATAATAATTTGATAATCTTAATTTACATAAAAATTGGACATAAATTTAATAAGAAGAAAAGAAAATTTAAAAGAAAAAGAAAAGGGAAAAATTGATAGAATTTGTATAAATACTGACATTTATTTAAGAAATTGCTGCCTTGGGAGATTTATTTTCAGACATATTTTTATTGGTAAAATTAATGTAATCGAATAAACCTGGTTGGGCTACCACTTTAACAATTTGTTTATTATCTCCTTATTTAATTATGTACGCGCCTATAGTTACTTATTTATTCTAAATAAATGCATTTAAAGGATTAAATGGAAGTGTTTGGGGATTTTTTTTTTTAAATATCTCATGTTTGTTCATTTTATTTATTTTTGATGCATTATCCCTAATTTTAACATTTCTCAGCTATTTATTATACCCAATTTTTAAAATTGAAGAAACTGACGTTTTACAAATTATATTTTTGAAAATTGGATTTACTACTAGTGATATATAAGGAATAAGGAAATTAAGATCTTTAGCATAGCTATTATTTGAAACTACACCTTAAATATTTTTATAAATATGGATGTTGTAATAAAAAGATTAGGCTGAAAAGTTTGGCATTAATTTGAATGTCATATTAATATCTTTATTTTTTGCTATAATACATTTAGTTTTTGATACAATTATATTGTTTATGGAATCTAGGGCCTATTAAACAAATTTAAGTTATTACTTATCCATTTCATTAAACGGAAGATTATTATGGGTTCCATTTTTAAATAAATTTAAAGATAGTGATAAATAAATATAAAAAAATTAACAGTAAACTGTAGTGGATATTTAAAATAAAATAAAGATTAAAAATTTAAAATTGCATATGTTAAAATTTTAATAAATAAATAATTATGTGGGAATATCAATGCAATAATATATAGATTTATATTATAAAGAATAAAATAAAGAAAATATATAGTTTGGTTTTAAAATAAAATCATTACAAAATTAAGATTTGAAATTGGGATTAGGAATTATTAATAAAAAATAATAAATATCTGATTATATTGAATAATATGAGTAAAATTAAATAGAATAATTGTATGCAATAGGTAGTGATGAATTTGCAGAAACAAATTATTAAATATAGTAGAAGGAAGACAGTTAGAATAAATATGAATAGTATAAGTATATATTATCTATGGATTAGCAATCTTTTAGCATATAGGAAAATGATATTATTATTTGCAAAATAAATTTAAATAAATAATATATACAATTCACAAATCTATTTACACAAATAAAGTATAAAATATATAAAATACCATTTGGAAAAAATGAACATAATAATATATTTATATGTTATTTAGAAAATAAGGAGAATGATATAGAATTTTATGATAGGTTTAACATAGAACAATTAGAAAATGAATATAAAGAATAAAAGTAAATAATTAATTACGATGAAATTTCTTTGAATCTATGTTGTGGATATAAAAACAAATTTGATTACTTATTTTAGAATATGACATTTTAAAAATTATCAAAATAAATTATAGATTTGCCTAAACAAGAAAAATACTAAAATATCAAATTCCAGTTAAAACTAACTAAAAATTTAAATCATATTAAGTTGCATGATTTTTTATATTTCTTACAAAATGCTTGTTTAAAAAACAAAATTTAATATAATTTTTAGAAAATGAATATGTTGTAAATTTTATTAAATGATAATAGCAGTAAATTACACAATTAATTTTCAGTTCAATTTATCTATGATAATGTTTTAAAAGTAATTAAAAATTATGATATACTTGGATCATTTTTACTGTTCATATTAGTTGGGTTTTTAGAAAAAGAAACTAAAAATCATTTTAAATTACCTGAAATTTTAGCTTAATTCAAATATGTTTTATATTAAATTGAGTATATAAAGCACAAAAAAATAGATTATTAAATATTTTCCAATATACCATTAATTCAAGAAAAAATAAAAAACTCAGAAAAAAAAATATTCACTCTAAACTTCAAAGAGTTAGGAAACTCAGATTTAAAACTTATGTAATAATTATTACTAAATTTTAAGAATTTAACTTTGAAATTTATTAATACTGAAAGTGTAAGTATTTCAAAGCGTAAATTAATATTTGTAGAGGACGAATAACAAAAAAATGAATAAAAATTGTTTTATTATAAAGAAAGTACTAATGTTGATAATATTTTGATTAACTTGGTTAAGCTATTAGATTTTATAATAAAAAAAAGACCTTTGAATAAAATTATTATAGAAATGGGATTGGAATTTTTTAGTTTAGAAGAAATATAGTTATATTTTAGCTAATTAAAACAAATTGGTAAAGAAGATATTACATAATAATATGCTTATTTCGAAAATATTTTGGTAATTAAATAATAAACTGGCTATATAGAAATTTAAGATTGTAGATGTGAGAAAGATTATTAAATTTTCACTTTTTATGTCGATTATATTTTGTAATAAGCATATTTGAAAGATATAAAATTGTATTTAAATGAGGAAAATATCAATTATTTATTACTTAGATTTGAAATTATACAAGAACAAATTAAAAACTAAAAGCTAAATAAAAATATATCTTATTTATAAGAATAATATAAACAATTTTAACAATTTTTTTCATAGATATCTGTATTGAATATCGTTAAACAAGACTAAAAATACGAGGACCCTGACTTTACTATTTTTGATAAAATACGAGCAGTTTAATTTATAAAATATTACAGATAATCAGTAACATAATTGTTATAATAGATTTTTTTGACTTTTGAATTTTAAAATGTCACAATTAAGATTAATGACAATGAATTTGAAGTATAAAAAGGTAAAATTTAAAAAATACAGATAGGCTAAAAAAAATAATAAGAAAATAATTTAACTTTTATGTCATAAGAGTAAATGCACGAAAAAAAAAAAAAAAAACAAGATCCGTCTTTAAAAGTTTATAATAAATATTAATAATATGTGGACAAAAATATAAAATAATTGGAAAGTGAATGTTTAAACAAAGGATATGATATTTTAATATTTTGTTTAGAAAATTTTAAAGTTTAAGAAAATTTAAAAATTGAAATATATCTTTAATGTGATTTTGAATTTGTTGAAAAGTTAAATTTTATTTTTAAAAAAGAAGAATAAAAATTAAATAACTGTATTTTGAACCTAACATTTGTAGATATAAATACTAATAATTTTGAAAAAGATGCTATATAAATAGACTCCTACCTTTGTTGGTTGCAAAATAAATGCTAATCGATTTCTGTTAATTATGTTGTAGAAAATTTATAAATAAAAATAATAAGCTAAGGAAAAAATAAAATTTTGGATTATGAAAATTAAATAGACATAAATTTTGACTAAAAATTATAATTAGTACAGTATTTGACACAATAAAGCTTTGATTAAATTAAAGTAAATATCCCAAATAATTACAAATTCAATATTACAAATTGGAATAAAATGGAAATATATTTTTCAAGGTATTTAAACCTTAAATTTCAATATATTCGATAATAATATGAACATAATAAGATACTAATGAATCTACCGACTATTTTTAAAAATAAAATTAAGAATTTAGAACTAACATTATATTTTGAAAATAACATTAAGTTTCATGATATAGATTAAAAAGTTTTCTAAAATTACAAAGATTTACTAGTAAAATATATTTCAAAGGAATTAAATATAGATACAAGTTAAATACATATTTGCAATATTTTTTATAATGATAAATAATTGAAACTGTGAGTAATATTAGAACTGATAAAAAGTATAAGATGATAAAGTATAAAATATAAATTTATAAAAAATTTAACATTAAAAATATTAAAAAATTAAAATTGATATAATAATATTATAATTTTAAAATTATAGTATTTAACTTTATTGAAATATTTAAGGTTCAGTATTCCTTAATATAATTAAAACTACTAGTTCTTGTACTTTTTTCTGATTTTTAATTTATTTATTAATTTAAAAAAGGTTTAATACATTGGTAACTGGACTATTAAAATTTTCTATTTTTTTATAATTTGGGCATAATAGATTTGTTTTCAAATTTATTTTAAATTTAAATAAAGTCGTTTTAATATCTACTTTTAAATTGTCCCTTATAACACTCTAAATCGCTTGATTTTATCTTATTATATTTATATTTTATTTATTAATTAAAACAGAAAAAATAAAAAAAAATTATTAAAATTATTAATTATTTGATTACTTCATCTTAAAATGAATTTATTTTAGGCCTTTAATTTTAATAGTAACCTTTATATGATGCTTTGGTAGATGACTCTTGTAAAAACGGATTTTTATAAGAACTATAATAAAAATTTAAAATAATTTTTAGGTAATACAGTTGTTTTCCGAATTCTGAATTTTAGATTTGTTTTCCCATTTTAGAGATTTTAAATATTGTCTCTTATTCAAATATAATTATAAAAATTGATTTGTTGTTTTTTCTCAATAATTATTTCTTCATTTAAAATTAATGAAATTTGATTTCAGAATGCTATTTTATAAATTGCAATTTATCTTATTAAACTTATAACTTATTCAATATTTAATAAATTTTAAATAAAATTTTGAAAATTTTAAATTAGTTTTAAAAATAATATTTTACATAAAGCTTGTCTTCCAATTATCCCCAATTGGCATATATTTTTTAATTTACTTTTATTTTAATTCATCTTTGTATTCAGAAGTACCTTTAAAAAAAGGTAAGGCGGCAATTGTGGTAAGTTATGTAGAAGCCTTTATTTATTCTATCTTTTCTGAGATTTTGTAATCATAAAAATTCATCTATTTAAAAATTTATATATAAAATCATCATAATATTTTATATTTATTTAGATGCACAAATAAAAATATTTTTTATGAAATTTATATATACAATAAATTTATCTATATGAGCAAAAATAATTTTACATCATAAGTACTCTTAGGTAAAGGAATATTATTTGGTTTGTATTCAGGTTTTTTAATTTTATAAGGTTTCTATCCTTCTTAACTTGTATAGTCTCTCTTTTAATAAAAATTAAAAAATAATATTAATAAAATTTAAAAAATTTAATTATAATTTACTCGACTTGTAGAAATGTGTTCCAAAAATTCATTTTCCTATTATTTGTATCTATCAGTTATCCCGTTCATCTTTTTAATTTATTTTACAAGTTATTGATTATCTTCTTTAGCTTCTTTAGATTAAAATAATTTTTCATTGTGTTCGTGATGGGAAACAGATTTAAAAACAGTTCGAAGATCAATTTTAAGTCTAATTTTGTTAAATTAACAATATAAGGCACTATCAAAACACCCGCAATTTCCTAATAATTTAAAAATAAATAATTAATTTTAAAATATAATAAATTTAAATTTTGGGGGCTAAAAGAAATTATTATATACACTTATTTATTTACCTTTTAGATGTTCCAAATATTCAGGATTTTAGTTCAAAAAGTTATCAACTGGGCCTTATTCTGATTTTTATTATGAATTTTATTATTAAATATATTAACCATTATTTTAACTTTGATAACTTTTAATTAAGCTTTGATTTTCAGTTTATTTTTTCTCTAAATTTACCTAAATTAAATTTTAATCTTAACCATTAAAATTATTATTTTATTTATCCTAATTATTTTTCATCAAATTATCTTAATCTTACGTTAAACTTAACTATCCTTCTTATTCTTCTTCATTATATTAGGATTAATTTTGTTAACAAGATAAATTTTCTTTACAAATAGAATTATTTAAATCTTCTTAAACGTTATTTTCTATAATAATATTATTATAATCATTACTTTCTTAGTCTACAATCTGGCTATCTAAATTTTCTTCGGTTTATTATTCTGTAATTTTATTATTATTAAAACCCTATTTAAGGTTTTTAATTTTATTATAATTATTATTATCCATTATTTATTATATTAATTGGATACTTTTTTGTTTTTTTTAAAGTTGCTAATTTTCCTTTATATTTTATAAAATATTTTTGGAAAATTATTATTTTTTAGTATCTTAATTTTTACTGTTGATTTATTTTTTAGTATTTTCTTTGAGTAGAGCATTTTAAAATAAATCTTTATAGTTAACAGAATTCAATGCTATTAAATTATTTTTTGTATCTATTTTATTTTATTTTCTTACATTCTATTGTGAAAAATCTTGTTTGAATATAATTTATTAATTTCCTTAATTTTAAGCATTATCTAATATAAATAAACAATTAATTTATAAACAAATTTTTACAATTTTTTTATTTCACTATATTATATTTTTATAATTACCTAAATGAACAGAAAATCTATGCTTATTACTTAAATTTTTATTAAATATATTTTTTTTGGGTCCATTTTTTAATTATTTATTTTAAATTTAATTATTTTATGGTTTTTCAAAATAATTTTAGCTTATATTTTAATAGGAATCTAATTAATTCAATCTCAATTTTGGAACAGATTATGACCTAGAAATTTCTTCATTTATTCCTGAATTAAGCGGTTTATTAATTATTCTAAACTATGGCTTCGATTATTAGTCTAAATTTTATTATAATCTTAAGTTATTCAAATAATTATTATAAGTGTTCTAAAAAGTTAATAATATTAATTAAAAACTATAATTTTTATAATTCTAATATATTATTTTATTTATTTATTTTTTATTACACAATTAATGTCTCCAAATATATCTTTATTTTGTAATTAAACAGTAGATCTAGTTTTTAGTAAACTATTACTAATACGTTTTTTTTATAAAATAATATCTGTGGTACTTTGGTCTATTGTACTTTGAAAGTTATCATTTTATTTATTTTTTTATTATGATTAAATATGTTTAATTTTGTAATTTTATTAAATAAAAAAATCAATATTGTTATTGGTTTTTTGAATAGTTGTTGATAAAGATGTGTTTAAATTTTACTATTATTACTATTTTTTTGGAGAAAATATTTAAGAATTAGAGTATCTGTATAAATCTGAGGTAGACATGATAATTAAATATAAATTTTTTTTAATAAATTTTTTATTATAATTATATTGTTTTTTTTTATTTTATATTGTATATTTAATTTAAGATTCTTAAATAAAAATATTATATTAGAATTTTTAAACATATTTTATTTTCATTTAGAACTATAAAATGAAAACACATTTTAACATTTTAATATCACTATTTAAAAATAATTTTTTGTTTTCGACGATAATGTATAAATAAATTTTAATTAATTAATTTTATAATTTTAAAAATTAACTTAAAATGTTCTCAAATGATGGTTAAATCATATGAATCTAGAATTTTTATTTTTAAAACAATACTTATATAAATTTTTATTTTATAAACTGCCATATATATATATAATTATTTATTAACAATTTATTTTAAAAAATTATGAATAATATATTTTATTGGGTTATATTTTATATATTTTTTTATAAATTATTAAAAAAAAATTTCATTATAATAAATTTATAAAATTAAAATGTAAATTCATGAATAATCAAAAATTTATTATTAATCTACTCAATTCGTTTTTATATAATTTTTAAAATTTATCTTTATTAAGTATAGCTAATTTAACTTAAATTTTATAAATAAATAAGTTAATTAATTGATTTTTACAATTATTGATTTTAATTGAAATTTTTAATTATTTGGAATTAACTAACCAATAAATTAGTTAAATAATTAAATAAATGGTAAATTATGATATTTTTTGATCAATTTAAAATGTAAAATATAAAATACGGTTTTTGGTGATGATGTAATTTAAGTTGGTCATAAATAAAAAAAAATATATCGAAGTAATAATTATTTTTTCTTTTAAAAGGAACATTTTTAGGGTTAATTAGTAATTAATTAACCCCTAAAATATGTTAATTTTAAAAATAATAATCAAATATAAATATAGAAATTGTTTGTTCTAACTCATAAAAAACAAATAAATGAATTTTAATTTTTAAACGAACTTGGGTCAAAATTTAAATGAAAATCAGACAAATTTAGAGTAATAAAACAACTTTACTTTAAATAACAGTAACAGTTTGGTTTTAAAGCCGGGTTCAAAGTTGGAGTTGGGCACTAATTTAAACTCTCAAGAAAATTACAAATTCAATTAAAATTAAAATTAAAATGAAATAAACTAAGAAAACCATTTATTCGGCGCAGAAAAAGTGCAAAATTAGGAGCAAAATAGAGAAAAATAGGCAGAAAATGAGCAAAATGAGAGCCAAAATCAGGAATCTGAGGATTTCGACACAAATAAAAGGTACAGAACGAAAAGAGTACTTAAGGTTTGGACTTCAGAAGAAGATTAGTTATTGGTTAAATACCATAAAGAGTACAATGGGAAATGGGAACAAATTGCGAAATTAATATAAGATAGAAATGCCAGTTAGTGTGCCTAAAGGTATAGAAGGCTTAATCCGACGCGAATAAGGTATCTTTTTTATTTATTATATATTTATTTATTTATTTATTTGATTAATTAATTATTTTTCGTTTGTTTTTTGTTTGTTGCCCTTTTTTTATTTATTTTTTGTAAGATATTTTATGGGCTTGGGGTTTTTTATTTTATTTTATTTTTATTCTGATTTTGATTTTCATTTGGTAATCATGTGGGTGGAGGCTTCGCTGTTTTAATTTATTAATTAATTAAAGGAAATATTATATTAACAAAAAAAGGGGTTTAATAATATTTTTAAGTTGGGAAGTTGTTGTGATAAAAAATTATTTCATTTTTATTTTTAAATAATAAAATTTTTATTTACATAGATCACATTGGACGCCATAAGAAGATGAAATTGTTAAAAAAATGGTAAAAAAATTTGGAAAAAATTGGGGATTATTAGCCAATAATTTAGAGGGAAGGAATGGGTAAAAAAAAATTATATTTTTCAAATAAAAAATTAATAATAAATAAATAATAAAAAGAAAATAGGTTAGAGAAAGATATCTAAACTGTTTAGATCCTGAAATTGATTGGGATCCTTTTGATAAAACTGAAGACACTATAATCTGGTTATTTTACAAAAAAATTGGTCCTAAATGGTCAGAAATTTCTAAGTTACTATAAGGTAGACCTGAAAATATGATAAAAAATAGGTAATTTTTATAATTTTAAGAATTAGAAAATTTTTTTATTCTTAATTTACCCCTATAAAATAGATATTATGCTCACTTAAAAAGGATTATGAATGAAAATCCAAAAAAGGCAAGTTAAATGGATAAGCTATCATTTGAAGAAGCTTAGAAATCTGTATAGGAATATTATATATAAAAAGGAAAAAATAAAAGCTAGAATATTAAATAAAAATAAGAGTATAACGAGGAAAATGATGATGAAACAAGTGTTTCAGGTATCAAAAATGCCAAAAGAAAGCATAAACAAAGCAAAATGGATATAAAATAAGAAAGAAGTCATTCTGAATCTTCATCTGATTCTTAAAGTTCATCAAATAATTAAAAGAAGAAGAAAAAAAATAAAAAAAGCAAAAAAAATAAGAAAGATGATGATGATTAAGATTCGCAAGAAATTAAATAGCACAAAAAGTAAAAAAATATATACTATACTTTTTTTTTCAATATATAAAATATTTTTAAAAGTAATATAATAATTTTGTTACGTAATAATTCTCATAGTAAAATTTTTGTAATTCAATTAACTAATTTTTCAAAGCCGTTAAGAGGCTTATTATATTATTTTTTTTATATGTCAATTTTTTAATTTACTAGCAATATATTTAAATTAAATTTTATTAATTATACATTTTTAATTAAATTTTTAATGACTATTTATAATTATCATTTTTAACTAAATTTATAATTAATATTTAAAATTATTATTTTTAATCATTCTTTTACCAAATATCAGTATCTTAATAATTTTAAAAATTAGGAAAAAAACAAAAGATTTAAACTTAAAAATCGACAAAAACGACGAACTAAACCAATTCGCATACGCTCCAATTTTCATACCCTCTCCCTATATCTAAGACCAACTAAACTTAAATCGACAAAGTTCTTTAACGCCTTCTCAATACCGCTAATTTTAGTACCCAGTTATAAACGGCAACTACTAAATTTTAACGCCTGGGCCCAACAGCAGTAGATAAAACCTGAATATGCATTATTAAACTGTAAATATAGACGGCCAAAATTATATAGTGTAAACCCCGAATTAAGCCTAAGTATTCAGTTTTACCCCAAATTTGAATAAGGGACAGTCTACTAACCATTTTAATTTTAATTAGGGACAGGATATATAAAATTTGTTTGTAAATACGCCGTTTAAAATGGAAGGTAATGACTAGTTTTTTGGGGGTAGTAGTAATAATAATATTGAAAATAATAATTTATCGTTGAAATAGAAATAATCAGAATTCATGATGGTAAAATTTAAAATTTAATTAAATTTTGTAATTTTTTAATTTAATTTTTATTTACTTTTATTTGAAAATAGCTGCCTATATAATCATGCTAGAAAAAAGAAGAGTAAGCCTTTTCTTTTCATAATACTGAATAAGCTGTACCTAGCTAAAAAAATGATAGTCCTTAAACTTCTAACGGTGCTGGGTAAAATTAAGAGGGAAGTTTGAAAAATTTGAATACATAAATACAAAATCATACAAATAGCATCAATAACTAAAATTAAAAATAATTACCTAATGCCCATCAGAATTAATTTTAATTTTAAACATCTAATTAAAATTAAGCTAATGGAAATGAAAATGGAACTCCAACATTACAAACAAATACACCATAAATAACTAATCCATAATACTTATATTTAGGGAAAAATAATTAGTAAAGGTACATTATATTTTTTTAATTTTTTTTTTAATGTGTATTAATTTTTTTTTTAATGTGTATTAATTTTTTTAATAAAATTTTGAATTAATTTTAATTTTAATTTCTTTAATTTAGTTTTACTAATTTGTATGATGAATAATATCCAACTCCTACTCCTTAATAGAGAAAAGATGGGTTTTTTCCAGGATAATAATTTAATTTCGGAAATCACGATTTAGCTAATATTAATTTGCTGGGAAATAATAGCCTTACTCCTTTGCAGACATGTGGGTCTTAAAAAAAATTCACATTTGATTAGGATATATAAGTAAAAATAATTAAATCAATAAATGAATTTTAACTATTTTAATTTTATTTATGATATTTAATTTAAATTTATAAATTAGGATCAATTTACGCCAGATTTAAATTATTAGTAAAGTAATTCTTTTGCATCATTTTAACCTTACTTATAGCATAATAACAATAATTAGGCAAAATCTCCTTAAATTTAAAAATTATAATAATAAAATCAATAAATTTAATAACCAAATTAAAATTCAATTGCTTAATTAGGAGAAATTAAACAGCAATAATAGCAATAATAAAATAGCACTACTTAACTATAAAATTTAAGTTTAAATTTAAATAATGTTTAAAAACAAAGTTAAAGAAGTTCGCATAATGAAATTAAGGATTAATAAGACACAATTTCTTTAAAAAGTAATGGCTCAAGAAAACCAAATTTAGCATTAGATATAAATAAAATTTAAAATTGGTAAGTTGGATCGCCCAATTAAAAATTTTCATAATAATAATAACAACAATAACCTAAAGAAGAATTTGTTGATGAAGATGATACAATTAATTAAATTTAAAGTTAAATGGAATATTTATAAAAATAGCTAGAGTTGTATAAACAAAGAAAAAATGCTAATAAAAAGTGATTAACATAAATATAATCAATAATAATATAAGAAATTTATAAATAATCATAGAATTATTAATAATATTAATGATTTTAATAAAATTATATTAAAAATCAACTAAACTTAATAAAATTATAAATTATTTAAATCAATATAAATTTATTTTTATAATAATATAAAATAAATGTATTAAATTATATGTTAATATAAATTATAGTCTGTGTTATTTTTAGTAATATTATAGAATTAAAATAGCGATATTTAATAATTTTTAAAATACTATATCTACAAGCTTGCTTTTTATTAAATAGGAAAATTAAAATAATAAATTTAAATAATAATATATATTAATTTTATTAAGCATATCTGTTTCTTAATACTTTCTTCTCTAAAAATAAAACATAAGATTAGCAAAATATTTAAAAAGTATTATAGTCATTTTTAATAAAACATAGAATGTCAAAAAGATCATTAAAAAACCTTCCAAATCTCTCATTTTAATATTTTATTCTTTCCTCATAATCGAAATAATTATACAGGAATTTTGTAAAAGAGGTTTTTAAATTAGAATAATCATAGAGAGAAGATTTTTTAAGTTAAATAAGATATGAATTTAAGAATTAAAGTTAAATAACAGATGAAAAAAAAATTAAATACCTTATATAAGATGGTCATTAAAAATTAAAATAAGTCTAAAATATGGTAGCTATGATATAATGACATTGTAAAAATTTAAAAATAATAATCACAATAATTATTGTTAAATAATAACATTATAATAATTATATAATTACTTATTTATGATAATATGTAATAAATTGTATAAATTTTAGAAATTTAAATTTATTTTGAATAATTATATATATATAAATTAAATAAATATAAATATAAAAATCATTTGAATGTTTAATATTATTATAATAAATATTATACAATTAATATAATTTTTTATATTAATTCTATTTAAAATAGTCATAAAATCACTAAAATATTTGATCTATTAATATAACAATATAAAATTATGCCACTATTTTAAATTTAAAAAAATTTTGTGTAAATTTATTTTACTAAAATAATCTTTATTTCAAGGTTTATCAAATAAATTAAAAATGTTGTGATAATTTTTAAAAACTAATTGATATCTATTATATACACTAAAATAATGTTATAATATATAATATATAAAGATTAATAATGTTATCTATTATTATTATTTTTAAATATTAAAAATGATTAAAATTCTTAAATTATAATGAAAAAACTAATAACTAATCAAAGTTAATTAATATATTGATATTTATTAAACAAAATACTAAAAAATATTAAAAACAAAATAAAATACTTTTATTTATTTATTTTTTTAAAAATAATACTCCCTTAAAAAAAGAGGAATATATAAAAACAAAATTATAGTTTTTAATAAAATTTAAAACAAATTTTTTGAGAATATTTAGACAGAAATGAGTTCAGACGGAGAAGATAATAACAGTTAAAATCAAGAATTTGCCTAGTAGGCCCACTATTAACAGGAAAATATTGATTATGCAAGTGATTCCGATGACGCATTTGATTATGAAGCAAAGAAAAAATAAGAAATGAAAGAGTAACAATAAAATCAATAATAAAAATAAAGTTAAAATGAAAATTATAGGTAAAAGTAAGGGGGGAGTGTTCCTCAGTCTTAAAACAAAGATAAACACTAAAGTTAATAAAATTAAAGCATAAATTATTCAAAAAAAAATTAAGGTTTTAACAATAGCAATGCAAATAATAATAATAATTATTAAAAAAATTACTAAAACAATTTTAGAGGTGATAAAAATGATGCTAGAAGGGGTAATTTTAACCCTAATAAATAAATTTAAAATTAGGTTATTGTTAAATATCAACCTAAAAAGGAAAATGAGGATGATTAAAAGTAAAATTTTGAATAATAACCTGATTAAAAAAGATAATAAAATTCCAGATTTTAAGGCTAAAATAACAGTCACAGTTATAACTAATAGCAACAATAGCCCCAATCTTATAATAAATAACATAATAAAAATAATAACACCAACAATTCAAACGCCTAAAAAGTTATTTATGTTTAAAAAAAGCAGCCCGAAGATGAAAATGCTAAAAAAGAAGTATATCAACCAAAAAATACAGGTAAAGGCGAAAATATTGATAAAGATAAATTTAACTCAAATAAGTAAGTATATGTTAGAAACCAGAATTATTCTGGACACAGAGAATATGTTAATAAAAATAACAATAATAATTATTAATAGTAATAGTAATATGATTAAGGAAGAAATAGTTACTAAGGCTATAATAATAACAAATAATAAAGGTATATAATTATATTAATTTTTTTTTATTTTTTGATTTTTTGATTTTTTAGAAGTTAAGATGTTTAGGGAAGAAACAATAATGAAGGTCAACAAGGATTTAGAGGGTAACGTTAACAAAACATAAATAGTTCTGCTTAAAAAGGAAAATTTTAAAGATCAAACAGCCCTGATTAAAAATAATAATAATATTTGAGATAAAAAGATGATCATTAAAATAAAGGTTCTAATGAAAGTGAAGGTGTGCAAAAGCCTCAAGTTATTTATAAGCCAAAAAATGAAAATGAATAGACTTTTAACAATAATAATTTTAGGGAAAATAGAGAAAATAATTATAACAAGCAAAACCAGAGTATGAGAAATAATGGATAAAATTCAAATTTTAGGAAAAATGAAGGAAATCTTAGATAAAATTAGGAAAGAAAAGCTTATCACGAAAATTAAAATTTTGGGTAAAAAACTTTGTAAAGAGATCAAGAAAACAAGTAAGTTAAAATTAAATTTATAAATTATTTTTTTTAATTTAAATTTTCATAACTAATTTAAAAATTTAAGGCAAGAAAGAGAACATTAATAAAGAGGACACTAAAATAGAGATGGACCTAGAAATAATTATTCTAATAACTAGGTATAAATTAATGTCCACGAATAAAGACAGTAAAGAATACAAACTGATAATAATTAAAAAAGAGGGCAGTACGGTACATAAGGTCATAATTAACACGGTATTTAAGGATAATAAGGGCAAGAAAGAAAAAAAAATACAGTTGTTTAATCTTAATAACAAGGACAATAAAAGGTTATTTATAAGAAAAGAATGAAGTAATATTTTAAAATTTTAGTTTAATTTAATTTTATAACATTTAATAAAAATTTAAAATAAAAAGTTTATCATTTTCATAAAAAATTTTTAAAATAAAAACTAATAGTATTTTAAAAGCCTAAGAGGGAGAAGAAGAGTTTTAGTTTGATCAAAATTTCGCCGTTGAGGAATTTTTAAATTAAAATGTTGAAGATTCCCAACAAAATAATAATACTTAGTAGAGAAACAGACACAATTTTAGACAAGACCCCTCCAGATAATAAAACATATAGAATTATAATTAAGATTACCAATAAGAAGGAAATAACGAAAATTATAGGCACTAAAATCCTTAACAATCAAGTTTGAGAGGACATTTTAGCAACAACAACAACTAGTAACACCAATAATAGTAATAATAAATAATGCATTAACAATCACAAGAAGCCTAGTTTTCTATGGGGTCTCATTCATTTGACCCCAATTTTTAATAAAACTTTATGTATGGAGGAAATCCCAATATTATACATTAATAATCTTCGCACAGCGAGCACAGCTAATCCAAATTACAATCAGCTTTTAATAATAAATAATAACTATAAGAAAACATATAATTCGATCATATGAGCCAGTCCCCATAACAACAGGACTAAAATTATTATTAAACCTAACATTATTAATAATATCAATAATAATAATAACATTAATAATAAATGATGATGGGGGCACATATGTTTAATTAAGTTCCTTTTGGAAATTATATGGCCGGAACCGGTATGTATTAACCTAACCAGTAAGGAATTCCTTATATGCCTTATTAAAATGATAGTGAATCTGGAATAGTTAATTATAATAACAGTAATAATAATAATGGAGGTGATAATTAGGATATGTAACATAATAATAATAGTAATGAATTTATGTTTGGATAATAAGTAGTCAATAATGGTATGTAAGGTTTTATTCCTGGAATTTAACCTTAATTTGGAAATGAAATGGAAAGAAATGCATTTTTCTTAGGATAAATGGGCGATATGCATAGTGATGCCAGAGCGATGTACTAATAATAAAGATATCAAAATATGGGATAATTTGGATATCAGCCTTAACAATTCCAATAAAATTTTGACATGAATTATTAACCTGACGAAAATTTACATCTTTAAAAGAAAAAAAGTGATATTAAAGGGGAGTAACCTGGGGAAAATAAGGAAAAAGAGGGAAAAGGCGAAAATGAATAAAAGTAAAAATCAAGAATTTTAAGTGATTGATTCGAGAAAATTAAATATGAATATCATAACAATACAAAATAAAATATAAAATATTGAAAAAAAAACAAAATAAAATCAATACTAAAAATTATTTTAATTAATTAAATGACTATTAAGATTTGATAAATACCTTTTTATTATAAATTTTGAAGCATTGAAAAGTAACTAATAAAAATGAATGAATTAATCTATTAACAATAAAAATAATAATGTTTATTTGAATAAGAATATTTAGTGCATTTAAAAATTGTAGAACCTACATAATTCATTGAAATAAGATAGTTAGATAACTTTGAAAAATATATCAATACTTTCTTTTAATAACATATAAATAGATTAGTTTCAATATAATCAAATAGAATTAAAATTTTATTTTATTTATTTAATATAAAATTAAGATAGTATATGTATATTAATACTATTTTTTTAATTTTTTGTGGTTACTGAATTTGAATATGTTCAATAAATTTAATATTTATAGTTTCTCTGTGTTTTTAATAACAACATATGAAATTAAATTTAAAATGGAAATTTTATAATAAAAACAAATTATTGAATTCTAAAAATAATTTATTAAATAATTAATCATTAAGCTTTAGTTTAAAATTAAACACTTGCGCTTACATTCTTAACTTCCTTTTACTAATCATTTTAAACAAGTTATTAGCTTTAATTATTTTAATTTTAATTTTATTTTAAATTTTACTTTTAAAATTAAACGCTACTTGTTTATTATTAAGGTAGTTATTAACTAGGAGGAGACACTATAATTTAAGGGCTTAAATATTTTTTATCAGTCCTTATAGTTGTTCCTTAGTACTAAATTTCCGGTCTGTTACTAATTACAAATGGTTAATTCTAATTAAAATTTTAAATTTAACTGGGGGCCACCACTTTTGTATAGTAAGTAGAAGTTGGCTATTATTAATAAATTTATTATTATAATTATTATTATAACTATTATTATTAAGGTACTATATATGATTAGTGAATTGTTGGATTTTATTAATTTTATAGGTTTTAATAGTAATAATTATTGCTTTGAGGGCTTGTCGCTCTCTGTTGCTGAGGGGACTGGAAGTAGTTTGGTAATTACTATTGCTTTTGTAACGACTGTTAAAATTAATTTTATCTGTTAATTTTGAATTGGTTTTCTAAATATTCTATTTAATTTAATAGTTTTTGGTTGTCTAATTTCAAAATTTTTAGCTCATCTTCTTATTTTAAAATTGTTTCCTCCTATTTTTCACTTATTTATTTTTTTTATTAAAGTTCTTATATTTGGTTGTTTTTGTCTTTTATAATCTTTTAAAGATTTTTAATTTCTCTTTCTCTTGTTTCACACGCTATTATCATTTTTTCTTAATCATTTTTCATGTCTTCAATATTTTTGTCTAACTCTCTTACCCTTTCCATATGAAGATCTAATATTATGAGAAACATAAATTTATTTTATAATAGATATATATATATATTATAAAATAAATTTTTTTTATTTATTTTTATCACTAATTAAAACAAATTTTTTATACTTAATTGGTTTTATAAAGTTTCATATCCTTATTGCCAAGAATTAACTTCTTTATTTTTGAAATCTAGGTCTTATTTTTATCTTTTAAATTCCGTTGTAATTACTTCAATTCTTTCTTCTAAATGTTAAATTCTATTATTTTAAGCTTTAATGATCTCGCTCCCGTCTTAATGGCTAGTATAAAAGCCACCCTAATAATTTTATCCATTTACATTCTATTAATTTAGAAAACAATTTAAATATAAATAAAAACTTTAAAATAGTATTAAAATATATAATTTTAAATATTTTTTACACTTATTTTACTTCCTAAGATTCTTTCAGGGCTTACAATTTCTTTATATAATAAAATAACAAAAATTATTAAGTAAAAAAAACGATAAAAAATAATGAAAATAAGCAATAATTATTTATAATTATTTACAACTATGTTGTTACACGTTCTTTTAGGGTGAAAATATCGGCTCTTTTCTTCTAAAATAAATTTAAATTTTAAATAAATTTCTTTATTATATATTTTACATAAAAATTTTATAAAATCATAATAATAAAATATTATTAAAAATTTTATAATTAATTTACAATGAGTTGTTTTTTCTTGTGCCAGAAGATTAATTACCAAATCTGTTTATATGTTGTTATTAGTTAAAATTTTGATCATTTTACTGATTTAAAGGAACGGGTTTACTGTAGTTTCTAGTGGACATTTTGTTCTTAATTATTTTTTATTTATCTTTTGTTTTATTTTTATTTGATGTATTAAATTTTATTTTATTTTAAAAATAATTTTTTATTTGATTTTAATCTTTAGAATATTTTGTTGTTTATATGCTAAAATTTATTGTAGCTAAATAAACTATTAATAATAAAATTTATTTAATAAATGATTAGGATATCCAGACATATCCGAAAATCCCAAAATAATATTTAAAAATAAAGTATTCGTTTATTAAAATATTTTATATATAAAATTTTCTTTTCAATTAATAGGTAAAGTTAAAGTTTTATTTATTTAAATTATTGGTTAGATTATATAAGATTGCTAATACTATTGATATAAGTTGTAATATTCAGATTTAATTAATAATAATATTGTCTAAATTTGCGAAAAAACTAAGAAAAGAATATTAATTAAGAAATAATGTGAAATTTAAGAATGATTTCAATTTAAATAAGAATTATTAAAAATAAGGTAAAATACTATAAAAATAAAAATAATATAATAAAATAAAAAAACAATAATTTTACAAAAGTAATAGACAAATAATCTTAAATAAAAATCCTACTTATAATAGATTAATGAGTTTAAACAAATTAGAATACTAAGATAAATTTTATTTAATAGAAAAAATTCCTGAAAGTTTCAACGAATTACTTTAAATTTTTGAAAAAAAAATAAATAAAAAAATTAACCCAAACGAAATCGAACTTCATTATGTCGATCAAGACAATGATGTGATAACAATTTCAAATGATTTGGATTTAAAAGTAATTGACAGAAATTTTAGCTTAACTTTTAAGTTAGAAAATAAAAAGGAATCCCCTTTTTTCAGAGAAATACTCAATTAAAGCAGAATGGGGTAAAAAATGTAAAATAAATTACTTAGTAAAAAAAGTAGCGAATTAGAAGAATTTAGCATTATTAAAGGAAAATAAGATTTATAATAAGTTTAAGAATAAGATGACTCATTTGAAATATATGAAGATGAAAAATCTAATTAGGATGATGATCTTGATGATTAATTTGAATTTATTATGGCTATTCACGAAAATTCTAAATGCGATATTTGTTAGACAAGTCCTATTAAAGGTAAAAAAAACAAAAAATTATAAATCAACTATTTTATTTATTTTATACAATTTTTAAATTATAAATTAATTTGACAAAAATTACTTAATTTATTAAAGGAATTAGATATAAATGCTCATAGTGCCTAAATTTTGATGCGTGCGATAAATGTTTTGAATAAAAATTACATCCACATGACTTTAAATAAATAACCATTCCACAATAAATTGTTAATAAAATTAATAAGGTAAAAAATTTCAGAAAATATTATTATTAATAATTAACTATATTTTTAAAAAATTTTAAATAAACAGTCAAAATTGAGTAACATAGATATAGTTTTTCCTTATTTAAAAGATAAAGAAACAAATTAAGAATTGAAAAATTTGACATTATAGGAGTTAAAAGTAATAAGAGATAGAGTTGATAAAATTAAGGAAATTTTGGGAGATGAATAAGAAATAAAAATAATAAGAATTTGTATAAATACTTTAAATAAGACAAATGAAGAGGCAATTCCCTATTCTATTGAATTAATTATGAGTGACAACAATAAAATAAATTCGAAATATCCTGCTGAAATTTAGAAAATGGCAAAATAATTGTCAGATATTTTGGAAATGAGACATGAAAAGTTGTTAGAAATTTGTAAATAATTTAAAGATAAAGGTATTTAATATATATGTGAAAAAGTTTTTGAAGATGAAAATATATTGAATCAGTATCCTACAGTTCTATGAAAATAAATTATAAATAAGAGCTTCCTAATTAATTAAATATATAATCAACATATAAAGATAAATAAATATTAAAAAAAATATAATTAAAAAATATTTAATAACAATAAATTCTTAATTATAAAACAATTATTCATTGTTATATACTAATTTTTTGCGCTCTAAAACAAATTATATATTTATTTGTTTTATTATTTTATATTCAAAATCAGATTTTTTATTTATATTGATAAACTCTAATTATTAATATTAATTTTGATAATCATAATCCGTAAATACAAAAAAAAATATTTTTTTAAGAGAAATAAAAATAAATATAATGTCTTCATTAATAAACGTAGAAAAACCAACTCGAGATAAAATTCAAGAAGTTATAAATAAATATAATTTAAAACAAGTAGATATTGCAAAAGAAACTGGTATAAACCATTCTTCTTTAAGTTTATGGTTATAAGGAAAAATTAAAGGGCATGTAAAATAAAATATTATAATTAAATATTATTATTAATCTAAAAAAATAAATTTTGCAAGTTATATAATAATAATATTAATAACTATTATTTATATTTTTAGGAAAAATTGGTAAATAATTAGTAAAAGTTCATAGATTTTAATTATAAATATATATATATTTTTGTACCAATAACTAATTTTTGGCAATGTAGAAAAAATAGAATGATTAGTGAAAATTTACATAAAAAATATTAATAATTATTATAAATTAAAAGATTATTCAATATTTATTATTTATCTTAAAGTAAACCTTAATTGTAAACTAAAATTTTTTATATAAATTATTTAGACCACAAAAATTGAATAAGGTATGAAAGAATGGTTAAGTAATTTTGAATAACATTTACCTTAATTTAGAGAATAATAAGAAGTGGAAAAAAACCCTTATGTAGAATATGATAATTCAGTAGATTGTTTAGTTCCAATTTCTGTAGATGCAGAAGTAGATGGATTAAGATATAAAGGTAATATAGTTTAAATATGGTTTTATTTATATTAAATTTATTTTAATTTTATTCTAGTATATTTAAAATTAATCTAAGCTATTTTAAAATAATATATACACAGATTTTTTTTGTTGGAATGTTTCTGAACCTCAACTAACTCCTGAATAATTTGCAAAAATTATATGTGAAGAAAATAATTTTCCTTAATAAATAGAGTCTGAAATATCTTCTAGTATAAAAAGAGCCATAACAAATTTTAAACCCTATTAATATACTAATTCATCAGAAGAAAATCTTAGAATAATAGAAATATAAATCAGAATAAATAAAATATAATACAAAGTAAACAATTAATAAATATCAATTTACATAAGTAAGTATTTATTTTAATTAATTAAAATGATTATAAAAATATATATTTATATTAAATTTATTTATAAAAAATTAAATATCAATATTTTTACAGGATTAATTTGAATGGGATATAAGCGATTAGAATAATAATCCCGAAGCATTCGCTTGGTCTGTAGCAGAAGAACTCGGATTACCAGGCGAATTTGCAACAAGAATCGCGCATTCATTACGAGAATAAATTTAATTTTATCAAAAATAAATGTAAGATAAATTATCATAGGGCTTTATAGAAGATAGAACTTATAAAAAATAAACAAGATCATTATATGACATGGGAACCGGACTTAATTAGTTTGATAATACAAAAGCTAATATATAACCTTCAATTATAAATGATAAAAATTATATAAGACCATTTTAAACTATAGGAGATCCAGATTATTTGGCTTAATGGGAACCTAATATAGATGTTTTAGATGAAAATGAAATAAGAAGAGCATAAAAATAAGAAGAAAGATAATCTAGATATAATAAAAGAGTTATTAGATGATTTAAAAAAAAAAAGGATAACCTTTTATTTATATTATAAAAAATTTTAAAAAGAGTATATTATTTTAAGGTTTATATATATTTATTAATTTCTTAATTTTTTGTTTTTCTTAATTAGTTAATAAATAAATATGCCACTACCATATTTCATTTTTTCTTATATTATTTGAATTTAAATTAGTTTTGTATAAAATATGATAAAAATGTTTTTTGATAATAAAATCATTTTTATATTTTTATAATTGCACCAATGCTAGTAAATCTATTATATAATAAACATTATTTATTATTTGCCTCAAATTAAATTTAATGTTTCTTTATTATGTATAAGAAATAAAAATTTTCTAATTTATTATAAAATTAAAGATAAAAATTAAAAAAAATTGAATAAAAAATAGAAAGAATTTCTAAAAAAAGACATTATATTAAAAAAAAGGTAAGAATTATTAAGAATGAATTAGTAAACAGAGCATGAAAATGTTGACCCTTATTTAATTTTAAATTTACCTTAAAATGCAACTAGAAAGTAAATTTAAGAAAAATATTATTAACTATCAAAAATTTTCCATCCTGATAAATAGTCATAAGAATATTACGAATAATCAACTAAGTAATTTTAAAAAGTAGATGAAGCTTACAAAGTTTTATCCTCTCCCTTAAATAAATTTATATATGATTGTTTAGGATATGAAGGTAATTAATTATATTTTATTGAAATTTTTAATAGAATAATAATAATAATTTTTATATAATTTTTGAGATTGTAAGTATTTGTAAAGTAATTTTATATACATATACTATAAATTAATTTTTTTCATAAATTTTTATAGGAATGGGCTTATATGAGAAAAATAAAAAGAAATTTATAGATTTATATGAATAATTTAGCTAGCTTTTAAACGAAATAGAATATTAGGATAACAAAAAAAAATTACAATTAGTCAAAAAAGTAATTAAATTCATGATATTTTAAGATAAAATAATTTATTTTTATGTAATATTTTTAATTTTCATAGTAAATTTTGTAAAGATTAAATCATATTATGAGAATAGAAAGGGAAGAAAATTTGTATAAAGAAACCTACAGAAGAATAGATGTTTAAGCTGAATTTAATTGTAAAAATATTGACACTCCAAATATCTATGGATTAAATGATAAAAAGGCAATTTTAAATAAAGTTATGATTTCCCCATATATAGGTATAAACATTTATTATATATAATAATATATTTTAATAATAATAAGATTAAATTAAAATTATAAATCTTATCAGGTCTTCCAACAATTTATGGGATAAATAGTTACGGTGGAGTTTATTTTTCTGGCACAAATAATCCTTTTGCAAAAAAATAGGATAGATCTATATTTATAATAAATTCAACTTACAAATTTAATTTTTAAGATAAAAAAAAATCTTTAATAAAACAAGCTTTGGATAATGCAGTTATGAAAGTATAAAAATATATATTATTATAATATTAGTAAATTTATCGTTAAATTCTTTTTTAAAAAAAACAAAATTTAGTCATAAATAAATTATGGATCATTGGCAAAAGAATGGAGATTAGATTTGGAATAATAATTAACATAATAATTGTAAAAATATAATTTTAATTAATTCAAGATTTTATTAATTAATTGAAATTTTTATACTTTTAAGAAAAATGAGTGTTAAATCTGCAATTAGTTAAGATGGATTATAAACATCTTTAGGGGTTGAAAAATAAGTAAATGAAAGTAATATTTTACATGGAGAATTATCTTTTTCTGGCTTCACTATGGGAAATATGGGGTTAATTACCTAAATTACTCCAACTTTAAAATCAGAATTAAATATGGTTATATAACCTTAATAAGTGACAATAGAAAACAATTACACTTATAATTTGAATAAAAGATTTGGTTTAATAGCCGTAAATATTTTTTAAATATATATATAAATTATTTAATCATATAAATTTAGCATTATAAAACTTTAATTTTTATAAATTATTTATAGGGAATTGACGCATAAATTGCAAAATAAAATAATGCTATTGTTATGGCCGCATTTATTAATACTGGTTTTTAAATGCAATTTAATAAAACTACATATTTAGAGGTCAAATCACATTTTGGAATTGGGAAAAATTCTTTGTCTGTTAGGTAATTTAAAATTAGAAAATATAATACTGGTTCAATATATGAAGGAAAAAAAAATAATAAATAATAAAAAAGAAATTTTTAATAAATTTTTATTCTTTTTATTAGATTAACAAGATACTATTTCAATTTTTCAATTCCCTTTAACTTCAGCCCTTATCCTAGTATAAAAAGTTAATTAATAATGGGTTTAGCAGTAGGTTTAGGCGGATATTTAGGATACAAATATACTTTAAAAAGATAAAAAAATATTCGAAAATAACTCCATTATATAAATTTACATAAATTCAGATTAGAAGAGGATAAATCGCACACAGAAAAATTAATAAAAGATCTATAAAAATTTGTTTTCCCATTAGTTTTAGAAGAAATTTTGAAACCCAAGTAGAAAAATTTTTAATATATATTTATATAATAATCTATTAAAATTTATTAAATTTAAATAGTGGATTAGTAATAGTTAGAAGTTTTATAGGACATCCTTTCTAAATAAAAAAACTAAGAAAATTTTTGAAAAAAAAAGGTATAAAATTATTTATTATTATTTATTTAAATTAGGTATTTAAAAATTTATTAATTTTTTATGTAAAGTTAAAATGTAAAAATATGATACAAATTCTTAAAAGGAAAAATTAGAATCGATAAAAAAAGTATTATTATAATAAGATAACTTAGATTTACCAGTTAGTCCCGATGATATATAGCATGAATTGCAAGACATAACAGTATTATTAATTTCTTCTATGTATTAATCAGTATTATAACTAGATTTCACTGATTTAACTACTATTAAGGGTTTGTATAATCCATGTTTAAATCCTAAGGATATCCCATAAATATTTTTAATGTAATAAAAAAATATCTAATATTCTATTTAAAATTTAAATTACATTTTTTACTTAAATTTAATTAATTTAAATATAATATTAAAATAATTTTAAAAAGGTATATATTGAATGATAAATTATATAGCAGAACCATAAATTTCGGAGAAAATATTACAATAGGAGCTAATTTGCCAGGAAAAAAATATTTTTACTGGGAAAATTTAATAACATAACTATTTTGATTTACAACTTTGTATATTTTTAGTTATAAGTATTTTTTATAAATTATTATATAAACATTATGTAAATTAGTAAATTTATATGCTAAAAGTGTGCAATATAGACAATAATATAAATAATAATTCTAATAAATATATAATTATATAATAAAAGTTAATTCAACAACGTTTTTTTGAAATTTTTGTCGATAATTTCAGTATAAAATTTCAGTCTAAAATTTCCCACTCTTATAGATACTATTAATTTTCTACAAAAACATTACTATTATACATTTCTTTAGAGTCATTTTTATGTGGCTTATATTATATTTTATTATAATGACTGTCTAAATAATATATATCTTTCATTACCGATATTGGGTGATTATTATTAATTATACTTAATTATTCAACAGGTATTAAGTCATTTTAACAGTCTTTTATTAACCTATTGTCTGGAATTAACTCTTAATTTTGAGAAATTTCTAAAATTTCTATGTGATTTTAAATAAATTAAATATCCAACTAAATGGATTATAGTTATGAGGGATTTATATTAACTGTTTTTATTTTTTTTTACTAAACATTTTAATTTTCTTTTTAATTTTGATTGTTCAGATGAACTTCAGTTGGAAAAAAATGATCTTTTAAAATGTTAAAATATGCAAACACTTATATCAAGTTGGCCCAGAAATACTGAAGATCTTTTTCTTTAATTAAAAAATTTATAAGTAAATTTTTGTGTGATTTTATTTGCTCTTATTAGCTTTTCCTTCTTTCATTTTTAATAGTTTCTAAATGTAAAAAATTTGCGTGTTCATTGATTATTTAAATTTTGTGAGCATATTTTTCGTAGTTTTCTTAAGATATAGTATATATAAAGTTATCACTTTTTATTTAATTTCTTAATTATTAATTTTACTAATTTGTAGTATTATCTTATTTTTCTTATTCTTTATTTTTTTCTTTTTGTGGTATCAAATCTAGGTACCGATCGATAATTATATTCTATGGGGTATATTAAAACTCTAAACTATTTTAACGTTTTATAATCGCCTTTTAACTTTTCTTTTTTTCTTTTTTTTGCTACTCTACTTCTTTTTAAAAAACTCTATTTTTTTCCTATTCTAAATCATGAATTAAATCTTCAGAAAAATTTGAAAATGTTTTATTTTGATATTCATTTTAGTTTTAATTCAAATATATATTTGTTTCTTCCAAGCAGTGTAAATTTTACTAATGAATATATATATTATGATTAAAATTGTCTTTGAACATTAAATAATTGGTATATATATTCCATATTCTACAAATTATATACAAATAACTTTCCAGTTACCATATAGCAAAACAAATAAATGATACAAATTTTTCCTCATTATATAAGTGTTCATTACCTTAAGCTAATTTTAATTCGTTATAAAGAATTTCTTGTTATTAGCCATTTGTGTTCACAATCATATATTTATTTACTGAAATAATGATTTTAATTTTATAAATTTTTTTATAAATAAAAAACTAAATTTAATATTTTTTTTTTAAAAAAAGACATAAATTATTTAAAAATTACTAGTTTGTATCATTTATTGGTTTAAAACAGAAAAGTTAGGATAAATATCATTTATTGAGAGCAAATTATATAAATTAGTCGATTTACATTATCTAATTTTAAGTAAAATTTTTTCTTATAAAATAACTTATTATTTCTTATTTTTAACCATTTTTTTTTTCTCTTATTCCTTTATTTCTAATAAATGGGCTTATTTAGCCAAATTTTATAAATAATTCAATTTATTTTGTATGAATATTTATATTTGCTATTTTGCTTCTTTCATAGATTATAGCTTTTAGATTTTTAATTAAATTAATTAGTTTTTTTTAAATTTTTGAAGATCTTTTTCTGATTTAAATAATGAATCTTTTTTTAAGTTTATTTCTTTTTTAAGAACTTGTAATACTTAAAGTTTTTATTTATATTGCTCACGGATTGTTTGAATATCTTCAATTTTTTGTATGCATAAAAAACACCTCAAATTTTCAGTTTTTTCACAATATCTGCATTTCATTTTAAAAACAAAAATATTTTATACTATACTTATAATTTTATTTTTTTAATAAAGTTAAATTTAAAATTTATAAAGATATTTTAAACTGTTTAGTTTTTATTTTATATTTTATTTTAAATATATTGTTTATAGAAAATATTTTTTGATTAAACATGTATAAAAATGGTAATAATTAATATTCTATAACAATTTTCTATATTAATATAAGTATTAATAGTAAATTAAGATTGGATTTTATCAAAAATTAAAAAATTATAATTAATTGAAATTAAATAGTTGTAATAAATAATTTTTATTAGTTCATCATTACGTAATGATATTATAAATAATATATAAATTAATAATATAATGCATCTTTTAAGTAAAAGTAATATTTAATAATGTTATTACAAAATTCTCTCAATGTTTTAATAATAGGAAAATTAAAAATTTTAATAAAAATTAAACCAATATTAATTTAATTATAACTTATTTATGTATTAATGATATAAGAATTTTTTTATTGTTAATAATGCTATATTCTGTTTAATTTTCAGCAAATAGCCGTGTTTAATTTCCTTCAATCCTCTTTTATTTACCATTTAAATCTTTTGTGAATGGTAAATTGAATAAACAAAAAATAGACTAACAATGAAATAATGAATATAATAAAAATAAAAAAAACAAAAATTTTGAATAAAAAGAAAGTAAAAATAGAATAAAAAAATTAAAAATATATAAAATACATAATTTAATAATAAAGCAAAAATGGAATTAGAAGAAGAATAAAAAACCTAAAATTTTCCTAATTAAGATCAAAATAATTAGTAAATTTAATTTTGAAAAAATAATATATAATTGTAGCATTTATATTTCTATAATTTTTTATCTTAAATAAACATTTTGAAAAAGTTATTAAAAACAAACTTATTAAGAATATTTTGAATTGCACTATAAAATATATTAAAAACTTATTAAAATAATTAACAATTTACTTTAATATAATTAAAAAACTTATCTTGTTATTTAAGCGAAAATATTGAAATCATTCCATAAATTCCTTTATCAGATTAACAAATACAAAAATATACAGAACAAGCAAAATAGTTCAAATAATTGTACGATAATTTCACCTCTATTACTTTTGAAAAAGATCCAAATACTGAATATTTTTTACTATCAACAAAATTTTTAAAAAGATGGAAAGCTTTGGTAAAAACCAAATAAATAAAAATAAACATATTAATTAAACTTATTTTTTAATTACAATATAATAAATGTATTTTTAAACTAAATTTAACATCAAAATGAAATAAAATATTTATTAAAAAATTAATTTTATGCAAATTTTTTATAAAAATTTCTTACATAAATTTTAAATAGTTTAAATAATATTAATTATTATATAATAAGAAATATTATATATGTATATATTTTAAATTTTTTATTTATAACAAAAGGTATCATATGAAGAAGCTATTTTAGATAAACCTTTGAATAAATTTGCTGGTGGACCTTAGATTTTTGAAAAAATTAATCAAGATTTGGTTGTAAATGTTGGGAATGAAAATATAAGTGAAAGATTAAATGAATTAACTTAGTAAAAACAATGGAATGAAAAGTATTTTCAACAATTTTTTTAACATGATGGACCAAGCGGAAAATTAAAAATAGACTAAAGTCATTTTAATATATTTTTAAAAGAAAACATTTAAGAGGAAGCCGATTATATTTTTATAAACTAAGAAATTTGGAATTTTTTCATTTAATAGTAAATAATAATGAATTGTTTATTTTTTTATTCTTAAAATAATTTCATATTATATTTTTATTATATTAAATTTTTTTAAATAAATTTAAGATTTTAAGGTATACCTATTAAGAGAGTCTGTCATAAAATTAATGATTAAAAAATTATAGAAGTCAGACCATTAAGATTTAACATTGTATTTTTGGATCATCAATATTTAAAATAAATGGATATGTAAAAATTAACAGATTTCAAGTATAAATATTTAATATAATTGTCAAAATATTTGAGTGTCTAAGAAATGTACGACTATTTATAAAATTTTCTGGAATAAAAACTAACTTCATCCTACATAAAATAAAATTATGAAATAAGGGTATGGTAAATTGATGAATCTATTTCCGAAAAAGAATTTTTTATGAAAACATAGAAAAGTAGCATAAATTTTTTTATTTTATACTATTATTTTTAAAAAAATTAAATTTAAAAAAAATTAAATAAATTTTATTTTAAAAAAGCTTGTTAAAATACATGTAATGTAGACTATAAAATTAAAGTGGATGGAAATTATATTAATCCCGAGTAAAAAGACGTTTAAAATATCTCTGAACTAAATTTAACAGCTGAATAATTGGTGATGGTCGAATATAGAGATGATAAATACGATTCAAAATTTTGCTTTTATAATAGTTAAGTACCTGAAATGGGTAAATGTGAAAATTGTACTCAAATTAAAATTTTGAAACACCCCTGTAGTTGTCAATAGGTAAACAATAAAATATTTTTTTTTATTAATTATATTTTTAATGAATATTATATAAAAAATATTTAGAATTATTATATATTTTTTAAATTATTTATAACATACTTATTTTTAAAGGCTTTATATTGCAGTGAAAGTTGTAAATAAAAGGACTGGGTTTTCCATGAAGGCAGGTGTACTGCACCAGTAAACGAAGGTGAGAAACCAAAATAAAAAAAAGATTCAAAATTAGGTATTTAAATATTATTATAATTTATTTAATAAATAACAATTTTTATTTATAAACCAATCATTTTTTACAAACTATAATTTTTAATTATTTTAGGAATTACCGGTCTAAATAATATTGGAAACACATGTTTTATGAACTCAGGTTTATAATGTTTGTCAAATTGTTTTGAATTAACTTAGTATTTTTTATCTGATCTTTATGAAAATGATTTGAATATAGATGCCCCTTTAGGAACTAAAGGAGAATTAACATAATAATATGGAAGATTAATTTATAATTTATGGTTTGGAAATTAAGATTCTTATGTTCCAAGAAATTTCAAAAAAATCCTATCTACTTACCACAAAATATTTTAAGGTATTTTATTTAATAAAAATTTTTTAAATTACTTTTTAAAATTTTAAAAAAATTGAAATTTTTAGGATATAATCAGCATGATTCTCAGGAATTCCTGACTGAATTATTATCATCTATGCACGAGGATCTTAATTTAATAAAATAAAAATAATTCAATGAAATTTAAGTAAAAAACACTAAAAAATATACTAATTTTTGCATTTTAAAATTTAAATTCATTAAAATACTATTAGGATGATGCTGGACCTTAAGAATACTGGGAAAATTTTGCTTAAAGAAATAATTCAATAATTTCTTAAAATTTTAATGGGTAATTCAAAAGCCAACTAACTTGTCCCGATTGTAATAGGCTATCCATTACGTAAAATATTATAATTAATAGTTTATACAAATATTTTATATATATTTAAATATATAAAAAAAATATAAAACATTTAGATATGATCCTTACTATATGGTTTCATTACCTGTTCCTTAAAAAGATTCAGTTAAAACTCTTAAACTTACATTTATTGATGTAAATAATGACAACTACTTCACTGATTTAGAGATAAATTATAACAAAGCTGAAAAGCCAACTATGTCTATTTTATTAGTAAAAAAGATATAAATACTTTTATAATTTATAAATTTTTAAAAAAATAATTCTATAATATATTAAATTAGACATAGATAAAAAAATTAGTTAAATGCAATGACAAGTAATTTTCATTATAACTAACTGGAAAATATTCATATGATTAGGATGTTTGACTATAAGATGAAGCTTAAGATATTAAAAAGAAATCTAGGTTTAGATCATTAATAGTAAGAAATTATACACCCTCTGAGTTAAAACTTTTGAATGAAAATTAGTAATAATTACATAAAATCGATAAAATTCTTAATTAGTTATAATTTTTTATTATTAAGAATTTTAATAAAATTATTAATAAATATTTTATATATATTTTTAGAGGTGAAATAATGCAAATTACTATTACTCATAAAAAATAAGAAAAGAATTACAGTTCATTTAAAGAAACATTGGTTCCTTTAATTAAATATTATTTCAATAAAAATCTTACTTTCAAAGAATTACATCAATAAATATTTTTAATGTTTAAGAATTTTGTTAGTTAAAGTTATGATGAAAATTTAGATTTAGATTAAAATTTACAAAATTTACTAGCCATAGAATAAAATGAAAATGATAAAGAATAAGATGTGGAGAGCTAAAAAAGGACTCCTATATATAAAATTACTTTTGAAAGTAAAAGTGGGTAATTAATACAAATAGTTATCAAATTATTTACTTTATTTGATAAATTTTAATATATAAAAATTTATAAAACTAATTTTTATAAAAAAAAAAAAAAAGAATGGATGACTGTATGTTTTGCGAATAAAGGTATTGTAGAGATTGCTTACTATAATATACAGACAAATTCACTCTATAAGTAAAATCATAATAAAATAAATAAATTTAAGAAATATTTATTTTTTTATATTATTGTACTTAATATATAATAATTTTATTTAATTTAGGATATATACAATAATTATGAGAAAAATTCTTATAATAAAGATTTTTGTCCGGAATTTGAAATTGAATGGTTAAAATATGATGAAAAATTCAATGATGAAAATGAATCTAATATATTCAAAGTTTAAAAAAATCTTTAGGACATAGAGAAAAGTAAAAAATTAAATAATTAAAGAGAAAAAATTGAAGTTGAAGATGAATAAAAATGTGATGAAATTTAAAATGGAGCTGCTGCAGTTTAAGAGGAATAGAAAGTTGATACCGAATTAGAATATTTAAATTTAAATGGGTATCAAAAATAATAATAATAAGAATAAAAAAAAATGGATTTATATGCCTGTTTAGATCATTTCTAAACCCCTGAAAAACTGGATGAATTTAACGAAGTTTATTGTAGAAATTGCAAAGTAAAAAATTATTATATTTTTATACTTTATATATTTTATAATTTATATTTAAGTAATATAAATTAAAACATGATAATTTTAAAAGGAACATAAATTGATGGAAAAATAAATGAATATTTATTCTGCCCCCTAAATAATGATTTTCCATTTCAAGAGATTTTACAGGAAAAACCATAATTCGGCTTTTATGAAAAAAATTTAAACAAATATAGATTTTCCTATAGAAGGATTAGACTTAACTAAATATGTTCTTAGTAAATAAAATCCAGGAGTTTTCGATCAAAATGTAAAATAATTATATTTTAATTTAATTTTAAGAATATAGAATTTTTCTATAATAAATATAAGTATAATTATTATTATATTAAATATTTTTAATAAATTAAAAAAATAAAAAAATTATTTATAGAATATAGAAAGTAATGAAAATGAAAATCAAGATTAAAATTTAATATATGATTTATTTGGTGTCTCAAATCACTCTGGGTCTTTGATGTCAGGACATTATACTGCTTATTGTAAAAATCCTTTGAATTAAAAATGGTACTATTTTAACGATAGTTCTGTTTCAGAAGTTTTCGATATAAATAGTATCATATCAGAATAGGCCTATGTTTTATTTTATAGAAAAAGAAATAGTTAATTAACTTTTGAAGAATTATAAAATTAAATATATGATAGATTATACCAAGGTATGGAAAATAAACCTGAAATAAAATACCCCATTACACCACTAGATTCTATTCTTTAAGAAGAAACATAATAGATGGTAAATGGAGTATAAAAGTAAAATAATAAGGAAGATTAAAATTAAATTTGAAAATAATAATAAATTAAAATTTAATTTAATTTAAACATGATGTTTTATACCCACATTTTTATTTTATTATTTTTATTTTTTAAAAAAATTTTAAATATATAAAATTTATGTAAGTTTATATTATACCTTAAAAAAGAATAAATATTATAATATTAGTTTAATTGTTGAACTTAAACTTTTGTTAAAAATAATTATTATCTATTATGACTATTCTATATTTTAAAATAGTTAAACTTTTAAAATACTCATTTCATTTAAAATTCTATTAATTGTTTTATTAATAATACATATTTTATTAATTCTATTAATTATATGGTGGTATAAATTGTCTTTATTATTACTATTATTATTAAAGTTAAATTAACTGTTATTATGTTAGCATTTATTACTAATTATTTGGGTTTTAAACATTATATTATTAATTAGGAAATCTTTATTACCCTTGTTATTATGGTTATTAAGATGGTATTTATTATTAATAATATGATTAAACGTAATTTTATTGTTAAGGTTACTATTGCTATTATTACTATTTTTATTGTTATTATTATAAGTATTATTGTTGTAAATTCAATTATTATTAATTTTGCGTATTTGATTGTTATTAATTCGGTTATAAACCATAAGGTTATTGTTAGTATGGTTATTGAGGCTTGTTTTAATTAAGGTATTATTGTTGTTATTGTTATTATATGTTACCACTTTTAGATAAATTTTGGCCTTAATATATTTAATTATTTTATAAACTTTATTGTTTAAGGTCCTGAGAATTTTATAATTTTTATAATTATTATTATTATTGTTATTATTATGTTTGAAGTTGCTGTTATAATAATTAGTATTGTTAAGGAGTTAGCTATTACTATTATGTTATTTATTAAGGAGTTGATTACTGTTAAGTTTATTAATTATCTAAGGGTTTTTTTTAGGGAGTTTAATTACCTTGTTATATATTTGGAGGGTTTTGTAAAATCTTATTTTGTTAAATACCTTACTATTATTATTATAAATTTAAATCTTATAATTATTTATTGGAATTTTCTTTATTTTGTAAAATCTAGCCTTTTAATTAGTTGGATTTTGGCATAGGAGATTAACTTAAATTAGTATTTTATTACAAAGAATTTTAATTAGTAGGATTATTATTGTTTTATATTTAATCATTCATAGATTTTTAAGATTATTATTATTTAATAACTGATCGATTTAAATCACTTTTGGCACTAAGTGCTTGTTATACTGGTTATGGAGGTTACTCTATCTCAAATTACAAATTTTCTTTGGTCAATATTTTTAAGTTTGGTTTAAATACCTTTAAATAAAATGTATTTATTTAATTAAAATTTTTAATATCATTTTTTAATTACTTATTCTTCTAACAACTTTGCTATTTTTCTAAAAGCAAATGGACTAAGTTTTGTAAAATCTAAAATAAAATCATCATTTATTACTTTAACAGCTTCTTAATTTATTTCCATAATTCTATTTAAAATTAAAAGCTGAGAACTTCTATAAACAAATCTTATGTTTATAGAAAATCTATTCATTTCTTAAAAATATAGAGGAAGATGAGGATTTTTTTTTACTTTTTCTTTTGCTTTCTTAAAATTAGAAAAAATTAAATATCTTTAAAAATTTATTTTCATATTAAGTAATTAGATATCAAAATATATTAATAATGTAAAATATCTAAATTACTTCATCAAATTAAGGTTAAAATTAAATTTATAAATGAGAAAAATATGTTTTTATTTAATTGTGGAAATTTTTTTCATGTTAATCTATAGTTTTGTGTATTTCATTTGCCTCTAAATTAAAGTTTCTTGCATTGTCATAAATTAATTAAACATCATCTAAAAAGTCTTCACTATAATGGTATCTTTATTAATATATATATAAGAAAAATTAGTTTATAGAAAATTTATTTAAAATTTCCTAATATATTTTACCATGATTAATTTAATATTAAATAATACATATGAAAAGTTTTTTTATATTTTATATTTACATTTAATTTTATAATTTTTCCTCAACTTTAGCTAAATCCATAGGGTTTTCAATGACACCATCATAATCTGGATAATCAATTCTAGAGACTGCAGTTTTGAAATATTTGGAATTTGTTAATTATTTTAAATGTCTAATTATTTCTATTAATCTACTTTTAATTTCAGGTAGTATACTATGTTTAGCTTATTTAGTGAAAATTAAACTTGATTTAAAGTTCTGGTTTTGCGAAGTTTATGACATATATAAAAGTGTGAATGATTTATACAATAAGCGTTTATCTTTTTTTTAATTGTATTTTAATATATTATTATTTTTAGATATTTTAAATATAAAATATATTTTTTTTGGATTTTATAAATTATATAAATTAAGAAATAATTTGAAGAAATTAGAAAATTAATATAGTAAATAGAAAAATTCTATCAATCTGAAAAGTATAATTAATGTTATAAACATTTATTTTTATTATTTAATTTGAATAAAAAACAATAAATTCTGAAACTTTTGTGAAGAAAAATAGATGGTGAATTAAATTATTCTCAAATTAATATACATGGATTTAAAATATCCTAAAGTATAAATTTTTATAGTATAATATTAATAAACAATTATATATATGATAAATAATTTTAATTATAAGATTAATAAACATTAACCTATTTAAAAATAAACATACTAATTAAAACTATCTTTATATTATTAATTTTTAAAATAATTAATTAAATCAAAAGTTTGGTGATGATATTTAATGAGGGGGGGATAAATAAATTAATTAATTATAGTAATTAATTTTAGTTTTTAATTGAAACCTTTACTATAAATATTGTTGTTTTTATTATTTTTTTATTTTTTCTATCATTCTTAAAAGTTAGCCTGAATACACTAAGAGACATTTTAAAACTAGGCAGTATTAAATTTAATATAAACAGCACTTCCTTATGAATTTTAGATTTATAGCAATAAATTAAACAAAACATTGGCTACATTTTCTAATTCACTCTATTAATATCCAGTAAGTTAAATCATATCTTCTTCCCAAAAATTAGTAAGTTCCATATTTTTCATTTTTTTGACAGTTAAAATACTGGCAGAGGCAATTAAAGAAGGTTTTTAATTGTAAAGTTAGGGGTCATGAAGGCCTAATTAAAGTAAAAATCGGGCTAAATTATTTTATTATTCAGATAAAGCTTAAAATTAAGAGTAAGCTTCCATAAATTTAAGAGAAGTAGGAGAGGTCAAAGTAAACCCAATTTTGGAAATTATTTTTCCTTCTATGTTTACCATATCTTGTTTTTTGAAGTTCATTCTTCGGGCAAAGTCGCCTAAAGAGGGAGGATAAATTTCTTCGTATTTTGCGGCCATAAAAAGAGCTGTTCCCCCTATAATTTAGTGAATAGGCTGGTCCAAAGTTTTTATATCTTTTCTTTAGGCTATGAATCTGTCATATATATTAATGGCTATGTGAATTGTTTCACACTTTAACTTAAAAAAATCGGAAACTTCTATAACCCAGTCGACAATTGAGGCTCTAATAACGTTAACTAGGTACTGAGCAGGAAGGTAATTACTCTAAAAATGTTAAATATTAGATTAATATTAAATATTTATAATATATAAATTAAAAAAAGATATAAAAAAAAAATTAAGAGCTTATAAATTAAAATTTAAAAATTTTATAGTAATTTGTAAAAAAAAGTTACCTCAATGCTTTGTAGATATTTTATTATTTAGTGGCTGTATTCTGTGACCTGTTGGGGATCTTAACTTTATTTTTAGTCTAAATAGTGGGAAAATTCTTCAAGTGTCAGTTATTTTTTTTAATATTATTATTAGTTTTTATTATTGCTTGGAATAATAAATTAATTAATATTTTGAAAGCTGTTAAAATTTTAAATTTTTTAGTTATTATTTTCATCATAAATATTTTTTTAAATGTCATTAAAATTTCTGGCATTTTGTCCTTCCTCTTATACTTCCATATAGTTTTATTATTTTTATTATTTTTAATATTACTATTATTTAAATTAGGGATTACCTTCAACATCTATCTTTTTATTATTATTATAATATTATTAATCAATATGATGATTTTCTTATTCATTTTCCATATTTTAAGTTTCTTCTTCTACATATTCTTCTTCTAATTTATTATTATTTACATAATTTTTGTTATTATTGACTTTTTTGTGATTAATTTGATTTTTGAATTATTAAATTAAATTTTTATTTGGCACAAAATCTAGTTCATTTTCTTCGTTTTATTACTATTTTAAATTATTTTACATTTGATTAAATTCTTATTAACTTTTGGATTTTTATTACTATGAAATTTCGGCCAAATCTTCTATATATATGGAAGAAGTCATTTTATTATTCAAATTATTTTTCTATTCATAAAAAATTTCTTTATCTGCAGATAAATCATTATTATTTTATTAATTTTAATGTAGATTGAATGTATTTTCTGAGGAAGAAGCTTGCATAATATAATTCCCTTTTTTAGAAATACAGTCAGAATTTTGGGTAGAAAGATGAGAGATGGTTTTTTCATTTGATTACATTGAGTTTCCAGATATTTTGTAATTTAATTTGACAGCTTCCATGGAGATCTTTTAGAAAAAATTTATAATTAAATATATTTACTCAATATATATGAAAAAAAATTTAAAAATTAATGTTGGAGTATTAAAAATAAAGTTAATAATTTCTCAATTAAATTCAATAAATGTTTCTAATATTGGCTATAATGTTAATAATCTTTTAATAAAAACAATGTAGTTATTTACAGTTTGAGAATTGGCGAAATTTGAAAGGTCTTTTCCAAAAAATCTTGAATCGTGTGCTTGTTTGAAATAAGATTACTGTTATTAATTTAATTATTATTCCATATTATTTTTTATTATTTTTAATTTTAAAAAGGGTAGTATATAATGTAAATTAGTTTTTTTGTTAAATTGTTTAGGTCTATAAATTGAAAAGTAGTTTTTTTATTTTAAGCTGGTTTAAAGTTAGCTAAAAAAAATTTATTTGTTTTATTAATTATTTTTTTTTTTTTTTTGATTTTTTGTTTTTTATTTGTTTTTTCAAAGTTTATGAATATATTTGATTTAATTAATTTTTATATGTAAACTAATAGGAATTATACAATAATATTCCCTCTTCTATACTGTTTAATATTTTATGAAATGATTTAATTTGATTTTAAATATGCTTAATATGTTTTTGTTTCTAATTTGAAATATAATTCAATTTTTAAATTCAATTCAATTAATTTGAAGACATCTAAAGTTCACTATGCTAACAGATATTATAAAATGCCTTAAATAAATGTGTTATTTAAAGTCATTATATAAACAAAATGTAAATATCTAATTTTAAATAGCCGTTTTATAATAATTTACTATTAATATTCAAAGGCAAATTTATAATTATACTTTTTTTGATTTTATACCAATATACTTCTATTTTAAAATAATTTTTTTAATTTGAATTACGACACATAAATAATTAAGTTTATTTTAAGCTATTATTAAATATATGTATTTGAATAGATAAAATGATATATTATAGTCTTTAGATAAAATTTATTTTTACATATTAAATTCATGTATTAAATATAAATTAAATTAGATAAAGGCATGTTTTTTTTTTTCAAATAATAAAATGGTTATTGATAATTTATTTTTTATATTAAAGTTTGTTTTATATTATAAAAAATATTATTTAAAGATATTTATTTTAAAATTTTTATTTAAATTCTCTTAATAATTTTCTGTTTACGAAGATAATGTATATTATAAAATAAATCTATTTTTTTTTTTTAAGAAAATATAAAATTTTGATACCTTTAAATAAATTTGAATTTTATAGCTTTTTTTAAATTTTACACTATATATTTACTAAACTTTTTATATACAAAAATTTATAAAAGAAAATATTTGTTAATTTAATATTATATATACCTTTAAAGGTGGCTATTAAAAAAATTAATTAATATTAAAAAATTTATGATGAAAATTATAAATGAAATAATATCAACTGTAATATAGTAATTAATTTTTAATTTTTAATATTTATAATTTATTTTATTTGTTATTTTCAATCTAATTCTTCTTTGATTTCATTTATTTATTATTAAACAAATGGTGTTGATTTTTCCATTGCTAAATCTGAAACACTAACTTGTAATTTATTGTAATTAATTTAAATATTTTTTATATCTGTTTTGCTATAGTTGTTTTATGATGTCAATAAATCGTTATTCAGTGTATATTATATTGTCTCTCTCTTTTAATATAAAAAATTATTTAGAATAATTTAGTTATATTTAAATTAAAAATATTGATTATTATAATTTATTATCATAAATATACTATTTTTTCCACCTTTTATAATTTTTTAAATAAATTCAAATTTTGAATTAAACTCATTAAAATTAATATATTAAAAAAGTAAAATTATTAATGAAATAAAAATAAAACAAATATTAAATTATTAAATATTTTATTACTTTACCTATAAAAATTGTTTTATATTCTTATTTAATCAAAATTTTTAAATAATTTTTACATTTTAAATGTAGAATGAATTTGAATATTTTTATTAAATTTTTATTACAGTACTTTGTTCTAATAAATTTGAATTTTTAAATTTAATTTATTTGAAAAAAAAAAAAACTCTGTTTATTTAAATTTTTAGTTTATTTATATTAAAAAAGTAAAAAAAAAATTAATATTCTTATTTACAAAAAATTTAAAAAAAAGTTAAAAATAATTATATTTATGAATTTTATTATATTTCAATGTTAGTTATATATGATAATATAATAAATTATTGAATATTATTACCCTATTTTTACTGTTTTTTCTAGAGCTTATAGGAGTAGAGCCAAGATCCAAATTGGGATTATAGGGCTATATTTTTTTAGATTCACCATAGTTAGACCGTATTGACTATTTTCTAGACGACCTTTTCATGTTGTTACTAGAATTTGAAACTCCTAGCTGTTATTTTTTTTTTTTTTTAGCAGTTAATTATTATTGTTTTTACAACATTTCTTCTTCTTCTAGTTGTTATTAAAGCTCTAATTTTTAAATTATTTTTTATTGAATGTCCTAAAGTTGTTTTTATATGTTTTCGTCGCTTTCTTATATCGGATCTATTAGTTCGTTTATACCAATTCTATCATAAACCTAATTTATAAAATACAATAAAAAAAATTTTAGTTAATTTGGCCTTATTTCTATTTACTTATATTTATATATTTTTAAGCTTTTTAAATACATATATAGATACTAATATATATATATATATATTTATTTATTTATTTATTTATTTATTTATTTATTTATTTATTTATTTATTTATTTATTTATTTATTTATTTATTTTTATATTTACATCTTCAAAAATAGTAAGATCTAAATTATCTAAACGTTTTAATTTTTTTTTTTGTTAAAGTATACACTAATTTTATAGCTCATTTTTTAGTTATAATTCTTGAATTATTTATTCATTTTGTTCTTGTTTTTATTACATGTTTTTTATATCATCGCCCAAAGAGAAACTTAAATTTTGAAACTCTTTCAATTTAGATTCTAATGCTTAATAGCTTAATTTGTTTACATTAAGTTCAGAAGTCAATTTTTTATTTTCCTAATTTACTGCATTTATTTGTTAGATATAGTTGTTGTATTTTTCTTCCTTTTATAAAATTTATTTATTATTACAAATATTTTAAATTTATTAATTTAATATTTATTTTATTAAATACTTACATTTTCTCTCATTCTTTGACTAAACAATATTCTTTAATTTTCCAGTTCTTTTTTATATTTTTTATTTATATTTTCTAATTCTATTTAATTCATTTAAATTTCTTTTTATAAATTCATCTTTTATTCTTCAAATGTGTCATTAATATTTTCAGTTTATTTTTTTTAATTTTGAATATAAACTAATATTTTTTAAAATAAATCCTAAAATGATTTTGCACACACATAAAATGGTGGACTATTTAGTTCCTAATCCATATCTCTCATATCTTTAAAATTAAATAAACTATTTTATTATTGTTACTAAAGATTTTGTATCTATTTTGAATTAAGATCATTTTAAGTACTAGATTTTTAAAAATTACAATTAAGTAAATTTTATTATTATAAATTATTTAATCCCTGCTAAATAAGCTAATCTACAGGTTTATTTGTGCAAAATAAAGAGGCATTTGTTAAATTAATCATATCAACATTCTCGCAAATAATCATTTTTTTTATAATATCATAAAAAGTATTCATCTTAGATCCAAAATTATTTTATAAACTATTATTATGAGTAAATAAATATAAAATTAACATATTTATGAAAGCATTTAAAATGATATAAAATTTACTTTTTTAACAAACCCAGTAATTTCAAAACTTTTTTTACTAATTTTAATGATATCTTTTAATTTTATTTGTCATAAATTTCTTAAATAAGATTTAGATGTTACATTATATCTATCTAAATAGTAAAATAAATAAATATAAAAAAATTAAATATAACTAATGATATAGAAATACTAGATTTTTAAAAATCATTATTTTAAAATAAATGTATTTTTTACCTATTTTTATCTAAAATTTTTAAATTCCCCATTTGTTACTTTTTAAGTTAATTATGGGTCAATTTAAGAGCGGTATGTTTTTTCTTTACTTTTACTAATTTTTCTTTACATAATATTTTTATTATTATTTTAAACAGTTAGGCTTTACTTTTATAAGCTAATACTATAATTTCCATTTGGAGATATATAATTATCAACAAAATTTTGTTAGTTATCATTTATACAACTGCTGTTTGCCATTTTGTTTTTTTAATTTTTAATAATGGAAAAAGACTAATTTAAACTAGTAGGAATTTTTTATTTAAAGGTATTTTCCAAATTTTTATCAATGGCTGTGTTATTTTTTTAAAAATCATTACTTTCACTGTAATTTATACTTTTGTTTTATAAATCTTTGTTATTAAAATTTTCTAACGAGTCTTTTTAGATTTAGTGTTTATTTTATTGAAAATTATAATTTAAATTTATTTAATTTCCTTAATTTATAATTGGACTTAAATTTTTAGATTATAAATAACTTTCTTTCCTTTTATAATTCAAATTTTGTTCATTATTTGTTTACTCCAAATTTGTATTTTACGTTGGTTTCATGGCTTCTGTTTTTTTTTCAAAATATATTTCTTGTCCATTTTTTCCACAAAAATTTTTTCCTTTTGGACTTGCTATGTTATTTAAAAATTATAAATGATTTAAATAATTATTTATATAATATAAGTTATTTTATATAAAAATCAATAAATTAATTCTAACTTTTATTATAAAATAAAAAACTATTTCTACAACTATACATAATATTTATATAAATACTTTAACTAAAATAAAATGATTTTTTATTTTTTTATTTTTTACTAATGACAAAACTTTTATAAGGTTTAGAATTTCTGAAAAAGCCTAAGCTATTGGTTTTGTTTATTTGATTACTAATATTTTAATTGCTTTTTTTATAGAATTCATTTTATGTAATATTATTTATTTTATCGGTATCTAAATTATTAAAGTTATTGCTTTAAGTTTTTTTATTTGAAACTTAATCGTTAATACTAGATATTTTTTTTAATTGGTCTATTATTTGCTGAGTTTATTTTTCATGATTTATTTCTTTTTCAAGCATCTAACTAATTTTAAATTCTAATGTATAAAAAAAAAGGTATAAACTGTAAAAAAAATGTATATTTTTTTTTAATATTTTGAATATAAATATATTAAATTAAAAAATTATTGAATTTTAGTAGTTTTAAATTTATTAATTTTTTCTACATTTTTTTAATCTATCTTGATCATTCATTATCTTTATATTTATTTTATTTATTTATTTTATAATTTCGAGTTTTATAAAAAAAATAAAAAATATACTAAAATTGGGATATATACTAAGTTATTCGACATATTAAATATAAAAAATATTTGTAATATTTTGTTTCCATAAAATTAGTATGCAGCTTCATATATCATAATAATAATATTAAATTAATATTTATTATATGGTAGAATAAAATACCAATTTTTAAAAAATTATATATAATATAATTATTAAAATAATATTAAAATAATAATTTACTAGTATTGTATAACTTATTAGAAGCAGCAAAATTTAGTAGTACTATTGATCAGAATTTTTTACTATTTATTAAGTATTTATAATTAATTATATAAAGAGTAAATATATGAAATTTTATTATGGTAAATACTTCTATAATATTAAAAGAATATTTATCTTTTCAATAAATTATAAACTCTATATAGAAAACAATGAATAATATTAATTTTATATTAATATTTTTATATAAATTTTAAAATAGAAAAACATAAGTTATTAATAAATATTTGTGCATCTTAATAATTTAAAAAAAAAGTGAATAAAAAATAAAATAAAAATAAATTTTTCTCTAAAAAAAATAAAAAAATATTAAATAAATAATTTAAATTACTTTTTTCTAATAATAATAAAAAATAGTTAATAAAATGGGAAGTAGTTGTTGCAAAGACGGGGACAAATATGATTAAAAATACGAAACAAAAAGTGTAGCCAAATCTGAGTAAATGTTAGACCAGTCTTATAATGGAGTTGAAATAATCGTAAAAAAGGCTGAAATTTTAAGAGAAAAAGCCGAAGCAATAGTACTCGGCACAGACCTTTATCTTTTAAATTAAAATTCTTTTTCTTAAACTGACGAAGAAAGAGAAGCCATAAAAAAAGTTTACGAATAATACAAAGGAATGAACGATAATGAACAATAATAATTGGGAAATGCCACGGAAAAAGTTGTTAATTATGGAGAAGCCGTAGAAACAAATATTTAACTAAAAAATAACTAAAATATAAAATGTATAATTTCCGTTTCTTTGCCTTTGTGGAGGGGCGGCAACAAATAAGAGTTAAAATATTTGTAAGAGGGAATAAAAAATGCCTTGTTAAATGGCGGTAAATTTGAAAGTTTAGCTTTTACAGATATTGCTAGCGGAATTTTCGGATTTCCTAAACAAGAAGTTGCCGAAATTTTGACAAATTAAATTAAATTATACTTAGATTAGTAGGGAGGACAGTCTTAACTGAAAAAAATTTATGTTGTATTGAGAGATGATTCGACAATTTTATAATTTGAAAGAGAAATTAAAAAAATGATAGGTATTTATTAAAAAGATTAAGATAATGAAAGTTGGACCAATTCCTAAATTAGAACATACTAATAAGATTTGATAAAACCTATTGGAAAAAAATAAAATTCCATGGACAATGTTGATTAAGCCTTAAAAGAATAAAATGAAGTTAAAGCTTAATTAATAGAAGGTTAGGTCTGAGTTTTGAGAATTTATTTGATTTATTTTTATATATCTAATTTATATAATAAGATTGGTATTTGGTGAAATTAATAATTTCAAATAATTTATTCTAGATATCATAAATTTTTAAGTCTTGTTTAAAATATAAATACAAAATTAAAAATATAAAAGTAGCAGTAGAAAATTTTCGAAGATCAAACTTAATTAATTGATTTAAAAAAATTCTATTCTAAAAATTTTATAAATTGATAAATATATATATAATATTTGGTGTAAATTTAATATATTAAAAAAATTTATTTGCTATATTATTTATAATAATTAAAAGAAGTAAAAAAATTTTATTATATATATAAATAGATATCAAGTACATTACAAATACGCCTATTGAATAGGATACTAACTATGAAAAAAAAATATATTAATCTTTTTAAAAAAAAATAATAATAATTACTAAGTTGAATTAATAGAATATATAAGATATTATAATTAAAATAATATTTCATAAATTTAAATAAGAAAACAAAAACAAAAAAACAAGATTAGATAAATTTATTATTTAAAAAGATTATAATATATATAATGGCATAAAATTAATGTAAAATGGAGGTTTTAGTTCCAATAGCTGATGGATTTGAGGTATTTATTTAAAGTTATTCCTAAATAATTTAAAATTTTATAAATAACGCTCAAATTTATTTTTTTATTTTAATTAATATTTAAAAATTATAATAAAATTATTGATTTTAACTTATATACAATAAACATTAAAATTAAATATTGACATAAATAGGAAGTGGAAGCTTTAAGTATAGTTGATGTTTTACGAAGGGCAGGTGCAAATGTTACTTTAGCTTCTATTATGGGATTAAATAGTCCTAATATTATTAAAGTAAATAATATATTTGTTATTTTTTATAAATATATATATAAGAAAATTGGAAATGATTCAACCAATTTAAATTAAAATCGATCATTTAAAATTTTTTAATTAAAATTAAATATAATTTATCAATTATCAATTCATTACAATTTTGTCGCATTTAGTCTGCAAGAAATGTAAAAATTTTGACTGATGACTATTTTGAAAATTGTGAAAATTTATAATATGATTTAATTGCATGCCCCGGTGGTATGCCTAATGCTGAACATTTAGGAAATCATAAGGGCTTAATAGAAAAATTAAAAAAACAAAAGTAACAGTAAAAGTGGATAGCTGCTATTTGTGCAAGTCCATATTATGTATTATAAAAAAATGGGCTAATGGACGGGGAAGAGGGTAAATAAAAATACAATAACTTTAATTTTAATTTATTGATTGAAAAAATCTAAATAATCTATCTATATTTTTCACTATTTATTGGTTATTTAAATTTACTTTTCTATTTTTTTTCCTAAAAAAGGCACTTGTTTTCCTGGCCTTCATGATAAATTCAATAGTAAATCAAAAATAAATGAAAGAGTTGTGGTTAGTAATAAACTTATAACATCTTAGGGGGCAGTAAATATAATTATAAGTTATTTATAATAAATACAAATTTTATGACTTTATCTTATTTATTTTATAAAAAAGGGTACATCTTTAGAATTTTCTATTATGTTAGTGGAAAAACTTTTTTCACCAGAAAAAGCTATTTAATTGGCAAAATCTATGGTTATTAAGAGATGAAAATGAATAAATAAAAATTTTATTTATCAAATATTATTTTTAAAAAATTTATAATTTTTAAAATTATACTATTAAAATAATATACTTATTCTGTATATATTGTGAAAATATTAAATTTTAACAAAATAATTTAATTTTATAAATAAAAATAAAAATAGCATGATTTGCCCAATTTTATATTTAAATATTGAAATAATACTATTACTTATTAAAATTCCGCTTTTTTTTAATTTAAGTAAATCAAGAATTGATCAAATTTGCTTAAAATTTGGAATATCTCTCTTGATATACAAAAATAAAAATAAAAATACTTTAAAAATAATCTAAAAACAATTAACATAAATTTCACAAATCTTTTAAAAATGGAGTAAGATTAAATAAAAAATAGAGATTTATTTAAATAAAATGAAGAAAATAAAAAAAATTTATTCAATTATAATGATTCATAGAATTAAATTTAATTTAATGATGAAAATAAGGATCCTAATTGCAATAATCAAAAAAATCCATATTAGGATTAATACAATAATGATAAATAATTGGCACAAATTATGGATTTTAAAAAGGACAAACAAAGAATAGAAATAAGGAAAAAAAAAGTTTAATAGCAGTTGTAAGAATAAAGGAGTAAAATAAAGAGATTTGCAGCAAAAAGTATTTAAAATTTTAAGCATAATATTTTTAAATAAATTTCAAATACTTATAAATAGCTTAATAAGTTTAAATGAGTAGTAATTTTTATAAAAAAACATTTTTTAACTATTATATTATATTTTCATCTCTATATTTTTTTTATTTTTCTTTATAACCTAAATCTAAGACTTACCTAAAATTATTATATTTTTTAATAATTATATTTTATTTGATAAGGTAAATTTTTGTGCATGATAAATAGTTTTAATTAGAAATTATAGAAAATTTAAATATTTATATATTTTTATTTTATTTTATAGGTTTTGATGTTAAAGCCTTTGAAGATATTTTAGGGTATTTAAAAAATGTTAGCACTATGTAAATTGATGAAATAATAGCAAGATTTGATTAGCTAGGCAGTTTTGATTATGATGAAAACCAAGAATTTGAAGATTATTACGCTAAGACTTTAATTCCAAATAAAAAATACAACAGCCCTCTAATTTTAGATGTTATATTTTAAGTTTTATAAACTTATAAACAATACAATAAAATTATGTTTGCATCTTATAATTTACTTGAAGATTTGACATGCTCTAGTTAAATTTGTAGTGATATTATTACTAAAAAATTTCAAAATGTAAATAGATATATAAAAAATATAACAATGTAATTTATTCATAATTAATTTATGAAATTTTTCGCTATTTTTTTATAAATTTTTTTAATATACATGATATATTAATATTAAATAAATACATAATTATTAAATTGTATAAAAATATATGTATCTTATAACATTTAATTATTTAGCAAGTTTTACTGTAGTTGAATAATTGTAAAGATGATGAAATTGTGTTAAAATCATATGCTATATTAAGTAATTTGGCAGCTGATTAATTTAAATTTACGAAAAAAGAGTTATCTAAATTATACATATATAATCACTTATAAAAATATTAGTTAATTGACAGGGAATTTATGGAATAATAAATCTAATTAGTATCCAATTATAGTTTTAATGAGTTTCTTAGCGTAAAAGAAATTTAAGAGGGATTTAAAATTATTGCTAAATTTTTAGACATGATTTCTAATGAAAATTTTGACTTTATGCCAAGTGATACCGAAGAAGAGAGGTAAAAAAAAATGGGTATACAAAAGTTTCACGATTTGTTAGTTATTACTTTAGGTAAATTTTAATAAAATTTTAATTCACTAAAATATTAGTTTTTAATGATTAAATAATTTCTGTTCAGTGATATAATAGAATTAATTAATTAAAATTCTAATTTAATTCTAAATAATTCCCTAATTATATTTTGAATAAATGTTAATTCAAATTTTTAAAAATACTCTAAAATCTTTAATAATTTAATAATTATATTAGAGTCATTTGCTAGGCTATTAGAACATTTAGTTGCATATAAAGGTTTAGAAACTTATTAATTTGATGAACCAAATCACATAATAGATTTAATTTTTACAGTTTTCGTTAAAAAAGTATGCCTTGATGATGTAAGACCCGTAATTAAAGAAGTTTTTTAATATATGTCATTATATGAAGAAATAGGAGCCAGCTTTTTTTAGGAATATAAAAGTTATTTCGTTCAATTATTTGAAATAGACTTCACATTTATAAGTGTTTTCACTGAAGCTTTATTATAAAATGATATTCATAATAGATATTTAATAAGAGAGTTTTTAAGTTTAAAACCCAACATATTTGACGATTTGATTTAGAAAATAGCAAAGTACTTATTTATTTATTAATTTAAAATTAGTTAACAAAAATATATTAATTTTATTAAATCTAATTTATTTTATACTTATTTTACTCAGATAAAACCATACCACAAATTAAGAAAGAATGAAGGCTTTAAAATTTTTGGAGGCTTTTTTAGACCACCAAACTTACAATATAATAGACTAATATTTAAATAGTGTACATATAATGGATGCAATTGCTTTAAATTTGGATTAACAATCGGATCCAAGTTTAAATAATGATATAATAGAAACTGCTTTAGAAGTTTTAAGCGGAATTTTAGACCATGGTTAATAATTAGCTTTATTGTAACAACAAGATGAAGAGTAAACAAATTAAAATAAGGAATAATAATAAAATACTACAGATTTAAATAAATATAGAAATAGAGGATAAGAGGTAGGTATACCTTAACTTTTAACCTACTTATGTGAAGGAGTTTAGCATGAAGATATTGCGCAAAGAGCTTCTACTATATATGATTAATTTTATTCTGATTTATATAATTGAATGTAGAAAAAATTATTTATAATATATCAGTATTATTTTTATAGAATATTTTTTTTATATTTTTAATTATCACTATATATAGATTCGAATATTAAATATTAAAATAATTATATATTTTTAATAAATTTTATTTTGCTTTTTATTAAATTCAATTGAAGTCAAATTGAAATGAAATAAATCAAATTAAAATATTGATGTCAATCTATTTTATTAAAAAAGTTATCAAAAATATACATTTATAATATTTTATACTAATAAAATGTATAGTATTAGTTTAAATTAGTAATTTGATTCTAAAATATTTAGAAATTCATTAATTATATTAATTAAATAAATAATATCTATGAATTAATAATTATAAACTTTTTAAGAATTGAAACAGTCCAGTGAAATGCCAAATTTAAATATTCATAAAAAATTTAGATATAATTAAAATTATTTTTAAATTGAATGTTTATATGTATATTATTAATAAATATTTATTAATACATTACATATTAAAACAAAATATTTATTATTTTAAAAATATTATTAAATTTGGTGTAGAATAATGTATATATAGAAACAAATTATAGTGATAATTTAATATTCTATTTGAAATTTTTAATTTGACATATAAATTGTATAAAATTCACATTTTCTATAAATTAGTTAATATACCATTTTTAAACTAATTTTTTAAATAGAAGATCAGCCTGCTTAATTAATGAATCAGGGAACGAGAAAAAAAAAAAATTAATTAAATAAATAAATAAAAAAAATAAAAAATATACTAATTTCTAATAATCACATCAAGATTTATATAATGATAAATTTTGAACAAAAAATGAATTTCACAAATATAGGTAACCCTCAAATACAAGAAAGCTGTACATAAGCTTAGAAAAGCGTAGAAAAAAGTCCAAAATAAAATTAAGAAAAGAAAAAGTAGAACCCTTTGGCTAATAATGTTAGATTCATTACTCGACACATTTTCCAGGAAATATTTAGGAATAAAAAAATTCAAGCGATAAAAAAATATTATTAACATGTGGAAATAATAAAAGAAAGCAGAAAAAAATAGCGATCGGATAAAAAATATGAAATAAATTACAATTCTATTGACCTGTTTTTTTTATGTGGTTTTTAAAATGAATACACTTAGAATAAAATATATAATTAAGAAAAAGATTGTATCATAATGAAAAAATTAATGAATTTGCATCAAAATAATTTGGAAGAATTTAATAAGTGTACTGAATTTATAAGGGGTGCAGTTCTAGAATTCTTATAAAATATGGACTATTTTCATAAAATAATAGTTTCTGCAAAAAAAAATAAAGTAGAGTATGATGAGTAAAAATATGAGATCATTAGGAAATAGATTATTTAATCTGTATATCAGGGAAAATAGGGGATAATTATTACAAATATATAAAGCGATAGAAAATCTATATAAATAGAAGAGGTACTTTATTTTTATATTAAATTTAATATTATAATTGTTTACACGATTTTTTTATGCATTTTGTTATATGTTAAAAATTTTTTTTTTTTATTTATGTTAGAAAATTAGAAAATATATATTGATATTTTTATATATTGGTTAATATTATTAAATATCATAATTAACTTAATAATTTTTTTCAATAAATATAATAGATATATCAAATTTTAAAAAATTTAAAATATTTTAAAAAAATTCATCTTATTTAAATATATATTTTTTTGTTATATATTTATAAATAAATTTAATTGTAATAATCGTAATTTTTTTGATTTTGAAAATTTATTTAGTATTCGTCATAACTGATTTTATTTAAAAACTATTGGATAACTATTATTTTAATACTAAATAAATTATAGTAATACACTTTTTTATTTAAATTAAATTTAATTAAAATTATCGGTTAATCATGTTAATTTTATTTGACATTAGTTTAATCAAAATACTTTATATATATGTATATTTAAATAAATTTGAACTATTCTAATAAAATTAATATTTTACTAAATAAATATATAGGTATAAATTGATAATAATTTTAATTTTAAAAGATATTAAAAATTAGAAATAGCACTGAAAATAAATATGATTATATAAGATAATTAAAATTCTTTTTTTATTCTTATTAAATTAAAATATTTTAAAAATAATGGAAAAGTGAAAATTTCATATAGATTCATTTTATATTTTTAATCTTTACTATTTTCAATAATATTAAAAATTATTACTATTTTTATTTTTATTTAATTTCAATATATACTTTATTATATTGTAAAAATTTTGTAATTAGAAAATTTTATTACTAAACAATTTTTTATACTGCTAAAATTGGTTCAAAATATATTTTCTATTAATCTTTATATTTATCTAAATATTTATTATTTAATAATATTTAGGAATATAAGTAAAAAAAAGTATTAGTAACATAATAGATAAAATAAGAATTTGATGATAAAAGTGAAGAATTATTGTTTATGACTTAAAAAAGCAATAATTTATCAAAGTCAGAATTGAGCTCAGTTAATTATTAGAAATTATAAGAGGGTTAAAAATCATTACAAAAATTTGAATTATCATAAAATATATTATAAAGCTAATAAACCAGTAAAAATGTTTAAATAAATAAAGACCATAGCAATTAAAGTTTAAATGGTATAATTATTGATAAAAATAATTATAGCCAAATTTAACCAATTACGGAAAACTAGATTTTATCTAATAAAATTTACAGTAATACCAAAATAATAAGTAATAGTTAATAATAATAAAAAGAAATGGAATCTCTATAAAAATTAATGCATATTTTTAAAAACAATAGTGAAAATGAAAAAAAGGAAATACACGCCTAATCTTAGGATATCAATTAAATCAGAGCCTATTTATAAAAAAAAGATCCCATTAGTAATGAAAGTGCACTCGGAAATTAGTCAATTATAAAAAATAACAATTAATTATCGTAAAATTGTAATAATTTTTAGGATAGTAACAATAATTAATAAACGGTAAACTATAAGGCATTATATTAAAGCACAGAATAAAGCGAAGTTTAAAATATATCTAACAAACAAAACGATTTTTCAAGAAATTTAAAAAGTATTTTTAATTTAAATAATTAAAATAATGACATGAACCAATTTTTATAACATGAATAAAAAAATTAGGTTTAACAATAGAGTACATAAAAATAATACCAGTATTTTTAGGTTTAATGTAATAATTGCCAATTAAATGAGGAAAAGTTTTAATAGTTACAACACTAATTAGAGGCTTTAGGGCTTATAGAAAAATAATACATAAATTAGATAAATAATTTAAAATAGTAGATATATGATTAACATAATTAATTTTAAATAAAAAAAAATATTTACTAAGGCTAGAATTATCCCCAGATTAGTTAAAATTAGCCAAATATAGATAAAATAATGGCTTAATAATTTTAGTAAAATAAAAGTACCTAAAATAATCATAGCCAATAATAAGTATTAGAAGATAATAAATTTTTCTAAGATTTAATTATACAAATAAAGTTTTTTTTTAATTAACTTGGTATTAATTAACAAGAAGTTTAATTTTTCACTGATTTTCCCATATTTTAGTAAATTAAAAACACACTAGATAGTCTTATAAGGCAAAAATATTTATTATTAAGCTAGGAATAAAATTAGACTTTGGAAAAACATTAAAATTTTACAGAACTTTAGAAATAAAAACAATTATTACAATTAGGCCAATTTTAATCAGATAAAAATATTGATGAATAAATTTAGAATTCAATTAAAAAATAAATTAAATAAGAAGAAGAAGGATAAAATTTAAATTTTACATCAAATGAAAATATAGATATTTCTAAATTTCATAACTATTAAAAATTTAAAGATAAAAATTAAGATTAAAGTTAAATTTAAACAGAAAATAATAATCCGGAAATTTAAAAGTAAAATAAAATTTAATTCTAACATAAATATTATTTTTATATATTTTATTGTTTTTTTTGACATTTAATATAATGCTTTTTTTTATTTTCATTTATTTATTTTTCATTAATTTTTATAAATTTGCTTTTGTAATTTAAGGGCAAATAAATAATAATAAATACATTTTTTAAATAATAGCCAAATTTATTTTATGTATTTTTATAATTAGATATTAATTAGAGTTTCAAAAGTTTATTTAGTAAGAATTAGGATAAGTCTACAAAATGAATGAAAGTTAGAACGAATAAGGTTATTAAAATTTTACATTGGCTAAAATATTTTAATTAACAGGGAAATTTTAGAATAGTTTATAATTTATATTAAAAGCCATATAATTTGTTTATCCAGATTTACAGTAAATATAAATTGATGGAAAACTTAATTAAAACCATAATTTAAATGGTATAAATGGAAATACTTTTTAAATTAATGAAATTTCAATATTATGGTGTTATTAAGCTTCACTAATTGTCAAATAAATTTCATAAATTAATTAGAATGATTATCATTTTTGTAATTAGTTAGAAGTTTTGATATAAAATATAAGTGAAAATTTAAATAAAAAAAATTAGAATTCTATTGATTAAAACAATTTTTTTGGGATTTGTTATTTTTATTTAGGTAAAAGTGCCGTAAATATTAATAAATTAGATAATGCATTAATGTATTATAATAAAGCACTTTTAAATTTTACTATACCAGTAAAATTGGGCTAAGTATATTAAGAAATGGCTAAAGTTTATTTATTATAAAAATCAGAATCAGTAGAATAATAAAATTAGTAAGATTTATAAGCCTTACATCTTTTTTAAAAAGCAATAATATAAATAAAAAATTCAGTTTTTTAATAATAATAATTACAACTTAATCATTCTAATAATTAATGTTAAAATAATTAATTTTTTAAGAATAATGCAATTTTTATTCATTTATTAATAGAAATGAGATAATTTTAAATATAATGTAAAGATTAAAATATAATGAAGCAAATTTAATTGCATTCTAATTAAGAAATTTAGCTCATATGCTAATAAATTCCTAATGATTTTTTAAACTATTTATTAATAAGTGAATTATGTTATTGGAATTAATTATACAAAAATGCAATTTATTATTATAAAGAAAGTGCATAATTAGCTAATAATCAAACTTAAATCGCTTATATATAGTAAATGATATCTTAATGCTTATTTTAGGATAAATAATATTAAGAAGCTATAATCTCATATGATAATGCGAGAGAACTGTGGTAAAAAATGTTTGAATAATAAAAATAGTAAATAAAACTAAAATAATAACTTTTAATGTAAAATAAAAACAATTAAAATGTCAGTTAATAACAAAATGAACTTTAATTTGAATATGAGGTACTTGAAAAAATGTAAAGTTTAAAAATTTGCGTTATTATTGAAAAATAGTTGTAAATACTTAATATCATTGGCTAATAAAATGTATACTTAGAAAAATAAATGTAACAAGAATAATTTATATTTAATACTTTAGGCTATTTTGATATATATGCAAAAGATTTAATAGTTGAACTTGATTCAAAATTTATATAATTCATTGTAAAATATGAAAATTTAGATACAATTATATCAGAAGCAAAGAATGATTTGATTGATGAAATTAAATAATATTAGATAAAAAAATAAAATTAAATTTTAAATACTAAATTTAATTAAGTTAATTTAAAGGTTCGAGAAAAAATATATTGCATATTTAATTAATATTATTTACAACAATATGAAAATGTTGTTGCTCATAAAAATATTTAAAATTTAATGTTTTATAAAAAATCTGGTTATACTATTTGAAATAAGTACTTTAATAATTTAATATTGAATGTATAGTTATTCTTAAAATATAGAAAAGTATTTTATTATAATATTATTATCATATTTATATTTAAAGAATGATAATTTAAATAAATATATATAATTATATTCAATGATAAATATATAAAAAAATAAAGATTCATTTAAACAATTTAAATTTTTAGTTTATAGGTGTAGCAAGTTATTATAACACTTTTATAGTTAAATATATAATGTTATATAAACTAAAAAGTGTTCTTAATGATAGTTTGATTTATGTTTTTAGTTTTTAGATTTATTAATAATTTTAATAGCTTTATTAAAAATTATTTATAACCAAAATATAATTATATGTAAACAATTAAATTATTATAATATCTTATATTTAATCATTTTTTTCCTTTGCTTAAATCATTAAAATTCCATAAGCCATCTCCAATTACATGATAAGTTTGAATACAATGGCCTTTTTAAAATTAATTTTATTTATAAAAATATTATTATTATGATTATAAGTTTTTGTAAAATTAATAAATAATAAATTTTTATATATATTTGAAAAGTTTATTTTATTTTTATTTTACCTTAATTAACATTTTTTATATCTTCTGGACTCATAATTAAAATACCAATACCCATGGCATGTTATTTTCCTTCTGCGTAAATGGCAACTGGATGTCCAACTTCAGCTTTTTCATCAATTTTTCCTCCGGCTGAGGTGAGACCTGGACACATAACATTTGAACCCTAATAAAAATTAGCAATTAAAAATATAAAATATATAAAATTAAATATATAATTTGTCATTAATTTATTTAATATATGTGAAAAAACTTATTTAAAGTTAAAAATATATAAATTAAGTCTATTTATAGATAAATTTAATATCAAATTATTAAACTAATAGTTCTTTTGCATATTAAAAATATAATAAAATATAAATTATACTTATTTTTTGTTTAATATATATATATGATTATTTATTTTACTTGTAAGATAAATTTGATTCCTCCTTTATCAATTTACATTTTAGGTAATAAATCGGGGTATCTATGTACCAATTTTAATGTGGGTAAAATATATTCATCGTGATCTTTTTGGAAAAATAAAATATCTTCTTTTACTGAAAAAATTTCGAATCTAGTTTCACCAGCTCTAATTTTGGCTGATTACAATTGTGATTTTTTAGGAATAATATCTTCAACAATATCATCAAAAATTTCAGAAAATTCTGATAACTTTCCTTTAATTCCCTTGGTTTAAGATTTGCTTACTAAACTTAAACTTCCAACTTCGTCAACTGCTTTCAACATGATTTTTATATATTAATTTTATCTTTAAAATAATTTTAAAAAGTAATTTAGCTTTGTTTTTTTGTTATTAGATTTTTTTTTTTTATATATATAAATAAATTTTTTACTTTATTTTTTAATCAATTAAAAATAAATTACTATTATAAATTATCCTTTTTAAATGTTGATTTTTTATAATGTGTAAATATATAATCACTATACTAATTAGGTTCTGATAACTTTATATTTAGAATCGCTTAAAAAATTTTAAAATGATTTAGTAAAATACAGTTTAAAATGATTTTATTATTTAAATTGTATTTAAATAATTATTGATTATTTGTAAAAAATTTTATATTTCATTTAAATATATCATTCATTTATTTATAGTAGTTATTTCTTTGGTAATAAAAATTTGTAGTTTAATTATTTTAAATAAATATAGTAAAATTTGATTTGATTTATTTTATATAATTCTAAAAAATAAAAAATAAAAAATTAAAACTACTTTACATTTCGTAAGTTTAAACAGATAAAATATAATTAATTTTTAAAATTTTTTTTTTACTGATAAATGAGTGATTACTAAGATGACTTTGAATAAGATGAGTAATTTAATGAAGATTTAGACAGAATAAATTAAGAATAACAATAGAAATTAAAATAAAACTAATAATTTACAAATATTGAGGCATTGAAACCATTTAAACATAAAAGTTTGGAAAAACATTAGAATGAATAAAAAAAATAAATAAAAAAATACTATAAAAATCCGAAATCTAATGCAGAAAATGAAGACTAAAATTAATTTAGTCAGGCTTTTCCAGATTTAAAAATAAATAATCTAGAAAAAACTTTAGATAAAGTTGAAATTAAGGGATAATAGTTTTAGGCTTCATAACTTAAGCCATTTAAATAAAATGATGTAAATAAAAAAAATAAAAATTAGGAATAAAAAGATAAATAAAAAATTGATTATTTTAGTAATGATTCTATATATAAGTTAGACTAAAAATAGCAATAAAAATAACAAAAACAAAATTCTGATAAAAATTAAGATTAATAGATTAAAAAAAATTAATAAACTGAAGAAATGAAAGATATAAGAAATTTAAATTAATAACAATTTAATCCAGATATGACAACAAATATAGACCATATAAAAACAGTTACTAGCCAAAAATTTAAACTTATGAAGTAAATCATTTTAAATATTTTATTTTTTATAAATTATTAGTAAATTATATATATAAAAAATTTTGTTAAAATTTATAAATTTTTTAATAAAGAGAAAATGAAATTTTAGAAGCAAAAGGTACTTAAATAAAAAAATTTGATAAATCTGATTTATAAAAAGCTGTTTAAAGAAGGGAATTATCATCATAAAAAGAATAGTAAGATAAGAAAATTGGTTAAAATGAAAAAAAATAGGACAAAAATATTTTAAAAAATAAAACTGGAATTAAAGATCAGGTCAAAAAATTATCGTAAGAACAAAAATTAATATAAAAAAAAAAAGAGGAATTAGTTGGAGAAGATGAATATGGGAAAAAATAATGGATTTTGGGAAATTAAAATTGGAACCAAAATAAAAAACCAGACAATATTTCTTATTCTGGTGGATTTAGAATTCCTGAATCATAAATTAAATTAAAAAATGTAAACATACTATTATATATATATAAATTTTTATGTAAAGTAAAATGAATTTGAGTAAAAAATATAAAAATATTATAAATAAATTCATTAAAAATAAATAATTTAAAGAGTCAAATCTAGAATAAAAATGAGAATTCTAATAAACTAGATAATTCATTTGACTAATTACAAGGAGAAGAAAGGAGATAAAAAATATTTGAAAAATTAGGAATAATGGAAGTACCCAATATCAATAAGTAAACAATAAAAAAAATATATTTTTTTTAAAATTTTTAGAAATTTAAATTATATATAGTTAGGAAGAGTTTGATTAATTTATAAAGAACTAAGAACATGATATGCCAGAGGAATATTTTAATTAGGTTAAAAATTACTCACAAATAAAAGATGAATATATATATTCAACTAAAGAAAACGAAGCAAAATAATAATTAAACAGTTAATTAATAAAAGACATAGAACATAAAAGAGAACAATTAAATTTAAGAAGAGAGTTATTATTGAATAAAAGTTAAAATTTGAAAAAAATTGACGAATTAGCTCAAGAATTGGCAGAGGATAAAAATAATAAAGAGAAAATTATAAAATAAAAGGTTTAAGATCCAAATGATCTTATTAATGAAGAAATTGCTAGAGGTTAGTTTATTTTTATGAATGAATAAATAAATTTGTTAATTTTAATTAATTTTTTAATTTGTTAATTTTTATCTAACTAATTATAAAATTTTTTCTTAAAAAAAGTCATGAATTATCAAAATCTAATTGGAATAGAAATCGACAAAAATGGAAAGGAAGTCAAATAAAAAGATGATTTTCCATATTTTTATTTAAAAGATAAAAATGTCGAAGAATAGACAGAAAGAGAAACAAGGCCCTTTTTAGATTAAATAGAAAATTTGATAAATGAAACTTGGCAAAAAGAAAAACCAAATTTAGATATAGTTGAATAAAAATTACAAGAACACAGGTATATTTCAATTTTATATTATATAAAATGTTTATAATTAACAAATTATTAATTAAAATATAGCTTATTTTTATAAGTAGTGTATATAATAATATAATAAATAAATTTTATGTCTTATTATATTTATTGTTTTTTTTATTAATTTTTAAAAAAAAGAGAAAAGATGAAATAGGTCGAATTAATGTATTAAAGTAAGAGAATGACTGTAACTAAAGATTTTTTTGGCTTTAAAAGTCATTATATTAATGAGGAAGAAGAATTGAAATAAGAAAAGGAAGAAAGATTGGAAAAAGAAGCTTTACAAAATGAAAGAATAGAAAGAGATTTTGGCGATTTATAAATTAAAAATTTAGATTAAGAATAAGAATAATAAAATAAAGCACATTAATTAATAAATAATTATGAGGAAGGACAGGGCGAAATTTTATAATAAAAAAAAGAATTAACATTAGAAGAAAGAGAAGAAAAAAGACTTTAAATTTTAAAAGAAATGAGGGAATTAGATAGATAAATTGATAAAATTGAAAAAAAAGGTAACAATAAAGATAAATTTAATGATGATGATAATTATGCTGACAACTTAAAAATTCCATTAAAACCTAGTTAAAAAGTTTTTGAAAATGAGTAATTCATTGACCCCAAAAAGAAATTATATTAATAACAATTTTAAGAATATTTAATTGATAAATAAATATAAGAATAAGAAAATTAGTATAAAAAATAACTTGACTTACCATAGTTTGAAAGATACAGGTATATATAAAAAACATGAATTTAATTGATATAATGTTAAAATATTTCAAATTTTTTTATACTTTACTGAATTTTAAACTAAAGCATTTAAAAATAATTGTTTTATAATATATTTAGTTTTTTTTTCTTATATCATAATTTTTTTAAGATTACCGGAAAAAGAGGAAAAATATAGAAAGTTACACTAATAAGATAAGTAAGAAGTATATCCGGTTACTAATAGGCCAGTTAAAATAATAAATGATTTTGAACAACTAGAAAAAGAATAACTGATGTATTAAATGGAAAAGTAAAATATATGTTTTTTATTAAGATACCTTTATAAATAAATATAATTTTAACTTTTTTTGGTTCCAATTAATTAAATAAATTATTTTAATGAATGTTTAATTTATCTACTTGAAAAAAAAAAAAAAAGAGTATAAAATGAATAAGATAATTTATTTTATTAATTTTAATAAATAAATTAATAATTTTTAAGATAATAAGAATAAAAAAGGGAGGGAGTTACAAATCTTGAAGAGGTTTAGTTTAAAGAGTAAAAAAGTTTAGTTAAAACATTAATGAAAGATAAAAAAGAAAGAGCTTATAAATTGAAACAAAAAGATGAGGAAATAATTTTAAAATTTTTATTTTAAGAGATTTGCAAATAATAAAAGTCTAAATATGTTTCAAAATAAGGTAAAACAACGATAATTATATAAAAATATATAAAATAGATATACACTTTTTAAATAAAAAATTATGGGTATTTTAAACATTTATTTTAATTTTTTATTCATTTTTTAGAAACTTATGAATATTTAAGGGGCAATATAGATGCTATTACGTTTTTTGAGTTGAAAATGGATACTTTTTATATTGATTTAGAAAGATTAGAGACTTAAAGATTAGGTTTATTAAACTATTAAGAATTTTCTGAGTTTGTGAGGGATTAACCATAAATATCAAAAGAAACTTTGAAAGCAAAGAGACTATTTTTGGAGCACAAATATGTAAATTAAAAATATATAAATAAAAAATAATTTCTAATAATTTTAATTAATTTAATCAAAACTTAAGAAAGAAGAAGAAAAAAAGTTGAATTTATAGGCTGAATTATTATATAAAAATGAAATGAGTAAAGGAAGTTGTTTACTAAATTAATAGGAAATTTAAACAATTTAACAAGTTTTTGAAGAAAATGATGAAGATAACTCTGGATTTTTAGAAAAAAATATTCTGCTAGAAGGGATTCTGTTTAGCGAAAAAACCCATTTTATGTTACAATTACCAGCTGTAAAATCTTAGAATAAATAACAAAATCTGGAATAAGTAATAAAAATATTATAAAATTCTGCAAAATGTGACAATTATTTAAGTTTTAACAGATTAATGATAATTCTAAAAAATTTCGACAATGAATTGGGATTAAATAAACAAGGAATATTTAAAAACCAAAATTAAAATTAAAATCAATAAAATTAAAATGACAAATAAAATGATGAATGTGAAACTTTAAATTTGACTTATAGTATAAAAAATGAGTATTTAATTTTACTTTAAGATGTTTTCGATAGTGAATAAAGAGTTTATTAAGATTATATTGATAAAAATCAGTTTATAGAATCGGCTTTATCAGACCCATAAGTAAGAAGTTTTAAAAACGATATAGGTAGAATGAATAAAAAAACTAGGGAAATTTTTAGTATAGAAGCCATTTTAAACTAAATTTAGCAAAAATGTTCATAATATATAGATTTTTCTGCTATTGAATATTTTTTTAGTGATTAGTTTGATGAAAATTAAATTGAAAATTATGTTAATATGATAGATGAAACTCACGATTTTTTTTTGAAAAAATAGTAAACTATTTAAAATAAACTAGGAATTCAATAGAAAAGTTTTGGATCAAAAGAAAATTTGAATAATTAAAATATGAACTAAACTAATCAAAGAAAAAATTATAAGTAGTTTCACTAAATGTTAGACGAAATGGAAGAAGAATAAGAGGAAAATTAAAATTTGATAAATAAATAATAATTTAATTAGCTTAATGAAATCGATAAATTTAATAAAAAATTCTATGCAAATTCTGATGACTAAAGTGTTTAAGAATACGCTAATTTGGATTAGTAATTTTTTTAATAAAAACGAGTTTTTTAAAATCAAGAAAAACCGGATATTGATATAGTTACTAAAAAATAATTATAAGAATTCGACAGTTTCTATAAAGATTTATAAAAGAAGCATAATATAACAGAAGTAAATGTAGGGGGAGTTATGATGAAAGTGGAGGACACCTTATAAGAAGAAAGAGATAAATAAAAACTAGAAAAAGATGATAATGTTACCAATTTAAAAAAATACAAAGTTGATTATAACACTTATTTTGGGTAAAAATAAAATATATTTTATAAATATTTATTTACTAAAAAACCACATAATAATAGATAACTATACAAAAAATTAAAATTTTACTATATTTTATTAGAAAAAGCAAAAATAATAAGGACAAAAAATAAGTAACGGTTCCAAAACCTCCAAGCATGTTGACAAGAGAAAAGAAAATGACTATTTAGGAGCAAAAAATGTAAGAATTTTTGCAAAAAAAATAAGAAGAAGAAAAAAATTGGTTTAAATTTAAAGCAAATCCTTATCCAATAGAAGTAAAATAAATTATAAATAATTATTTATATCTATATATTTAACGAATTTTTAACATGTATAGTATAATAAAGAACACTTATTTGAAACTAAAAAGTAAAATATGTTAGATAATCCTGAGTTTATAAGAACATAGGTTATGAAAGAAATGATGGATTTAAAAGTAAAATAATTGGGATATTATGAAGAAATAGAGCAAGAAAAATAGGATAAAATAGAATAATTAAGATAAGAAAAAAAATAAAAAGAAGAGTAAAATTTATAAGAATACTTATAAAAAAAAAAAGAGTTAGAAGATAAAATAAAAAATAAGTAAGAAGAATTTGCAGATTTCAATTATAAGTCGAAAAAATATGATAGATCTGAGGATATAAAAAAAGATAGAGAAGCTTAAATTGAGATGAGAAAACAACAATAATAAGAAAAATTAAAAGAACAATAAAAAATTTAGGAGGAAATTAAAAAGTAATAAATTTAAGAAAAAAAGATTAGAGCGCAAAGAGAAAAAGAATTGTTATAATAAAAATGGGAGGAAAAAAAAAATTAGAGACAAAAAATTTTGAAATATGATCAAAATAATTTTAGCTTAAATTAAACTTAATAATCATAATAATAGCTATAAAAAAATGGAAAAATAAGTACAGCAGCAAATTTAACAAAAAAATTTAAAGAATAATAAAAAAATAAGTAATAAACATAAAATGGTGAAGTTTTGGATTAGGAAGATTTAAAAGCTAATTAAAATTAAAATGAAAATTAATATGAAAATTAAAATTATGATGAAAATTAAAATTAAGATGAAAATTTTAGCGATTTTGAATAAGAAAATATGGAAGATCAATAATAGTAAGAAGATATTAAATAATTTTTTAAAAAGTAGCAGTCAATAAATTAATAACGAAAATTAAGTAGATAATAAAGTTAATAAACACAAAATAATATTAATGATTAAAAAGAAAATAAAATAAGGTAAGATAATTATGATGATGTTTAAAAATAATAAAATGATTAAGTTGATAATGAAGAATCTTAAGGTTATGATAATTAAGATAATTCAAGTGGTATTAATTTTAGTGATAATGAATTTGACTCATATAGTAAAAAAAATTTAAATGATAATGAAGATTTAATAGAAAATTAAAATAATGACTTATAATAAAATTCTGTGGTAAATAATGATTAGGAATAAAAACTACCAGATAAAATAAAATAAACATAAAAATATGAAGATGAATTATAAGAATAAATTGAATTAAATTAAACTGAATAAAGTGGCTAATAATAATAAAAAAAGTAATTTTTTTTTTTTATTAATTTTAGACTTTTTTGTTTATATAAATCAAGTTACATTGTATTATTTTACTATAATATATATAAATGGTAAATATTTTATTTAATTTTAAGTACTTAAAAGAAAAAAGTAGATATGACAGGAAAGTAAATGACGAAAGTTTAAAAAATTCAATGGGAAAAATTAATGAAAAAAAAAGAAGAAGAAGAGAGATAAAAAAAACTAGAAGAATAAAAATTAATAAAAAAAAAATAACAAGAAAAAGAAGCTTAAGAAAGATTAATGGGAAAAGTTGGATATGATATAAAAAGTAAATTTTAAAATTTGTATACTTATATATCTTATTTTATATTTAAAATTAAAATATTTATTTTTTTGAAAATAAAATTTAATTAATTTCTAATAACAATTTATTTTATTTAGGTTACGAAGAAGAAAAAAAGAAAAAAGAATAAGAGTTTAAAGAAGGGTTAAATGGGAAAATAAAATCTGATTTGTAGATGTAAAAAGAAAAATAAGAATCTTTACAAAAAAAGTTAAATAATAGAGAAAAAATTGAAACGAAAAAACAACATGGTTCTAAATTTTTATCATAACTAAAAAATAAAATGAGTTAAAAAGCCAGTGAGGTTAATAGTTAAGTATGAAATTATTCAATTGTAAATAAAATGATAAAAAAACAGTTATATATTTATATATAATTAGGATCTATGTTAATAATAAATGAATATTTATCATAATAATATATTATATTTTATTTAAAACTAAATTATATAAAAATATTCATTTTAACAAAGATAATTTTAAAATATTAGATAGTATTTTACCGTTTTTTTAATTTAAATATTTCTTTTACTTTTTTTATTTTAATATTTATTTCCTTAAAATAATAAATATCAAAAAATAAATTTTAAAAATATATAAACTTAAAAAAAAGAAATTAAAATATGGAAGATTAAATATACTCTTAATCGGTGAGAGGATAACATTTACCTTACAACTTTGATTATACAGATAATAGATCGGCTTTTTAAACATAAAAAACATATTAGTAATAACCATCATAAACTAATAGATATTAAGCACAAGTATCTTAATTTTAAAGTTATTAATAAAAATTATAAAATAATTAAAATTAAAATGAAAAATAATCCAGCTAAATTAATTACATCAATAAGTAGTTTGGTTATAATTCAGGAGATAATTTAGAAAATAATAACAGTGTGTAAAATCAATACTTTAAAGGAAATTAAAACAAAGAGAATTAAAATCCATAATTTTCCAATTAATATAGTATTTATTAAAATTTAAATTCTAATTTATAAAATAACTCTAACGAATATGTATAAAATTATAACTCTAATAATATAGTTGAAAAAAAAGAAAATATACAAATAAATGATAAATAAGATGACAATAAATAGAATTTGCAAAGTAAAAAATTATAATTTATAAATAAAGAGTAAGATTATGAATAAGAGCAAGATATAAAAACAACCAAAAATTGCAATTTTTCATAAAATAATTTTTTTTAAAACGATTAAATTCCTCAAAAATTGTAAAATTAAATAGATTAATTAGTTTCAGAAATCCAAAATTTGAAACAAGCTTTAGAATAGGAATAAACTGACAATAACCATTTAATACAAGAAAATTTATAATTAATTGAATAACAAGAAATTAACTAAAAATTTATAGATGATTCAAAAATATAGGTAAATATTATAAATAATATTGTTTAATAGGTGAAATTATAATTTAATCATTACAATTCAAATTATATTAAGAATTATATACTTATTTATTAAACGTTTTTTTTTTTTAAAAAAATAAATATTTTATAGATGATAGAATATAAATAAGAAATGGAAATGGTTTAACAAGATATTGATTAAGCATAATAATATATTAATGAACTGGAAAATGAAAATAATAGTTTAAAAAATTAAATTGAATAGTATTTGGCCAAATAAGAAGAAATAGTCGTAAATGAAATATTAATTTTTTTTTATAATTTTTACAATTATATTATTAAAAATATTTTAATTTATATAGAATAATGTTAGTATAATTAAAAAAGAAAATTATAATTTATTGGAAGAAAATGATGATTTTAAGAAATAAATAAATAATTTAAAGAAAAAAATTACATAAAATACCATTTAAACATAATAGTAATAGTTTTCTTGTAATACTTAAGAGTATAATACTAATGGGATAAATAGTGATTAAAATGAAATAAATGAAAATATTTAATTAAAATAGTAAATTAAAAACTTGTAATCAAAGATTAAAATAATGCAATAAACTTTAGATTCTGTAAAATTATTCATATTTAAAATTATTTTTTTAAAATATTTTTTTTTTTTAATTAAAAATTTAAAAATTATTTATATAAAAGAAAAATAAAAAAGAAATTAGTACAGACTAATTTAGCTAAGGTTTTTGTTAATATTGTAAATGTCCAAGTATTGATACAATGGTTGAAAATAATGGTGAAAGAAACAACTTTGAAAGATAGGAATAGTATATAGTAATATTTATAAATTAATAAATACATATATTGACTTTTTTAAATTTAATATATTTATTTTTAAAAAATTAAAATAGAAATAATTAGAAATGTAAGTATTATAGGTTTAAAAGGAAAAATAAACATTAAAGTAAGAAAATACTAAATTATTTGAAATTTTATAATTAAGAAAAGAATGATTCATAAATTTATATTAAATTATGTAATTTTTTAATTACAAGAAACTATTATTAAGTCAAATATAATATATATATTATAATTATATGTAAAAAGTAAATTAATTTAATGTTTATAATAGTTTATTTATTTATAGATCATAACTTGGGTTAAAGACTGAATTTTTTCTCTTTATTTTTATTTTCATATACATTTAGAATAATACTATCATCAATTTAATTAATACTTGTACATCCAGATAATTACATTGCAATTTTAAGTTCTTCTTACAAAATATCAAATAATTTCGTTATTCCTTTTTCCCCATCACATGCCATTGCATATAAAGGACTTCTTCCTAAAAATATATAGTCAGCACCTAAAGCTTTTTTTTATAAAAAAATTTTAATAATCGCTATAAAAAAATTTATTATTTAATATTTATATATATATATTTTTATAATTTTTACCCAAAAGTTTTAAGATGTCAGTTCCTCTTCTAACTCCCCCATCAATAAATATTTTCGGGGTGAAATTATTATCTTTTTCAGTTTTTTTTCTCTAATTTATAGAAAGAGATTATTTTATTTTAAATAAAGTTTCGATTGTAGACAAAGTAGTATCAAGTTGTCTACCACCATGATTACTTATCCAAATATGACATCCTAATTCTTAGCATTTTCTATAATAAGAAAAAATCGCGTTTAAAAATAAAATAATACAAAAATAATTTAAATAAAATATTTTATTTTCATAATTTTTTTATATTTTCTTTAATTTAATTTGCTCATTCAACCAAATAAAATAAATATAGTATTGTAATTTAAAATTAGTTAATATTTATTAAATTACCTAGCACTTTCCGGACTCATAACTCCTTTTAAAATTACTGGCAAGTTAGTCAATTTTTTTAATTCTTTTATATCATCCCATGTTACAGTTGGGTCTTTGAATAAATATCTTAATTCATTTTAAGGAATAGTTTTTATAATTTCGGTAAAAGTTTTTAAAATTTCTAGTTTTACATCTTTTGGAGTGGTAAATTTATTTCTCACTTCTCCTTCTCTTTTTGATATTACGGGAGAATCAATAGTAATTACCAAAGCTTTAAAGCCAGATTTTTCTGCTAATTCTATAATTTTTTATGTGAGTAACTTCGACTTAGTAATATAAAGTTAAAACCTTTTTTATAAAATATAAAACTTTAGATGTAAATATTATAAAAATTTTTTACTTAATATTATATTAAATATCCATAAAATTTAATTTGATCATGTTTAATAATTATTTTCCATAAAATATAATTTGCTGATTTTTAATTATTTATTACCATAATATGGCATTTTAATTTTATTAAATAATTTCGTCGATTGAGGTATTTGATAATGAGCTTAATGTATATATAAATCTATTGTTTTAGGCAGATTTTAGACAATTAATTTCTCCATTTGGATGACATAATTTCTAAAAAGCAGTTGGTGCTATTCCAAAAGGTAACTTAAGCTAGTCACCAAAAATTTAGGTAGATAAGTTAATTTTTTCTACATTTACCAACATTTTGGGATTCAAGTAGATTTTTTAATACATCTTTTTATTTCTTTTTAATGTTATTTCGTCATTTGAACCTGAGGAAAAATACTCATAATACTGAATTGGTAGTATTTTTCTGGCTTCTTTTTCAAAATCATTAGCATTTACTATCATTTTTAAACTTTTATATGTGATTTTTATATATTTAATTAAGGTAGGAAGAATTTTTTATTTTTTTATAAATTATATACAGTTTTATTCTATTTTTATTAGAAGAATAAATTTCAAATTTTAGGTTAAGAACCAAATAAATAATTACATAATATAAGTATAGTGCTAATTTTTCATATTATAAAAATTTTAAAAATTAATATTTCGTTTATTTATCATGTTAATTTAATCACTAATTTTTTTACTTTTTAATGATTGAATTATTTATATTTAAAATAAAGCTATCTTTATTTGTATTATTTTACTCTTGAAAATCAAAAGTATTTATAGAGTCTAAGCTAATCATACCATTATTATTACTTTATGTTGTAAACTCATCTTATTAAGTTGCTTATAGCAAATTGATATGAGTATTTTAGTTTGAAAAACTTTAAATTTTTTAACCTACTGAATATAAATTAATGGTCGGAAATTTTTGTTCAATACTTGTTTGTCTTTTAACTTTTTTATTTTTTTATTATTACTCTAAATTATGCGGTCCCAAATCTAAGTGTGTATTAGAACGAAATTTTTCCCCTTTATCAAGTGATTTTTACTTATTATATATAATTATATTTTCGTTTTACATATTATTCATACTTTTATCACTATTTGACTCTTTAATTTGGTTTGGAAAATTATCATTAAAAAACATTTTTCTTTAAAAGTTTTTTTTTGCAGATGATAAAGCCGATTTGAAAGGTGAAACACCTTAGCTAAGATTTTTTAATCTCGTTGATAATCCAAAATTGTGTAAATTTTGAGCCTGATGATTTGTATTTATCGATAGTCTTTGTTTTATATTCTTGTTATTATAATTATTATTAATAGTACTATTATTAGCAAGTTCAGATTCTTCTGATTACATGTGTTTATTGAAACCAACTGACGACGATAAAGAACTTTACATATTTTAATTGTATTTTAATTAATAAGTACTTTTTTATCTGTTTTTTTAATATTATTACAATTATTATTTGGTTAGTTTAGTTTTTTTTGAATTATTTTGTCCATTTCTACTTTATTTATCTTTAGATTTATCTTATAAGTTAAATTTTTGGGTTATAATGTTTTATAAATCTAGGTAAATTTAAAATTTTATTTAAATTTATTAATCTTCTTACTATATTTGTATTGTGTCGTTTGGACCTATTTGTCTTAAAATATCTTTGTTTATTTTTGAATTTATTTTTTCTGTAATGAAACCTCTTTATTTTAAAGAGGCTGATATTATTATTTAAATTATATCTTATTATTGTTTTTTTTAGAGAATGATGTTAAAATTTGAATTTTCTTTTATATTTTCCATTATTTTTGAAGTTAAGTTTGTAATTAATAGGTTAAAATATTTTTTATTCGTTATAATTTATTAATCTGAGACAAGAGGTATGTTACTATTTGAATTACTATTAATATTTGAGGTTTTTAAGTCTTAATTATCCAATATTTTGATCGAGCTTGAAATAAAATTCTAATTATAGAAATCTTTTTTTTATATTGGAGTATTTTATTAAGATAATGATTTTAGGTATAATAAAGGTAATAAGGTCTATTATTATTCTAAATTATAATCATTTTTACAATTTTAAATTTCAATTTGTAGGTTTATTTATTTATTTTGAAAAGACTAGCCATATTTTTTATTTAGTAAAAAATTCATGGAATTTATAATTTAAAATTATTAAAAATTCGATTAATTAATTATTTACTACCATTAATCATCAAAGTAATTTTGAATTTAAACAATCATTAAATTTTCCAAAATATCTACAATATTGAATAAATTTTCTTTTTAAAAGGCTATGATTTAATTATGTTATTTCTCATTTTACTTTATATTTCTCTCAATTTTTGAATACTATTGCATAGTGGCTATATCATTATTCGTTTTAATTTAACTTTATTATTATTATAACTACTAATGTTACTGATATCCTTGTAAATAATATTAGTTTAAATAAATTTGTGATTCTTAGCTGAATATATTTTTCAATGAATCTAAATTTTATAATATCTTAATAATTTGCTTTTATACATAACCAAGTTTTTAAGATAAAATATTTTGATCTAATTTTATTTATTTGTGTAATTTCTTATTTATTTATTATTGTTCTAAATTTTTAACAATGCATAAAAAATTGGATTTATTTTTAGAAAACATATTTTACGGATATTTATAATATTGTAGGTACCCCTCTTATATTGAATCATTTTAATCGTATAATTATATTTTTATTTTTTCCTATATAATTGAATTATTTTCATTTTACTACAGTGATTTATGTTTAAATAAATTAATCAGTTCACTTTTCATATTTTATTCTGAGAAAGTTTACACAGTCTGCTTTTTCTGATTTATAATATATTATTTATTTTTTTGAAATTGTTACTTACTGTTTTCTAAACATATTCCACTTGATTTATTAGTATTTTTCAAATCTTCAGTATTAATTTTTTTTTTCTCGTTTAATGAATTTTTAGGTTAGGATAAAGAGCTAATAAAAATCAAGATGTAAGATTTTATTTAAATATTATAATATATATTATTAAAAATTCTTACCTTTGTTTTTTAGGAGATTGTGCCTGATTTTTTTAATAGCTCAATTAATTAGAGGAAGATTTCGTATTAGGTATTATATACTATGAACTTTAGGAAAAATTGGCTTTTGTTTTGTAAAGAAATTATTTAAATTCTTCTTAATTTTTAAAAAACTAACTTCTCGTAACTTAGTTACTAAAATCGATATCATACTAATCCCTTTATTTGTCATAATTTACAATGAAAACACTTTCACTATTATCTTCAAACAACTAATATGAAATATTTACAAAAAACTCCAATTATTAAATACTTGCAAATTACATTTTTTTATTTAAAATATCATAATATGACCTTGTTAACTGAATAAGATTAATTCCTATTAATAATAGAATTACGATTATATCTTCTTAAGAATTTAGAAAGAAAATAATTGAGTTAATAAGTAATATTTCTTGTATCATAATATGATAGAAATTATTCGCATAAATTGTTAATCTTAATATTGTAGTTAAAATTATTGGTGTAAGTTAGCTATTAATTATGTATAATTCAATTTACATGTACAAAATTTATTAAGTTTTATTTGGTAAGCTCTATTACTATAGTGTTTATACAATGATAACAACAATATTATAACTAAGTAGGGAAAGAATTGCATAATAATGCATGAATTTAACTTTTATTATAATAAGAGTTGAAATTATTAAATGTATCAACAAATATAATGAAATTCCATAAATTCTAAACAATATTTAATCTTCTATTAAATCTTTATTAGGTATTTCTCTTTTTTAATTTAGAAAAATAATTAGCTTAATGAAATAAATGAGTGCTATTATCTATAAAACTATATAGTATGCAAAGTAGAACTTATTGTGTTTTTTAGCGTGTTCTAAATGAAATTATTGCTCTAAGTTTTTATTTTTGAAAATTAATGAAATAGGGTTAAAAATATTAGTTAATTTCATATTTTTTAAGCAATTTTAGGATTAAATACTTTGTAATTGTTTTATTTTCATTTCGAGTGTACGTATACTACTTTATTTTATTAGTTTTTGAATTTTCCTTTTTTGAATTTTTGTTTTATGTCGAATGCTTTTTTATAGTTATTTTTATTTTTTCGTTATTTTGTTATAATATATTTTTATATTAGTATTATGATAAAAAAATATTTTTTTCTTAGAAAATATATTAGTATATAAATTTTATAATTTACTAGATAAAGTTTTTATACAAAGTTAGTAATACAATTTTATTAAATGTTTAAAAAAAGAAATCTTAAAAATAATTAAGCATTTGATTCTTATCTAAGTTATCTCGATTATTTAATAATATCCTTACATCTTTAAAGTTGATTCATTTTAAAATATATATTATCGTATAAAGTAAATACATTTAAAACTATGTAAAATTTTTAAATTGCTTATTATGAAAATTGTATTCCAACAATTTCAAGTTTATATTAATATTGTTAGATTTTTTATTTAACCCATCTATTTAATTAAAATTTTAATGTAATTAATTTCCTTTTTACCTTTATTTTATTATATGGCTAAAAATAATTTAATTATTTTAACTGGGTTTATTATTTTATTCTTTTTATAAGGGTCATAAATTGATATAATTGATATTTTATAATTAATTAGTGATAAAAGTAATTGTATACACAAATAAATTATTTCATAATAATTATTATGATTATATAATTAGTAAATTTCTTATATTCATATATTTGTTTTATTTTGAGATTAATTGTTTTGTTTCTTTTAATTGAATATATTTTCAGCAGCAATAAACATATTTTTTTATGAAATATTTCTTTCTCCTTCATTTAGGTCCTAAGAGGTGATGTCGCAAATAATTTCATCATCCTCTGATTTTTATAAAATAGATTTTTTATATGAGCAAAATTTATCTACTTTACCATAATTTAAGTCACTTTATATAATATATATTTATGATATATATAAAAAATAATATATATTTATAAAAAAAATACTTAACTAATCTATGATTCTATGATAAATTCCGTGATTTTTAACTTTATTAATCTAATTCAATATTCTTTTCTAAATATAATTTATATTATTTTGAATAATAAAAATAAGTAACGCAATTTTTTTATATTAAAATTTACTTTCTTCAAATTCATTAATAACCGAACTAATTGACTCAATTCCACTTATTTTTCGATCTTTATATAAACTATTTTACTAAACTTCATTATCTTCTTAAAATGATATTTATGGAAATTTATAACTTTAGGGATGCGTGGATTTTTAAAAAGACAATTTATCATTTTTTTTATATAAGCTAAAATTTGAACTGCATTTTTTAAAAGATTTTTCCAAAACTTAATTAATTTTATATTCATTATTTTATTCAACTACATTTTTTAGACTTATTACTATACTATTTTAAGAGCTCTATGGATGCTATTTTTTCTATTGTATAATATTATGAGATCCTAAATAATAAAAATAATTAAAAAAAAATATTTCTTTAAATATATTTATATCATATAAATTTATAAATTTTAATAATTACCTAATTATTTAGTTGTTTTTACCATATGTTTTAAAATTAAAAGTTTAAAATTCTAATAACTTTAGTTTTGAATTTAGCTAAATTTCTGTGTTTTATTTTAAAAAGTTAATTGAATATTAATATCACTTTCTTATATATCTATTAAAATCTATATATAAGTATTTTTTTCTGAATAAAGATTTCCCAGTAATAAAATATTATTTATTAAATTTTAAAATAATTTTTCATTTATTAATATGTTTACTGTGCTATTTTTACCATTTATATTTACATTATTTTTGGACTTTTCTTTGTTTGCAAAACTTAGCGAAATTTAATCATCTGTTTCCTTATTTACATTTAAATAAATTGTTTTAGAACGTAATTAAAACATTGTTTTTGATTACTGTCTGGGACTTATTATTTAATTTTAAACTTTTAATGCCTTTATTTCTGGAGTTTGACATAATTTGTTATTATTTTCCTGGCCTAGTAGGTCTACCAATGTTTTGTCAAGGTTTTTTAATTAAATTATAAGCTCTTTTTTTTGTATTTTATAAATTTGTTTATTGTATTTGAATTGCTTAAAAAATTTATATAAGTCAACTTAATTTTTTTGCATTTATTAATCAATATATAAATTTGCAAGGTTTTAATTTTCATGAGTAATTTTTATAATTTCTTAATCAATAAGATATTTCGTACAGATTTATTATATCAAATTTTAATATTAATGTTATTATTGTGAACTTTCGTTATTGATATATTAATTTTATTTGTTCATTCTAAAAATATCCTTGCTATCTGTATTATAAGATAAATTTTGGTTATAATTCTTATCATTTTGTAACATTTCAAATAGTAAATTTATATTTTGATTTTGATTCTAATTTATTAAAATGTCAATTATTTAATTGCAATTATTAATTTCATACTATTTGGTTTTTTAGATATTTTATTACTACTCTCCGTTTTCCTAAAAAATACATATTATTTTTTTATTATTTATAAATGGATTCGAGTCATAAAAATATGTTTTGAGATTAATTGGTTGTTTTTAATTTTAATTATTTCTATACATACCTTATATATTTTATTATTAAAAAAGTTTATTTTAACTATTCTATTACACCTAAGTTAAATATTTTTTATACTATTTTAAGCTCCATATCTTTTAATTTGTACTTAAATGAGAAATAAAAATAGAAAATAAATTACTATCATTACTAATATTACTTGTTGTTATATTATTATTATTCGAAGAAATATTTATTTGGTTTCCAGATTTAAGTTATTAGTGAACTTTCAAATTTATAACACTGGTGTCATTTAATTTTTCTAAAATTGATTAAATTTATATATAATTTTTCTAACTTAAATTATCTTAACTCTATTCAATATTTTCATCTTAATTTAAAATACCATTCTCCTAATATGAATGAGATTTTACTTTAAATAGACTTTTTATTTTATTTATAATTTTATGAGATTTTGATGTTTATAATTTTGTTTTGTATCTAGTTTCATTTTTCAAATTTAAATTATTAGAAATTTTATCCAAATTTTGATTAAAATTATTTGACTTTTGTAAATTAGTTAATTTGCTCTTATTATTTTACAGATAAATTCCACTTTCATTTTAAAATTCATGTTCATTTGATTATGTTTAGTATTTTTACAACGATGAAATATCTGTATTTTATATTTATATTTCTTATTAATTTTTTTAATTTTATGTTGTATTTATATAACTCTATTTTAAGTTTTTTGTTTAATTATTTTACTTGTTTTAATTATTTTTGACATGATTATTACTAAAAAATGTTGATTTTTCTTAAACATTAGTTACATTTTACATTTTTTATTGTAGAGTATGACTCATTTCAATTTTCTAAAGGAATTTTTTCAACTCATCTTCATCTTAAAAATATTCATTTTTTAACTTATTGCTAATCAAATCTAAGTCTAGTGTATGCTACTCTGAACACCCTAAAAATTATAATTATTTTAATAACTTTTTTAATATTTAAACATTCATCTCATTAACACTATGAGAAATAATTTTATGGATATATGTATTTTATTAATATATGATTTTATTTAATAAATTACCTATAATGCATATTTTAGAATTTACATCTTATAAAACCTATTCATAAACTTACTAGATAGTTAATCCTTTAATTATTTCTATATACTTTAATTTGACTTATTTGAGAACAAAATACTTTTATAAAACTATTACTAAAAATAAAGCGACTGACATATAAATGTTTAAAAATAGGCTTATTTACTTAGAATTTTCCATAATTATTTGAATATATATACAATATATGATACTTTGAATTAATATTGTTAAAAAATCCTACCCGTATATTTACAAAAATCCAAAAATTCCAATAATAGTTCCCAATTTAGTTTGTCTTAATTTATTGAATGAATTATATAACTATTCGTTTTAATTTTCATTCAATTCTAAATCTTCATGAATGAATACTCCTTCCTATAAAAATTAAAATAATAAAAAAAATTTGGAATTAAAATAAAATAATGATATATCAGATTAATTAAAGTAAATAGCAAATACTTAAAAAAAAATTTATATACCTAAATTTAGATTGAAATAGAAACAATAAATATTATGAAAATAATCATATTAATACAAGTAAACCATTCAACAAATTTATACTGTAAAAAAATTAAAAGCAAGAATATGACTATAAAACAAAGGTTTAGAGTTGTTATAAATATACTTTCGTTAGGATCATTATCAGTTAGCTTTAAGTACAACATAATCACTAAAAATGCTTATCAAATTATATAAAAGATATTTATTTATAAAAAAACGAAATTAAATCTAAAAAAAGTTAATATATAATAAAAAAATTTTAATTTACACCATTATACTGAATAATACACTAAAAAGAAGGGCTTTAATTTTATTGTTTCTTTTATTTTAAATTTTTGCTCGAAATATTTATTTTAAAATTTAAGAGTCCATCTGTTAAGTACAACATTTTAATTTTTTTTCATTTTGAATTCGAATTGATAGAAAATTTTTATTTATTTTTATTTATTTTTCTTTTTATTTTTACTAAGATTAAAATATTAATTCTTTACTTTTATTATTTTTATTTTTTACATAATAATATTAGATAAATTCTATTGATTAATGAGTTCTTAAAAAATGTGTTAAATAAATTCTTCTGTAAATAAAATTATATAGAAATTTTAATTTAAATCATTTTTATTTTTACAATTATCATTACTGTTTAAAAATTAATTATTTAAACATTATCTTAATTTCAAGATACTTTTAAATCACATTTTTACTTCACTTATAAATTTAATTCTTTAATATTTATATATATATATGTTTTTATATTTATATATTTAAATTGTATAAATTTATTTTTAAAATTATTCTAATATGCTTAAACTATTAAATAAATTGAAATTATAATTTTACAATTTTAACTTTTTAAATCAGATTTTAATGAAAGTAAATATTATATATATTATCTTTTTTATATATTATTATAATTTTAATCACAATTATTAAAATAATAAAACAGAAATATTAGAATTTAATATTATATAAGTCAACTACTTGCTAAATTTTTTTAAATATCTAATAAAAAATAATTTTTTTATAAAGAAAATATTATAGATTTTTTGTAAATTTATTTTATATTGTATTAAAAAGAATAGGATTTTTTTTAATAAGAATATATTTAATTATAATAAGGTAAGTAATTTATTTAGAAAAATAAGTACAGAAATTCTAAAACAATTTATTAAAAGTAATATAAATTATATTATTATTTTAATACAGATAAATATTATATGGTATATCACTCATTTATATTTATTCTTCACAATGATTATATAAAATAAGTAAACTTAAAATCGATAAAAATGTAAATAATAATTAATATGTTGAAGAATAAAGTATCTAACTATATTAATATATAAAAAAAAATATTTTAATTGTAAAAACAGTAAAATCTATAAATATATTTAAAAATTCAGTAGTTTTTTTAAAATTTATGAATTTAAAAAAATAATGATATTTTAAAATATATATATATACTTTATATTTTATTATAAACAAATTTGTCTACTATATTAAATATGAAAATATAAAAAAAAATTTTATTAAGTACTCGATATATTAGGTTGTATTGTAACACATATTAATTCTGGTTAAATATTTTACTAGTATAAGGAAAAATTATGACCAGGTCAGGTCATAATTTAAATTCTTGTTGATTTGTTAATAATATTTTTATTACATTAAATCATAAGCCTTAACCGGTATTATAAATTAAAATTACAAAAATAACAATGTAATATCTTATTTTACATTTAATTAAATTATAATATATAAAACTTTAAATAAATTTATAGGAATCAAGAAAACAACATATAAAATAAAAGTGAACGAAGCTAAATAATGTGTTATTATTTTCTATTTAATATCCATTATTTTTAAATAAAAAATTATTAAATAAATTATAAAAATAAACCATATATATATAAATAAATAAAGAAACTAACAAATTAAATTATATGTTGGAAAAAAATAAAAATCCAAAATGAATTATATACATATTTTATATTTTTATCTTTTTTTAAGAACTAATTTTTATTTTATTTTTGAAATAAAACTCAATGTATTTAAGACACATAGCTGTTTTCTTCATCTATTTTTATTAAATTTTAATGAGATTAGGTTTAATGATTTTAATCTTCTAAAACATTTACACTTTCCACAAATTATTTATTTAATCCTAATCCTATATATTCGTCTTCTTTATTATGCTCTAAAATCTAAAAATTTATAATAATTTTTTTATAAGATACGCATTATTTCAAATAGAAAATTAAATAAAATTAATGTTTACTTCGTTAAACTCTTTTTATGATTTCTTTCTATATAAACAATAGTGCTACACAATAAAAATACTATCATAAAACATAGTAATAAGCCCCAATAAAAATTTAGCAATATTTAACCTTTATAAATAAATTTTTATTTAATACATCTTAAATAAATTTTATATAAAAAATTATCAATAATTTTGTTATTTATTTTATAATTATGCTTACCCTCCAGATATTGATGATTTATCACCCCCAGCAGTTTAAACCACAGTTTAAGCTAAAGAAAAGAAGCCTCCTGAAAAATCACAAAGAACATTACAACTAAACATTTAAGAATTTTTATTTTTAATATATAAATTTTTTTATAATGTCATTTTATAAATAAAATATTTAACTTACATATTCCAACCAACTGTTGACTTTCTTTTATAATTCCAATATACCTAAGGCGTGTACTTTACCAAAGTAATAACTAATTTATTATATCCTAAAAGATTTAAAGTATTTAAAGAATCAGGTGGAGTGAACAAATCGAAAACCTATATAATAATTATTAAATTTTTTATATTTTATGTATTTATAAAAAAAATAAATGATAAATATTAATTATTACATTTGTCAAGAAGCAATAAATTATAGAGTAACCGACTAAAACTGAAGCTAAAATTTTTGCATATAAATTGATTTTATTTTTTCCCTTTGGGTAATATATACATTATCCTATAGTAACAAAGTTAAGTATAAGTCCATGGTAACAAAAAACTAAGTCTTAAATATCAACTTCTCCTACGCCAGATCCCTCTGGATTAAAATAACCAAATGAACTGTATATTGAGTAAAAAGTATAACCAAAGAAATTCAACAAAACATAATCCAACTAAATACCTTCACAACTAATTTTTTAAAAAAGATTTTATAAAGTTTAAGCTAATTATTTCATTAGAAATTTATATAAATGATATATTTACACTGTTATTATTTATTTATTTAAAAAATCAAATATTAATTAGCTATATTTTGTAAATAAATTACTATAATTAAATAGAATGAAAAATTTCATGTTCATTATTAATATTTTTAAATTTGGAAGTCATTTTAATGGGAATTTATATAAATAATAATATGATTAACTTTATTTGAAAAAAATTTAAAAATAAAAAATAATATAATAAAAAAGACTTTTTCATAAATGTTATTGAAAAAAGAGTAATTTTTAAAATTTTATTTCTAATTTTATAAAATATTTATATTTATAATAAGTAAATATTTAAAACATTAAATTACTTTTTTAAAACAAATATTTCCCATATTTATCCATAAAATGAAGCACCCCATACTATTGTATAAATCCATCCAAAAGTATCACTTAAAATTTAATCTGTATGACTTAATCCCATCAATTAAATATAATTATTTTAAAATATAGTTTGTTTTATTTTGCTATATTATTTTATATTTAAAAAAAAATTTAATTGTTTTTTTTTTTTAATTTATTATATTTATTATTTTAGTTGTGAGAAATATAAATTTAAAAATTTCTAAATTGTAATAATTTTTTTTAATAGAATTGAAAAAGAATAAGAAATTAATATAATAGTACAATAAAGTCAGCAATTAAAAAATAAAAAAATTAAGCATTGTTTTAAAAATGACTAATAATTTTAAAATTTAAATAAAATAATCAGTCATAATTTGTTTTACCAAATTAAAAAATTTTTAATTGAAATACATACTATGTTATAATATAGCAAAAATTAAATTTATTTTTTTTAAATTTGGTTTTATTATAATGATTTAAGAATATCATTTAATAGTATTTTAATATTTAATTAATTAATGAAACTGTTTTTGGTTTTATTTTTGTTTTTTAAAGATAAAAACTTATCGATTATGTTAATTTATTATAACTTAGTTAAATAATTTTTTAAGACAATATTTTTAATACCAAAATTTATGTATTGTTTAAACATTGGAATATTAATTTATTATAAAAATATAATATAGGAGCAACCTGAAATTTAAATCTATTATATTTTCGTTGAAAATATTTAGTGATGTGATTTATTATTTTTATTGTTAATTAAATAAGATTAAATTGTAAAATACGTAAATTTATAAAGGCGTTTTTAGGGAATTTTCTACTTGAAATTTCTATTTAATATATTTTAAAACATATATTATATGTAAATATGTTCAATAAATTGTATAAATTATTATTAGGTTTTGAAGAGCTCTGAATAAAAAATAAGCATTTTTTTTTATTTTATTTTTTGGTTATGAAAATTTTTTATAAAATATCATTTTTAAGAGCAAGAATAAAAAAATAAAAATAAAAATAGAACAAAGTAAAATAATACAAATATAAAGCAACAAAACACAATAAAAATAAAAGCAAGATAATAAAAATTTTAAATATTGGTAGAATTATATGGATCCAGAAAACTAGTAATAATAATAAGCTCCAGTTCCTAAGGAAATAGTTTAATTTTATAAAGAGTTTAGAAATAAAAGTGATAAATTAAAAAAAAAAATAATTGGAAATGTTGAATTTGAAATAAGTGATAGATATGAAATATTAGAATAAATAGGGTAAGGTGCTTATGGGGTAATAAATCAATATTATGAAATATAGCACTAATTTAAAATAATTTATATTTTAATACTAAAATTTATATAAAAAATAAAAATTAAATAAATTTGATCAATTAAAAATATTAAACTTAATTTTATAAATAAAATAATTAATTTATATTTAAAGGTTGTTGTTGCAGCAAAAGATAAATTAGCTCCAAAAGATAAAAGATTAGTAGCTATTAAAAAAGTATAAATTGCATTTGAACATAAATTATATACCAAAAGAACCTTAAGAGAATTAAGATTGCAAAGATTATTATAGCACGACAATGTATACAATTTTTTTTATATAATATACATAATAGAAAATATTATAACAGAACTTTATAATATTTTGCTTATCAATAAACGAATACAAATATCTAAAAATATTTATATTTACAATTTAGATACATTAAATAAATATTATGATAAATATAATTATTTTATAATTAATATATAGTTTATAATAATTAATTTTAATATTTTATAAGATTCTAGGAGTAAATACCTTACTTTTACCAAAATCTAGAGAAGATTTCGATTATATGTAAATAATTACTATTAATAACAAAAAAAAATTTTAATTTCGCTCGCTTATCTTTAAAAGTTTGGATTAAAAATATAATTTAATTATATGCGTTTTAGTTAAAACTATAAAAATAATTTACCTAATAAAAATTATAAAACTTAACTTAATTAAATTCTTAAATTTACAGATATATTGTTAGTGACTTGATGGAAACAGATTTGTATTAAATTATAAAATCAGATTAATAATTAAGTGATGATCACTGTCAATTCTTTTTATATTAAATTTTAAGAGGATTAAAATATGTTCATTCGGCTAATGTAGTGCACAGAGATTTAGTAAATATTAAATCTTATAATGAAAAATTCTGATTAATAAGCCTTACATATTTTTAAATAAAATTACTAAATTTTATAGAAACCTAGAAACTTACTAGTGAATAAAAATTGCGATTTGAAAATTTGTGATTTGGGACTTGCAAGAGCCATAACACCTTAAGAAGGAAACAAAACTAGATGTCTAACAGATTATATTGTTACTAGATGGTATAGGGCACCTGAATTACTATTATCATATAAAGAATATGATGCTGCGGTTGATATTTGGAGTGTAGGGTGTATTTTTGCAGAGTTGTTAAATAGAAAAACTTTTTTGAGAGGAAATAGCAGTAACAAAAATATCATTAATATATAGTGTTTGAAAATATTATAAATAAGTTTTAATTTTATAATAAATTTTTTGATATTAATAAAATCATAAAAAAAAAAAAAAAAAT